>JAODUD010000039.1:19423396-19442845 GCA_026784285.1 Stomatorhinus walkeri | reverse complement strand
CCCCCCCCCCCCAAGAGACGGCATGGTGGAAACCCTGACAAATGGTGGCATGCATGGGGGCAGCTTCCCCCAGGAATGTGTGCCGGGGAAACGCTGCCACCTGTGTCCCATGCACGTGTCTCCCGGCTCTGCCGTGGCGAGAGAGGAGGCCACTCGTCTGCTGATAAATAATTTCCAGCACAGAGAAACGGTGTTGCGCATAGCAGCCATCCCTATGGCCACAATAGTGACATGGCATGCTAAGCCCTCTGGCGTGATAAGCCACGCCTCCCCGCAGTCTTAAAGAGACGTTGACCTATCAGTTTGGTCATGTGTGAGGTGGCCGCGCCCTCTAAATCACAGAACCCAGCGTGAATGGGGTTCACCGGGTGGGGCAAGACCCCAATGTCATGACGCCTTCAAGAAGAGCTGTTCCAAATGCACTGAGAATAAATTGTTTTGCCTGAAGAGGATGAGAAGATGTGCATAAGCTGACCTTAATGTGTCCTGTGTCACGGGAGCCTTTGCATCATGCTAAACGCCTGAACCAGAAACATGTGGCATCATATACTGTATGTCCCATCTCCTTGTCGTCGACCCTTCCTCTACACACCCTGCTTCCTGTGCGGTTGGTGGAACTTCCAAAACAAAAAAGGGAGACTGCAAACGAGGAGGGGTGGGGTGGGGGGGGGCTGCACGATCATCACTCTCGACATTAATCCGATGTTTCCCTTTCTAGGGTGTGAGCTGGTCCAGCTAGAAGTGTCGGGTGACAGAAGTGTCACCCTGTTAAAAACAGATCAGTGTGAAAATGAAAAAGTGATTTAAAACATACTATGCTAGTACTGTCCAAATTTTACTATTTCAGTGTAAGTTGTACTGTGTAAGGTGTACTATCTAAATGATACTATTACATTATAAGAAGTGTTGCCTGAATTACATTATTATTGTGTAAGTAGTACATACAAAATGATACTAGTACTGTGCATGTAGTACTGTCTAAATGATACTAATACATTGTGTAAGTAGTATGGTTAAAATGATAGTAATACTGTGTAAGGATCTAAATGGAATTATTACTGTGCTTGCAGTACAATCTAAATGATACTGTTATTGTGTGAGTAGTACTGTGTAAAGGATAATATTACTATGTAAGTAAACTTGTCAGAATTGTACTCTTATTGTGCAAGTAGTACTTTGTAAATGATACTATTACAGTTTAAGTTTCAATCCTTACATCCATTTTCTTCAACCGCTTGTCCTATTCATGGTCGCAGGGGGTCCGGCAGGCTACAGGCGCAAGGCAGGGAACAACCCAGGATGGGGCGCGAACCCATGACAGGGCACAAGGCAGGGAACGACCCAGGATGGGGCGCCAACCCATTGCAAGGCACACTTGTACACCACTCGCTCACACCTACAAGCAATTTGGTAACTCCAATTGACCGCATTATGTTTTCAGACTGTGGGGGGAGGGGGGAAACCGGAGTACCTGGAACAAACTCCCATGACAACACAGGAAGAACGCAAGCTCACACACATGGAGCCATGGCAGAGGCTTCAACGCTGGTCCCGGGGGTGCGAGGCAACAGAGCTAACCACTGCAGCGTCATGCTGCCCTACAGCACAAGTAGTGCTGTCAGAATTATACTCATTTAAATGTAAGCAGTATAATCAAAATTACACTAGCGCTGTGTAAGTGGGACAGTCTAAATTATACTATTTTGGTGTAGGTAGTACTTACACAATAAATGATACTATTATAGTGTGAATTATACTATTATTTTGTAAGCAGTATGGTCAGTATGGTCAGGTAGCACTGTTTAAATGATATAATTGTGCAAGTAGTACAGACAAAATTATAATGTTGTGTAAGTAGCACTGTCTAAATGATACTAAGTAGAATGTATATATAGTACAGTCTGATTGATACTTAATACTGTGTAAGTAGCACTGCTTAAATGATACTGTTACTGTGTATGTAGTACTATCTAAATGATAATATTACTGTGTAAGTAGTACTGTCTAAGTGATACTAAGTAAATGTGTTGAAGTAGTACGGTTGCTCCTATTTCTGATTCAGTCGTGGCATATCCTTGTGGCCTTTTATGTAACTTGTTGTGCAGAATGGACTATTTTGGGGAGGAGGGCAAGTATTCCTCCGGTGGGGGACTGGGCCAGAGCGAAGGACTAAAATTGGACCCTGTCAGCAGGCCATCCACTGTCTTGGGTGGATAGCACGAGCGGAGCCATCGGCGTGTCAATGCCGGAGGACTGTGGGGCTGTGGAATGCCAGGAGCCGTCCCTCCATCCGCCCCCAGTCTCCTCTGCAACCTTCCCTCCACGCCCACCTGCTCCCCCTCATCCCTCTCGAGCTTTCACATTCACTTTCTCGGCCACCTGCCCCCACTTCATTCCAGCCTTCACTGCTCCTCCAAGTCCCAAACTCTCCCCACTCCCTCTTTTTTTTCCCACCCCCTACACTCCTCTTCCTTCGAGGGTAAAAGGTTAAACCTAATCTCAGCTCTCAGGTCAATCTCACCCCGAGCATCACGCTCAGGAATTGCTACCGAAATCACCTGAAAGAATCCAGCCCAACGTGAGTATAAAGTGGATGGACGAGAGCGAGAGGGGAACTCAAAGTGAAGTGTTTGACAAATGAAATTATCAGTGGTAAAATATTAGACATGAAACACCTGAGAATCATTCAAATCCAAGAATCATTCAGGAAATGTACATATGATGAAAAAAAAACAGCTTTGAGTATTTTTGGTGTTCCTTTGTGGTTGAAATGCTGCAGAGCTGCATTGAAGTTAGGTACCAACTGGGCGTGGCTGCCCCCCAGCGAACTAAGGTACAGCACAGCACCTCCATCTCTGGATCATTGTCAAAGAACCTCCAGCACAAATTACCCATCAGAGTCCATCTAGCATGGAGTTTTTGGGGCTCCCCAGTCAGGCAGGGGCTGTGAGATTATTGGTAGGAACTCCTACGAGGAAATGATAGCACACATGGTTTCTCCATTCCATTCTCCACGAGTGCGACCTTCAACTCCGCCATGAATCCAGAGAACACTCTGTCCGCCTCTCGTCTTTTACGTCTTGGAGCCAGCCAGCCTCTACGCAGAGATTCCCCAGGAGTGCAGCTTGTTCTCCCCGTGGGACCTTTACCAAAATGGACAGCAATAAAGGAGTTAATGGTGTACGTGAGAGATAAACAGGCACAATTAGGAATG
This sequence comes from Stomatorhinus walkeri, assembly GCA_026784285.1. NCBI lineage: Eukaryota > Metazoa > Chordata > Actinopteri > Osteoglossiformes > Mormyridae > Stomatorhinus > Stomatorhinus walkeri. The sequence goes on along the minus strand of JAODUD010000039.1, from coordinate 19,439,631 downwards.
AAGGTGGCCACCCATAGGTGGCATGGAACTAACTCACTTCCAGGGATTTATAAAACCAAGTAGGGATGTTTTTGCTCTGCGTGTTAAACCATGTTGAACTACACAGTGTGAACCCAAATGCAGAACAAGAGAAACACAGAATGCCCAGTGAGACTAAATAACAAAACCAGTACATCTATAGCAAGTGTAAATGCATAATTATTAATCAGAGCAACACGAATACTTGAAAAATTACTCTTTATATATAGTATCAAGCTAGGTTTTTACATCAAACTATTTTATACGTGGATACCAAATAGAAAAGTAGCCCAATTTGAGTCACCTTGGCAATGCTAAAAATATCATTCCTTCCTGGAGTATAATATAACCAAATATGTCTGGTGTTTTTTTTTCTCAATCAAGCTGCGACTTGGCTATACAAAGCAGCTGGGACCTGAGCGTGAGGCAACTACGCCAGCTTGAGGCCCATGCCAGCGACTACCCTGTGCCAACGACCCATCCGGGAGGATCAGTGCTGTGCTGTATTCCAGATGCTGACCCGAGAGGCGCCTACTCTGGCAACTTGAAAACAGAAGACAAACAAAATCGCCTAGTCGAACAAATGTTTGCACTGCTGGCGAATGCAGATAATGCACGGATTTACCCAACACAGACACTGTTTGCGGTAGTAATGAGTTTGCGTTGGCTGTGTGTTGACTATCGCGACTCGCATGAAAGTCTTGCGTATAATTTCCAGTCTATTTATACGTTCCATGGACTTTTTAGAGTGATGTCCCAATCTTAAGACAATGAAACACACAATGAAAGTGGCAGGGGTTTGTGTAGAGGCCAGAGGCAGGGAGGAATGTGACTGGCACAAGGGTGTGTAGAAGGGTCAATTCTCCATGGACCTCTGTGACTTGCGCAAATGTGAAATGACAAATCACCTGTCAAGTTCAACATACACAGTAGTCATAACAGCGGCAGTGGGCATATGGACGTCATGTGGTCCTGTCTGAAAAGTCCATCCATCTTCCAACCACTTATCCAGTACAGGGTCATGGAGGGTGGGTGGTGTGGTCGCTGGAGCATAAGGCAGGAGAATACCCAGGACAGAATTCCAATTTGCCCACATACTATGGGCAATTTAGAGACAGCAGTTCACATCACTGTGTGTTTTTGGACTGCAGAGAGAAACCCATGTGGCACGTGCAGAACGTGCAAACTCCATGCACATAGAGCAGGAGGCATGGCGAGAGTGGGACAGTAGCCCCCCCATCCAGTCACCCTCTAGGGATTTCCTGTCACATGGGAAATTGTTCCAGCTCAAATGTCTTACATGATTAATGTAACTCAGAGATGCCCACTGCAATTAGCAAGTCCGTTTAGAAACTCCCAACGAGGTCTCCCACTGTGGTCACATGTATCTTATAAATCCACCAGTAACCTCTCCTGGACAGATATTGAGTGGAACCTGATGTTAAGTGTCTCTGCAGGACAGCTGTTGGAAACAGGTCAACCGTTAGTGCACCTCAAGGACAGATGTTGGGTTGCGATCAACGCTAAGTGCTCCTGGAGGGACACAACTGCACCCAGTCAGCGTTATCTTGTGATACGGCACTCGTGGGATCGATACATGCACTTCTAGGGAATCCGGAGTGCGCTTTCTAAGAAGATCCGTTTTGCCCTGTTTGGATGGGGCGACAGAGGCTCAGTGCAAAACATCAGGCGGTGGAGGCATTTCATCGCGCTCTCCCCGAGACTTGAATAATAGAGGAGAGATTCAGCGATAAGACAGAAAAAGGCATTCTGGGCTCAGTCAACCTGCTTAGTTAATGGCTGAAAGCTGACACCGCTAATGAAATGAAAAGGGTTTAGCTTCAGCCGCGAGCCGCACAATGGTTAGCGGAGCTGAACTTGGCCTGTTCTCGCCGCCATGCTATGTGGGAAGGGTGGCATGCTTGACCTTTTTCCACGTGAGCTTTTTTTTCCATCTTAAAAACAAAGGAATGTGACTCTAAGTAAATGTAACATCTTTTCAGTTGTATCGTAGGTAGGGGGGCTGGTGATTTTTGTTTTGGGGTCAACCATGGAGTGCAGAGGCTGGATGGGGCTGCGAGGGGAGTATATCTCAAAGTAGGACCAAAGGTAAATCAGGCCAGGATTCAATTTAATTTTGTTCTTCTGTTAATGGAGGCTGTCCTGCCCAGTGTGTCCCCCAACCTCATGCCAGGAGCCAGGCCCAGCACCACCCTGTAATGGATAACCGTTTGCAATATGTGAGTGGAGGTCTCAGTCACGTTTTGCAGCTAGCACTCTATCCTCTACTTCACAGTCCTTGTCCTTTCTTGCTGCAGCATTGCAGTTCTGGAGCATTCACGGGAGTTGCCTATATGGTACCCACCTGATGGGGGCGCTCTCCCAACCTTAAACCCCCCCAAAGGTTCACCCCCTCAGGCAGTGGCCTAGAGCAGTATGACGGTGTCATTGTACTTTTTCACATGAAGCAAAATCATAGATCTGGACAGCAGACTGTCCCACTGGGCATCTAAGCATGTGAAACAGGGTAAGCTTTTATGGCGGAGCCCTGCATTTTGAACAGAGCCCCCTCCCTTGCGTCGCAACCCACTGCGCTGCTGCAGCACGTCAGGCGGGGGGAACAAGCTGGAGCAGCTGTAGCTCCACACTGGATAATTGGATGTGAAGTTGATTGGAATTTTAAGACCTGTTTAATGGAGGTCAGCTGGGATTCTGCCAGGTTCCCCCTCCAGCAGAACAAATGGATCTTTCCCACATCTTAGTATTTATACAAATGGTTTTGTTATCTGCGCAGGACATGTGTTGCGAATTAGCCAAAGGCCCACGGTAAGTAAGCGAAATAAACGCACTTCCTCACTGGTTGCAGCGTGTGAGCACTTTCAGTTTCCTGACTTAAAATCCTCGTACCCAGTGTTCGGCTATTTGTTTAGCTGTTTGTTTGCTTGGTGTCAGCGATCTGAACCTGAAAAGACTCCACTGTCGCGAGTTGATTTTGACAATCAGAAGACAACTTAATTGACTCGCTCCGTAGATTTAGGTTTACTTGATAGCACATTATTAGTTAAGCAGTACTAGAGTGGAACAAATATATGGACTAACTGTAGTTGGTTAAGGAGAGATTTAGCAGGTGTGTTTCCGTACTTGATCTTGAAATGCAGTGCGCCAGCGGTACGAGAGCTCCTCCCTCTGAAGTCCCCGTGGTTTGGTCCAATCAGGAGACCAATGGCCACTTCCAGGCAAAGCCTCAACTGAAAGATATTGCAGCTGTTTCCCGGGCAAATTGGCCCCACACCTTGGGGTCAGACCTGGGCCTGTGTGAGCAGGAAAGAATAAAGATGAATTCTTGCGGTTTTGTACATTCATGACTAACAAACTGCTTTGGGACAAAATGTAAGGAATCATTACTGAGACGTGCCTTAGATATCCAAATGCGAGTTTCTGCTGCTTAAGTCTTAAGACATGCTTTACTAAGTAAAGCTTTGGTCTCCGCTGTTCTCTTTGCCATTGATTAAGTTGGAAGACAAACTGAAAACCCTCAAGAGCACCATTTAGAAGCTCATACAGACTTTAGTCACGGCCTTGACTTGGAAACAGCTCGACCTCATCCAGTCACTACAGGGGGTGATGCTCAACACTGCTGCCATGTCACTATTTACATTGGTTACACATCCCCCTATGGGCTGCAAACCGCAGCACTTAAATGACCTTTGACCTTCTGTCTCGCAGCTGCTCCGCTGTTCCCAAACGTCCAAATAGCTACGCAAATGCTAAAATATCCGTGGATGCGCCTGTGTTTATTTCGAACTGTAGCGCAATGGGTTTTCCATTGGCCTGTTGAACTCCATCCAGCACCTTCATGCAATCGAGATAAATAGCAGCTAGCTTGTTCCTACTAGTGGCATGTGTGTTCCGGGCTAACGGCGGCTAAACGCCATGTAGCATGCTAAACAGCACTCAGGGGGAAACCGCGCAGTGTTCACACTGCACCAGCATATTCCGGGAAATAATGCGGCCTGCAGTTTACCACATCGCTGTAATTGTATGGTGCATCGGTCACGCGTCGTGCTAAAAATACTGATGGGCCGAGGCAGCACTGTCCACAGCTCTGCTCTGATATAGAACCAAATTACAGCCGTTGTGTCACTTGGCAGGGAGCAGGTCTGAGGGTGGCAGGGTGACGGGGCGACGAGCTCCTCATGGGACGTGTTCAAATAGACTGAAGTTCCTTCTCTGCTTGTCAGACCGTTGGAGCACGTGCTCCCAGACGACGGCGCCTCATTCACTCAGGTCGTCTTCTTTCATCTCCACTCCCAACTCCCGTCTGGTCCAGACGTGCCTGCAAAAAATTTTGATTGGGGTATATTTCTGGAGGTGGTTGAGGGGAGTGCTGACGAGAAAACTTGTCAAGCCCTGGGGGGTCGGTGCCGGTGAAGAGATCAGCCAGATTTATTGATGCAAGGTGGCAACAGGGGTGGCCATGTATATTCAGGCCACCCCGACTACCCCTTAGATTCGCCCTTATCCGGTCCCTATCCTCTCCTCTAATCCCCACTGCACTCTTCATTTACTAATATCATCTCATTTAATAAATGTACTACTTCTCTTTTACCAATTGCCATTTATACCCTAACTAATATCTTTTACTAATTCTGCTCCACTTTATTTACAGATACTTGTGCTTATTGCTGCCGCTGCGTTTCTTTAGTCCCGTTGATGCCCCTTGTGTTGCTTTATGCTGTGTTTCTGCACTTTTTAAAATTACCGTGAATCCCCCCCTTTTGTCACTTGCTGCCTGTATGTCACCCTGTGGTCCTGGGGGGGGGGCCTGCTGCATACCTGTATATGGACTCCATGAAAATCCATTCCACTTGATTTAATTTCACTCGATTCCACTCCAATACTCTCCAATCTGCGCTGTTTCCATGGCACCCTGATGAATTCCGTTGTGCTCCACATCGCTGCACTCCGCCAGCAGCGGTGGTGTGTTTGACTTGGGGCCACGGCGGCTGAATTTGCGGTGCGGACAGACAAGAGGCTGAGACACGATGCTTCCCGCGGCGACTCCAGTGGCGGGAAGTCAGCTGCTGTGACTAGGGATCGCTCGGAACTCCAAGCCCGGGAGCCACCGAGCCGGGTCTGACCTCAGTGGCAACTCAAGATGTGACGTAACCCTCTGCGCGGTTCCTCACCCCGACGTCGATTTGGGTTGAGGCCCTGATGACCCATCGCATTGAAACCAGGCGACGGACCTGAGATTACGGCGGGAAGATGACGTGAGGCCTGCAATTTGTCTGGCTGTAGTGGCTCCACCAGGGGGCTCGTACAGTGTGAGATTCCTTCCAGAAAGTTCTGCAGATGTGGGGGGGCCCGGCAGAATGCCTTGAGAATCTGAGCACACACTTTTGTCTGAAGTCAATTGTGTCCATAATAACGTATCTGTGGCCTTTAATATTGCCTGTCATGTCTTTATATGTGGATTTCTGAATCCTAAAGGCCAGGGCACAGCTCTATTCTGTATATGCACACCCTCTGTAAAGCATGGGAAGAGACAAGCTGCTCTGAATAAACCATTAAACCCAGCAACACCATGGTCTGTTAATGGCTGGTGATGAATGACTGGGAGCAGATTTCTGGTGCGGGGGGAGGGGTGGGGGAGTTTAGAGCAGATTGCCGGTGATGAAAGATTCAAGTGCATGAGGACAAAAGTCTCATTAGAGGAACTGACACTTTTGGCAACGGATATGGAGAAGTAGGGGGATTCTGTTTGTGTCGTGTCTTTGAAAGCCACTTGTACGCTTCGAAAGCCTTAAAAACAAACCCACATCTAACATAAGGCACTTTTCTGCACTTTTTGACAATTCCGTTATGCCATTGCAAGAACAGCGTGTGAATTCAACATTAAGATGCATAAAAAAGTGAACATTAATGCAATTCATAAAGTATTTGGAGATGAGACAATATTTAAAATTAGCCAAGTCTCCAAACTCTCTCTCTCTCTCTCTCTCTCTTTCTATATGTATATATAAAAGTGTCCTTCAGTTGTAGGTTATGTGTCTTTGGAGGAAATAAGACATCTTATTTGTACAATTTAGATTTTTTCAAATTTTTATTTTTAATTTCACTGCATGTCCTCTTTAGTGTACAACAGGAATAAATATGTTTCCTTACATCAGTGAAAAGATAGATGCAAAAACAAAATGTCCACTACAATGGACATAAATTAATGGGTGGGGTCTCAGGAGGATATATATATATATATATATAGATAGATAGATTTGTGCATTAGACATGTGTATTGGGCATGAGACAGAGTATGTAAAATGGTAAATAGACCGAATTTATATAGCACTTTACATCATGCCTCTTATTCACACACACCAGTAGCAGAGGCTGCCGTGCAAGGTGCTAACCTGCATACGGGAGCAACTGGGGGTTCAGTGTCTTGATTAAGGACACTTTGATGGGGTCAGGAGGAACCAGGGCTTGAACCTGCAACCCTACAGCTGCCGAACGATAGTGCTACCTCCTGCGCCACCATCTTCCACCAGTGTTTCTAGCTTCTCTATGTCCAGTCTTTGGCTACAAGCGTATATACAGGAGACTTTGTACTTTTAACATTATATAGGTGTGCTTATATGAATGTTTTATGTGAGTGTTATATCAGAGCCATTATGCTATTGTTATGCAGGGGTCTCCACATGGATGTTAGGTAGGGACCCTCATGTGATGATGTCAGAGGAATTATACAGTAGACCTCGTATATGAGTCTCTGCATTAACATCGTGCCGGAGCCTTTATATGATGTGATCACTGCTTTTATGCTCAGGATTTCCCATAAGATCCAGCTCTTTGGGGGAGGGGGGGGTTGCCGGTGAGATCTGTGGCTGAATGAGTGCGAGAGTGAGGACAGGAAGAGATCTTAGCCAAGCCTCGAACCTCCCCCCCCCCAACCACGAGGCTGTCCTGGGCCCTGAGGGATTAATGCAGACATGGCTGCTGTGTTTTCATTAGTAATGAGCAGGGTGAGGAGGGGATGAAGTCAAGCGAGATGCACGGCAGACAAAAATGGAATAAAAAGGGAGAGTTTTGGGGTGAAACAAGCTCACTGCGGCATCTGATCCCGTGGGGTTCATGTCACTGGATGAGTCATCTTCTGCCACTGTCTGTTTTCATAGAAACACAGAACGGGTGCAAAAGGACAGCAGTGTGCTGCTCCAGGGACGTCAGCTAGCTCAGCGCTATCGCGAAGAGCGCGACGGATCATGGCCGATGGTCGGCCGCTCGTACTCTGCCGCAAAACAGACGTCACCAGATAATGAATAGGTGACAGCCTCATTTTCCAGAACCACCGACTTCTCCTACGGGAAACCACTTCTCATCGAAGGCCCTATTAAGCAAATAAGCTATTTAATAATGCAAAAACTAATTTAGCGATCGTATAGGGCACAGAAGTATGGCAATTAGGTTGCTACATAACTGTTTGACCTGTTGCCCAAACACCATGAATGGGGAAACTCATGCGGAGAATCCAATTAACCAATGGCATAAACAGATCCCAAATATGGAAAACACCCACCCATTTCTCCGTTACTACATGATTCTATTGACAAAGGAACTAAATATATACTCCTCACCTTAATTAATTGCCACTAAGTTTACTTGTAACTTGTTCTCATGACAATTTGAAATTTTAGTCTGGTTATAATTAACAAAAACGGTTTTCTAATATTGTAGATTCTTCTGCAGGCTGGAATGAGTGACCGTCATTGTATTTTATCACACCTCATTCGTTCTGTCATTACAACATCTGGGACAAATGGAGACGCAGCTGTGGACAGTCAGTGTCAGTCCTGTGAGTTTCACAGTTGGACCTTTTTTTTAATCATTTGGATTGTGGTGCAACTCTTTCAGTCCAACCAGACAGCCTCCAGTTCAGCGGCAGTGGTGGACGGACTTTAGAAAAGGCTGCCTGGGTACATTTGAAAGGTAACTGACATGATCTGTTGCTGTTTGCTCAGATCACACATCTCTCTCCTGTCTCAATCACGCTTCTTCCTTAGGGCTTTGGAATTGTCTCGCTACACTAAAACCTAGTGGATGAAACCTCCTATTTCTGTAAGCTAAGGTACAGCGATTGCATTGTTACATTCAGCTTTTTTGATAGCTCAGTGGGTCGTATTGTTGCCTCACGCCCTTGCTCTGTTGCATGTGACTTTTGCATGTGTGTGGCTGAATGCCCTGCGATGAACTGGCATCCCAACCCAGTGGGATTCGCTTCAGGCTCCTCCAGGACCCCATACTGGGTAAGTGATTAGAGGATGGATGGTAACTAAAACATTTACAAATCTTATACTGTTTATTGCTGCACCATGGTGGGCATCATGGGCGCTGATACTTGCGGTCAGCCACCTCTGGTTCTGTTAGCACAGTGGGCGCTATGCAGATTAAGGGCTTCCCTGATTGGCTTTCCAGATTAATAACATTTTTCTTCTGCAGCCTCAGCTAACTGTTAACTTTGCAGTGAACCAAGTCTCTGCAAGCGCTGTAAAAACAGACGCACACACACTGCTTCATTTGTTAATCAAAGTTCATTTCTGTCACTGTTTGATTTATGTCTTTGAAGTGCGAATTTCAAATAAGCAGAATCTCACAAAAGCATAAACCGCCGTTACGTTCTGGCTGAAATCCTCTTAGGCCTAGCAATAGGATTGCGGCACCGTTTCATCTCAAAGCGGACAGAAAACAGCAGACCTAAAATAAACAAACCATTAAATAAGAGGTCTTTCTAAACACAGTTATGAAATGGACTGTGAATTTTCCAATCGCTTTCTGTTTATTACCACAAATAAATCAAAGGCAGAAGTCTGAGTAATTCAGAAAAGCACGGCGACGTTTTTTTTGCCCATTTTAACATGAGAAGTACTTCCTGATGATTGACGGGTGAAGCTTTGGCCAAAATGATCATGTCATCGGTGGAAAACTGCAGCCAGAGGTTAACAATAGCTGCTTGGACCATAACAGACTGGCATACTTTCACAGCCAGGGATCAGCTATGTCGCCGTAACCGAAATACATTTCAAACATTTAGAAAATTAAGGGTTTGTTCATATATATGGTACTTTCAATCTATTGCTTGGAATCTAGAGTAGACTTTTCTTATTTTTATATAAATATCTGCTCTGGCTCATTTCAGAGTTAAGAAAATAAAACATTTATAAGAATTGTATCGTGAACAAATGGAAGATTGATTATATTCCCGCACCACCGGGGAAATTGAGTATAATTACATCAGTTATTATTTTCTTTTTTTTCAAAAATGAAATATACACATTAATCATGCTAGGAAGCTTTGGTTTAAAAGCATTTAGCCTTGTTTGCACAATGCACTGGAAATAACGGTGCCAGAGAAATTATCATGAGAATCAATCATCGCTGGCAGTTCTTTTCCCACATGCCGGGCGAACACGTGGGAATGGCCCACTCCCTTAAATCAGGAGAGGGCTGAAGCAGGAATTTATTTCCTGGCATCCAGGACGGGACTGCGGTGCATTCCACGCACGGGACAAAAAAAAGAAAAAAAAAAAAACCTTGCTCAGCAGAAAATGATTTGCGGTGAACCGAGGCGGGCGCTTGTTGTATTGTTACATTTTTTTCATTTTATATTTAGTTTGTATGGCAAACTCATCAATACAGGAATGACTCAATGTCAAGAGAGAGCAGAGTTGCGGTTTGAGCGCATGTCGTCTGGAAAATAAGACGTTCCCCCGCTTCGCTCGGGGAGGAGGTGCGGTCGGTGTGTTAGGTCGACGGTTCCAGGTGAACCAAAATATTCTAGGCACTGCTGCGATCAGGAGCTTGGAGAAATGGACGGCCGTGCCGGTGACACCTTCCTGCCAACTGGTTCACCTTCCCCAGGAGGCCATTAATCACTGCAGTGAGACACCAAGGAGGAGCCGGCCCTGGATGCCTTGTATTATGAGGTCCTTCTGAAATTGGGCCAAGGCAGTGAGCAGTGATGGAGACACAGGAAACGAGACACAGGAGGTTAGCAAATCTGCCCCCCCCATTCAGGAGAGGCACAGAGGGTGAGGAATACCCAATAGGCAAGCGCTGTTCCACAGTCCAGAGAAATATTTGATCAAACTTACTTGCGAAAGAGACACGTTCCGAACGGGCGTTCATAACTTATTCAACATCATTTTAAGGGTATACGCAAGTACAATGATCTAGGATGCTGGGAGTACGCACGCTACTCCCACGCTACTCTGCTGTGCGGGGGGAGTAGCGGCCAGAAGTCATACTAGGCGGAATTGGCGCTCAGAAGAAAAAATTAATGCTGCGGACAGGAAACGGGAGCCCAATGAACACAGTTTGGAATTACAGTCCTTTTCGTTTGTATGTCTGAAAGTTCGTAAATTGGGGAGTATCTGTACTGCAAAGCAAAGAAGCTAGCATGAGATTCTGAGTGACGACCTTTACACAATCTTATTGTTCGGGCAGATGGAACCTGTGGGACATTTTTCCCTGCTCTGTCCCCAAATGTAGATCGTCTGTAGAATCCAACAGGACAACAAGTATATGCGTCCTTTTATGGATCACACGAGCACGCTTAAATTATCCCGGATATTACAGTACTGGACCAACAAAACTCAATGTCCTCCTCTGGAATGAAATGTTCCCTTTTGCTGACTGCTAGTGGATGCGTCGTATAAGCGGCCGGAGAGAATTAAAAAGACTCGTTTCCAGTGGAAGTCTTCTGGAGAAAGGCCTCGCTTTAAACCATTACTTTCATAGAGAAGTTGTGACTGAATCACTGCCATTAATTACAGCGGTTCCATCCTCCGTTTGCTTTGGCTGATGTGTCGAGAAGGCAATTATAAAAACATTCAATTATGCATGTTTCAGCATGGACTGATTAGCCTGCTATGTGTATTTCAAGACAAAACAGTTTTTCACACAAGTAGTGAACCCGGTTGCCCCCTTACTGCAGAGCCCTCCAAAACAATGGCATGTTTGCACAATCGAAGACAGTTTGCTTATTGAATTGTCATTCAGGGGCTTGCGTTCGATTCGTGACGGGAGGCATGAAAATGAAGCACCACTGGAGGGAGACGGCGATGTCCTTTCCCATAATTTGCTTATAGAATGACCCACAGAGAATACAGAAATACAACATGCATTTAATTTATTTGCTAGTTATCCAAAAAAAATGACACTGCTGGGTCGGACAATTAGGGCCTTGCTCAGGGGCCTAAGCACTAAATCACTTAGATGATCCAGAGATTTGAACCAGCGACCTTCTGATCACACACGCAGGATCCCGACCCGCTGAGCTTCACACCACGATGTACTGCTTGCGTGCCGGTGTGGTGAACTCCAGAGGAGGTCCGGAGAAACAAACCTCCCTAGACCCCTTATCCCAGGGTCCATCTATTTTGACAACCACCACTGGTGGTTAAAAAAAACAAAAACAAAAATGCAAGCAAACTTTGATGGACGGTCAACATTCTCCCTGCTGCTGCAGCAGGAGAACAGGGTTACTGTAAACATCTGCCTGGCTCGACCTTTCTGCAGAAAATTCACTGATCTCCCGGGGGCTGCTCTGTGGAAAACCTCTCAGGGCTCCTGGCGGGAGGGCTACGTCATGGCGCCCACCCCGAGTCGGGGACGATCGCGCGGCTCCTGATTGCACATGGCGACGGCCTCCGGAGCCTCGTCCTGGGATGCCCCATCTGCTCTCTGTTAGCATCCCCCTCTCTGCATTCATTTTCCGACTTGTGGTCTGGACTTCTTCAAAGCTACAGGCTAAATTTTGTATATCCCGTTCTGTTCTCCAAGTACAACATTTTAATCAAAACTGGCACGAGTGATTGCCCCAGTTACATTCCCTGGCAATCAACAAATTGTATTGTTTCCTATTATTTAGGGATTTGGGGCAAAATGTCCTTAATAATCAGCCCAGAGGGCCCTAGATAACCATATGAAAGAGGACTCAAGATGCATATAATTTTAACGTTTTATGGGCTTGAATTTTGAATTTATTTATTACGTTATTAAAGCTTTCAAACAGACTCGTGGTCATTAGGGTAGAATAAACATGCATCCTGAATGCACAGGCAGGGCGGGCATGATGGCGCGTGTGTTGAATCAGTTAATCCGTCTCTTGCGGCTCCTATCTGCTCCCCCCAAACTCTTGAACCCCGTCACTGGGCTTCCTCGCCCCTCTCACATTTATTTGGATTTTTGTGTTTTCCAATTGCAGCGCTTGGCTGGGTGCAAAAGCAACACACATCTTAGAAATGTTTAAAGACACATAAACATTTTGATTTTCATTTTCCCTGGTCCTCTGTACATCAAAATAAACAGATCCGTTTCACAAAAGCTGCCCTGGACCATCGAAAACTTGCACTTGGGGCCAAGGGGGGAGAGAAGCGGCCCGTCCAGGAAAACTGAGTCGGGAGAATGCTCCACCGCACAGGAGTGTCCGGTGCGGGGAGAGAAAGGAGCTGACGTGGCCCTCACGGCGGGGGAGGGGCAGCGAGAGGTCGTAACCACGCTCGCATATCGCCGCGGAACACCAGGTGGCGTAGCAGTTAAGGAGGTCAGCTGTAGGTCGAAAGGTTACGGCCAATATCAGAAGTCTGTTTTACGAGGGCCCTGCCCGGGTCCCCGTGGTAAATTTGCAACTGTGAAAATATTTCAATTGTAAAATTGTAGACGCGTCGTAATAATAGCAGGCGTCCATCTTTGATGACTTCTAATCCAGTGAGAAGAGGACGCTATCCAAGGATGCTCAGGGCACACGGAAGGGGACACCCTGGGCAGGATGCCAGTCCACCACAGGGCACACACACACACACACACACACACACACACACACAATCACAGACTCACAGACTAAGGGTGTTTTCAAGATATCACTGCGCTTAACCACATGTTTTTGGACTGTGGGAGAAAACCAGCGTGCCAGAGGGAACCCAGGCAAACACGAGAGGAACACGCTAGCTGCACGCAAACGGAACAGGGTGGGGGGCAAGACTGATAGCCGAGAGGCCGTGGTTCTACCCACACACACAGCACAGGCTAATTAAATGCTGGCGGTGTCAGTGTGTGGGAAAGCACTGCTCAGCAGCTGCTAAATTTGCCCCCCTGACTTTTCCAGGCTGCTGACGGCGACGCACGGTGACCCCGCCCCTCCCCCCCCAGGAGCCGTGAACCTGTGTGCCATCGACGTGCTGTCATGTTGATGGTGCTGCTACCCTTCTTCTAGAGAAAAAATGGGTGGGCAGAATGTCCTCCAGAGGTATTCGATAGGCCTGGAGGTGCTGAACACCCCCCGTGACCCTCCATGGTCACGGTCATTCATTACAGCACCTTAACATCAAATTGTACCGCTGTTCAGAAATCACTGGTGTGTGTGACTGAGTGCGAGTGTAAAACCGAGCTTAATCAGCTACTAAACCTAAAAATAAGTGAATGTGCGCCAGTTAAATTTATGAAAGGTTTTTTTTTTTTACATTCATATAATGTTTAATTCAGGATAGCGCTTTAATGGGTCACTGATCGAGTTGCCCCGTTATGTTGTGGTTCCTCGCAGGAGGGCAGAGAGTTGACCCGGGTGTGTGGAGTCCACCGGACCTCTCGGACCCGCACAAATGCCGAAATACTCTTTAGCAGAGTCGCCGCTCACGGGGCTGGGGTCTGAACACTCGTGCTGGAAAAATAGTTGCTGCATTATCTGAAGGCTCGCTTGAAGAGATGGTTCAAATGCTGTCACGAGATCGGATTCCCGGTTATGGTTCTTCCGGTCCGTATGTCTCTGCCACTGGTTGGGCCAGTGTGTTCTGATCTTGTGTGACCTCATTCGTTCTAGTTGAGATTCCGGGCCAAGATTCTGTGCAATCGGGCCAAAGGAGACTAGCCCAGGACGTCACACCCGTTGGAAGCCAGGTCTTGATCAGCACCCACTGCCCCCCCTGAAGTGTGGAATCACATCCACCCATCACCCACCTGCCTGCACCCCCAACTCCCCAACCCTCAAACCCAGTATCCAAATAGCGTGGGAAGCAGTTACAGCCCTCTGGGTAATTACGGCGTCCATTCAAAATGAAGCACAGCCAAATATCCAATATATACCCATTTATTTATTTATTTATTCCATTTTCTACATTTAATTTTATAGCGTGACACTTTTAGATATTTACAGCCTACAGTTTGGGTTAAGGCTGAGGGGCTGTAATTACATACGCTTCATCGCACTGTTTTTCTTTAGATTTTAGGTTCAACAGGTGTTAGATTTTTATTTGTACCTACAGCATTTGCAGCTGAAGGCTAATTTACACTTCTGCGTTAAATCGACGCCGAAAGAACGGCACAGCGGTGGACCCTACGCTGTGGCCTGACGCGCACCTGGCCAGAAATGTAACGGCGCGTTACGGCGACACAGACCGCAAGCACTGTGATTGGTCTGCTTGGTAGGGGCTGTTTTTTTATGGGAGCGTAGCCAGTGTTCTTCCCAGGTATACTCATATCGCTAACACCCTCGGTGATGGCGCCAATCTCATTCAGACCTCATTAAGTTTATTCTTACTTTACCAAACTAAAAAAAGTAATGAGGATTGTGAACTCTAGCTTTAGAAGGGAAAATGCATAAAAAGTAACTTTGTAGAAGCTCAAAATTTTTGCCTACAGGATGTTTGGAGCAGCACAAATATAAGTAAAACTACATAAATGGATACTAAATGTTTTATGTTAGATGTTTTTTTTTCTGTTTCAATTGTGTGATTCAACGGTCGCAGGGTGGGAAGACAATAAATGATAAATGCGACCTCTAAAATGATGTATCAGCGTTTTGCTGAGATACACAGACACACCAGCACACAAGTATACAGTCTCGCATGGATATGGATCAGAGCTAGATAAGATTTTAATAACTCTGAGCTATTAGGTAAGTTCTCCCCAAATAAACTTGATGGGCTGGATGGTCTCCTCTCGTTCGTAAAAATTTATGTTCTTATGAAGTAAAATCAGTGTTAAGACGTAGGAATTTTGGTACTTTTTGTATAATTTGAGCTGATTCGTTAAAGATCAGATCAACATAGAAGACAAGCACCTCTCCCCAAAGACATAATATCAGTAATAAATTATAATTACTTGATTAATGTAGTAAAAATATCCAGGATATTCTATGGCATATTTGTTGACAGAATAATGTCATGGGCTAATTCAAGCAACTCATGTGACTTCTAAACTCGTGAGGAAAAACTTCACACGTAGATTGCAAACATGCTCCTGTGCCATCTTTTTGCAAGAGGATTTCTTCTCGTTAAGCAAATCACGCGTGACGTATGCTTATATTTCCGACTTTTAATTGTTTGGCTGTCTAGGCGAAGAACAGATGAACCGATGAGGCACCACTGGAGTTTGTGTCCCAGCTTCTCCTGTAGGGCAGCGCCAGCCTGGGGGGGGGGGGGGAATCGGGGGCAAAAGACCGTCTTCGGCTACATCAGCGATTAATAGTCAAGACTAAGCTGAGATGCTCGGTGCCTCTCTTCTTAATGACATTATATTTGCATTTGAGAGAAGCCCGGCACTCACATCGATCAAATATTGAACAGCGACAAGTTCAACTGCCCTGAAGATTATCTAATAAATTAAAATCCAATACAACTCTTGACTATTTTAACCCCACTAAGGTAATCAATGCGGGTATCTGGTTACGGGTAATGCCTTCATTTCTTTAATTAGTTTTTGAGAGCTGAGGAAACGGCGCCCTTTTCACCCACTGTCCATTTGCCATGATGGGGTGTCAGAGTGTGTTGGGTAAACATGATTGACAGGCCCAATCTGTATCCTGTCAGTGGCTGCAGGTCAGTACTGGGAAGGGGTGATGTTTTTTTAACGAGGCGACGCGGCGTTGGGTTTCCTTTGTGCGCTGCGTGAGCTCTGTCGGTGGCTCTGTGATTGCCACATACAGTATTTAAAGGGAAACTAGCGTCCCAGAGGCCTAGACGTTGCGGTCATTAATATATGGCCGGGACCTTTGTCATTTAACGTATTGAAACCTAGGTGATGCCACTAGAGACTGAAAGGAACTTGACGTCGGTTTTTCTCTCTCTCTCCCCACCCTGCCTTATTGGTTCCCTTTTTTTTAGCAGACGTCTCCTGTGTGAAGCTCTTTGCAGGTAATGGATCTGTGGAGCGAAATACGATCTCCG
>JAODUD010000039.1:19366005-19379881 GCA_026784285.1 Stomatorhinus walkeri | reverse complement strand
CCCCCCCCCCCCCCCCCCCCCCCCCCCCCCCCCCCCCCCCCCCCCCCCCCCCCCCCCCCCCCCCCCCCCCACAGTGCAGGGTCAACCTACACGTGACACCCCTAGAGCTCAAGGCCCCCGTACCTGTGACTGTTCTGTCAAGACCAGGGCTTGAACCAGCAATCTTATGATCACTGCACTGAGACATACCCCGCTGAGCGCGGTACCGTAATTAAAGCAGCTGCAACAACATAAATGTTCAGCCACATTTCTGTACCTCCCCTTTATAAAGTGCACCTGGAGACCCAGAGCCAATCAGTGTGAAGAAGCCACCTTGACGGTCAGGCATTTCAGTCCGTCCATTATCGTTTGGTTATTATGTGAGACCCGGGTGCTCGCAAGTTCCGCGAACAGAATATATTTCGTAAAAGATAAGGAAGTGAGATAATCTGAGTGTAGAATATGTAAAAATCTAAGCTGTGACCTTTTGGCAAAGTTCATGATACCAAAAGCCATGGCCATGGTTCAAACAACGCAGCTGGGCAACGTTGTGTTTGTGGCTGTTTCTCTCCACGTCTGGTAAACAAGGCTCTGGGCCTGGCCTGGGAGGCGGGGGCCCCTGGTTCAGTGTCCGCCGCCTTCACGTTGTTTGTTTAAGTTGCACATCTTCCTGCTGAAATCCTTCACGTTTTAACAAGGTCAAACAGTCAGTATCTCGCGTGTCTTTTGTGTCTTCTGCGTCGGAGTGTGTGATTTCTTTGGGGGGGGGGGGGATAGTCTTTCATACAGCTTGCTATTGTCATATTAGACCTCTGTGAGTAAACATACAGTCTGGTCACCCAGATATGGCCCAGATGCTGTCATGTGAAAATCTTCATGGTATTATTATCAGAATCAAAGTCCAATTTAGATTCAGTTTAGACTGAATGTGTATCTGCATTGTCCACAACAGTTTTAATTTTAATCCATTTACCAGCCAACCACTTATGCAGTACAGGGTCATGAGGGTGGGGGGGGGGCAGCATAACCACACCCTGAACAGCATGATCATTAATCACAGGGCACACAGACTTCGAGCAATTCAAAGACATCAGTATGCCTCTGTATTGCAGAAAGATAACAGAATATCAAAAGGAAACTCCACACACTGAGAAAGTGGAGGGGATTCGAACCCAAACCCAATAGGATGCCACCCCTACCTCTATTATAGTTATACAAAGTGTTATATTGAATCATTGAGCTTTACTTGTTGCCTGATTTTATGTAAGCATATGATTTTATCCATTTATAGAGCTGGATTTTTTAGTCCAATTCAGATTTATTAATACATGGGGGTCTTCCTCAGCTGCAAACAGGTTGCTGGTCTTCAGGTTGCCTACCATTACCCTTAAAAATCACTACACCACCTACTGCCCAAACTAAGTAATTACAGACTGCAGCGCTTATTCATTACAAGTCATTTTTTATAGCAAATACCCTTTCTAGAACCGTCCGTGTGGCAAGCAGTCAACTCCCCAGATTTTCCAGAAAAACATGCCACACTTTTGCCCAGCAAACCTGAAAAACTAGCTATCACTGCAACAAAAAGAGAATCTTTTAACGGTGGTGTCTCTCTGTGATAAGTGATGTGGAGCTGAAAGAAAAACAAATCTGGGTAGTCAGAGGTGCCTGGTGATCTGAAAGTAACCTTATCTCAAAGACTTTGTTTCCTCTTAATACCACGCCATTATTGTTTATATGATGTATAAGCTAATGCTAGAAAAAGGTAAATCCACATTATACCATGCATCTGTGTAAAGGCAATTTAGATGGCTCTAACATTGCCATGGCTGTGGTGGGTGACAGCGTGTCCAGACCAGGCTCTTGTGTGAGTGGCTGTTGAGTGACTGTTACATGTAACAGCCAATGAGATGTTATTAAGCTTGAATATCTCCTGAAAGTGAAAAGGCACGTTGCAATTCTAACATTTGTCTTAATCTGTGTTTAAATATTTCGGGGATGGGGTCAGAAATGTTTGGTGCCTGCCTGATGTGTTTTATCCCCATTTGACCAGCAGGTGTCGCTGGCCATCCTGTTCCCTTTTCTGTCTTGTAGCCTTAAGTCTCTAGGGTGTTCATAAGCGCCCGGACTGCTGCATGGCTTAACGGGCTGAGGGGTTGACCACTATTCCTAACTTTACTTTTTTGGCTGTGGGTTCGAGGCTGGCTAGAGGCCAGTCTCAACTGCTTGCGTGTTGGTTTTGAGGTCTCCTGGTTTAACGTTTGTATTGGTATTCAGTTACAGTTCCTTATTTTTGCTCCTTGCTTCCCATTCATTCTGTTGTTCCAGTTTGGCCCATTTTCCTATCTGTTAATTGACCTCTCTGTGCCTCTTCATTGTGACTACCCTACCTTTTTCCTGTTGCTCCATGCCCTTAAAAATTAGTTGATTTGTTATGGTTCTCACCTGTCCCCTATCTAGGCTTGTTAGCAGAGTATTTAAGCTCTTGTTCTACTACTGTTCTGTGTTGGTTCATTGTGGCTATTTCCCTATGCAGTCATGTGGTTGTTGATTGTATTCCCTGTTAGTTATTATAGTTTTCATGCACCTTTAGGCTACGGGACAGTTCCGGTTGTTCAGAGAGGCTTTGGTGCACGCGTGTATTTTGTTGTTATGGATATTTGATATTTCTCTGAGTGTTGGCATAGTGTTTCCTTCATGAGGTGATGCGAATGCCGGTGAAGGTTTTATTATATAATAAAGTCCCGCGTTAATGCTCTGCACGCAAGTTACGTAAGTTACGTCATGGCAGATGTCTTAATATAAAACGTTCCCATTATGCGATAAATGAAATAAACTATTGACCCTATTTCTTTTTAGGATTTAGGACGAGCGCTGCCATTTGCAGAACATTATTTATATTCCACAATAACAAAGGATATATTGCAACAGGATAATGGGCAACCCGCGCTCGTAAAACTGGCATTACTGGAGGCTGATTTTATTAACGTCTTCGCTGCATGCAGATACGGATGCCTCGCGCAGGTCCCCGCACTGCCTTGTGCAGGCGGACTAAGACTGCTGGGGGCAGGAAAGGGTTGATAATGTGTGTTCGTCACACTGTAGGGGAAATGATCGATCAAGGCAGGCTTATCATACGTATCAGCATATACAGTACGCTCTCTTATGACAATAAGTATAACTGAATCTCGCATTTTCTTTGGTTAGTGGTAGACTATAGTAGGGGGATGGAGAAAACGCCATCCAAGTACTATAGCTTCATATTATATCATAATATAATGCGTTATAGTCATTATTGTACGTGTAGGCTCACCAAAATAGGTAAGTGGAGTAGCAGACGAAGCATTCCCAACCTTTCTGTGAGAAATATATATATATATATATATATATATATTACTGTTTGTGGATTTAATCCCACACACTCAAATGTACAAGTAAACTTAGAATGACATCAAAGTTTTTGCTTTATATCATTCATGCAAATGACGATCCTCTTTGACAGTACCGATCCTAGCCGATGTGGCGCCCTAGGCGAGCATCACGGCTGGCGCCCCGCGTCTGAGGCAAAGTGAAATTGACTGGCAATTAAGTCGGTACCACTCAATTCAAAATTTGACGCCGTAGGCGGCTGCTTATAGGTCTGACCAGCCCTAGCCGTCGTTAATCTGAGGATGATGATGATTATTATTGCTGTTGTTGTTTAAGGAGGGTATGCATGTAGCTCGGTGGGTTGAAGCCCGCCCTCAGCATGTCTGCAGGTCCTTCAGCAATGCCCTTATGCCCAGCTCCCTGGTTACCGTAACTGGTGGCTGCCCTTCGTGGCCAGCTTACTCTCACCTACAGAGAGCGAGGTGGGGGTGGTGTAAAGAGAATTTCCCCGGGGGGTCAGTAAAGTATCAAAGAAAAAAAAAATACGTGGATAGCATCGGCATTTACAGCAAAATACTGGTGCATCCGTTGGACTACTTTTCATACGTTTAAGTTATGGTCATCTAGTATTGGGCCAGTAGGAAGAAGTGAAATACAATTAATACAAGTGAAACAAGTGAAATTTAAGAAGGAAACAAACGTATATTTATCTGATTTACTTGGTTTTTAGCAGGTATGTGCTGGCTGGCACCTTACGGCCGGCGTGGCGACCTGCTCCTTTTGGACCTGCGGGACAACATGTCCGTCCGGTATTTAGTTCCTTGATCCCTCCCCACGCCTGGGCGGGCGTCCATGCAGTAAGGCTTTGATCAGTGGCACCGAGGACATGTGCAAAGTATCTGAGGGAAGCTATTCCCGGGTTTCCGGGACGTTGATGCACGAAGCGATGGATCCGGTGATCAGTGAAGTCGGACCCGCCGCGGTGCACTGACGTAAACCTGACGGCGGGGTAGCGCTGGAGCAGCAAAGGTGGCCTCATTCCTAATGTTATTGTCATTCTGAATGTCACTTGTTGACCGAAATATACTTTATGTGTTTTTCCACTCAAAAACAGCAAGTAGGGTATACGCACAATGTTCCAATATATACTCTATTAATGTGGTGTACATTTCACTTCTGTTTAAGTATTGGAATACAAAAAAGGGAAACATTCAATGCAGAATTATTTATGGGGTTGCATGTGGTGTAGTTCTTAATTACGTGGGTTCGTTTAAAGCATAAAGATTTAATTTGAATAATGCACTATCCGTGTTATTTCTGTAGCAGCATCCCGCTGCATGGTGGGAAATATGATCCAAAAAAAATGAAACACGAAAAAATAAAATAAATAAATATAGGCTACACTCGTGTGCTTAAAATTTCATTCAAGTATTGGCTATAATGGATAATTGTACTGTAATACTTAACTATTCACTTCTTTAAAACCGATTTAAAAACTCTTGCCCGCTACCCCAACAATATCTTGTACATTTACTTTAATTGCACTTGCAGTTAACAGCCTAATGCTCTCTCTGTCCAGGGGTGGGGGGGTTGTTAGGGTGATTACAAAGAGCCTGGAGTGAGAAGGGCTCTGAATTCCACAGATGTAAGTTTGGGGCCCAATATGACATACATTTACAGGGCCCAGCGTCTAGTGCAGCACCCCTGTCTCTATTACTGCAGCTTTTATTCAGAGGACAGGCTGTCAATTGCAGTTAGTAAAGGGATGGAGCTGTTTATGATAAGACTCCATCGTCATGTTCCAGCAAGCGAATACATAGATCGACTTTTATTCCAGGGGTCGGAAATGTTTAATTTTTAAATTCTACATAATCTGCACTTCCTTTGCAGTAATTTTACTGTAAGTTAAAAATAATTAACCCCAAAAGACCACAGTGCACCCAGACTGAAAAACAAAGGAGCACTTTAATAAAGATGAATGGGATTTCATTTTAATTTGAGACAGTTTGCCGATTCATCACGGGCCTGTCAGGGTTAGGTCGAACTCCGAGCTGACAGCGGCTTACGGGTTAAAGGTTTAATAACTTCCTGCAATATTACATTTTGGCACCAAACTTCTCTGAAGAGTTAATCTTTTTTAGTTAAGCATCCACCCCATCTGTGGATACTAATGAGAGAAGCCTTAAGCTCGGGTGATGAGACTGGTTTCCAAGAATATTTTGCTAAAGGCCTGTGACCTTTGGCGGGCTCCCAAGGGGACCATCAATCCCACTGAGAGATGCAGTCCGAAATGTTAAGAAGTCAGCAGAACATCGTTCTTCAAGAAGCGAATAACCTCCACCGTGAACTCCCCCGAAATACAGAGGGAACAGAGAAAAGGGAAACAAATATAGCATCTCACTTATCAACTTCCCATGGCTGGTGCAGCACCAGTCTAAATAGGATATTGTCTTTGCATGTGCCCTGGCTTTGGGGGAACTTGGGTACAGGGACAGTGGAAGCGAGAAGGAGGGGCTAGGCAGAGAGATTGGGCTGAGAACATGCACGGATGTTTGGGACTTGCATGTAAGAGCTGATTGCAGAGGGTATAAACTAAGGTGATTGGCTAAGGGCTGAAAGTTGGATGTCAGTAACTGAAGCTAAATTTATAAGCGGGGATCTGGGACTCAAAGTAGATGTAAGGGCTACAGGTGGGGGCTAGAAGGTTGAGACTAGAAGCCTAAGAGGTTTCAGGACTGGAGAACTGGCCACGTGTTATTATAACCCCATATGACTAAACATGCAGAAAAAAACAATATATCTTACAGATGTGACTTTACAAGTTGTGCCTCAGTTTCACAAAATTGCTCTGCACACACCCAAAGGAAAATGGCAGTGTTGGATGGACCCTCCCCAAGTTGGAGGACAGCATTTTTCCACCAGTAAATGGAAATTAAACTGCATATGAGGACAAAATTCAAAGATTAAATGGCAGTGTTTACCCTCCCTTGCTAGAGGAAGAGACAGTGACGCAAGGAATGAATGATATCCCTCAGATCAGTGCTGTGCGGAGAGCTCTCAGGGAGTTCCGTTCATAAGTTTCATCTGAAATGAAGAGCAACACAGATGCATCTTATTCATACATCTCTCAGCAGCGAGGGTGAGAAGGTTCCTTTCCTCCTCCACAATCTAGGCCCACGCAAAGGATCTGCTGTTAAACCAGCGCCTACAGTTGCTCCTTTAAAAACGCGAGAATGGCCCGCAGCCCCCGTCTAGCACATTACCGCTCGACGTCTTTTCCAGAACTTTAAGGGATGCGAGCGACTCTTTCCCAAATTTAGTCTAATGTATCAGAAAGCCGCAAACGTAATTATCAGAAGAACTGCATACAAAAGTAAAGGGGGATTGGCCAAGCTTGTTGCCAATGGCGACCAGATAATGTGCCAACACATGGTGTATGAGGTGTGAAAAAAACTGTTGCCGGGTAGATATTAATGGTGTAGCTAAAACTAAAACGTAACGGAGCCATGGAAATTAATCATAATTACTCATTAATTGTTATAAATATATCCAGCCATCTGTTTTCTGTGAAGAATTTTGATCAGCCTGGGGTCTATCCCATGATGCACAGGGCACAAGGCACAATTTGGAGGGGATGTTCATGGTGTATTTATATGTAAACTCACAGTAAAGCCAGAATATGCAGAGTTCCAGCTCCCACTTGACATCACAGGAGCTAAAGCCAGGATCATAACATAACGATTCCCCAAGAAGGACCTCTTTTTTGAACACGGAAATCTAAGATGTTTTGTGTCTTTTTTACAGTAGAAATAAAAGTAAAACATGTCTGACGGATTCCTCAGTTATTAGTGTTACAGCAGAGAGAAGACGACGTCCGATTTCTGTTACGTAAAATGATCATATCCCTGGGCTTACAGCTCATTACCTGGCAGGTAAATTAAAGAGTGCAAACGTTAGTTTGAGTAGTAATGTGACCCTGTATCAACTTTCTGGAGCAAACGGTATCCAAACAACACAAGACCACAGGGATTGCTGCGTAGGAAAGGGGAGGACCCACAATAGCGCTGAGAAATAACAGAGGAGTCACCTAAATCAGACTCTTATTTTCCTTTTAAACACGATAACCGCTTGTCCAGGATAAGGCTGTAGTTGAATTATAGAGGGGCTTTTATACCAAACCGTGTAACAATATGAACCCTCCCCTACAGTCAAATACCTCATGATCACTGACAGTGACACATCATTCCAAGTGTAACACCCTGACCCCAACACCCATTTATAAAGGTCTTAAGAGGGTAACCGCCCATATAATTGGATGTCAGATTTGAGGTACTTCCCAATCAGCAAATCAGAAGGCTTCGGCTCCGCCCTCGTCTCCTCCCACTCATCTGGGGAAAGAAAAAACAACAAGCTTGCAAGAGCAGTGCAGCGTGTCACGGTGCTGTTGCTCCAGCCCATCCATTTGCACCCCCATTGTCAGCCTGGGATCCTTCACCGTTTTATTTAGCAATAAATTACACATAAATCATTGTGGGAGTAATGGCCTATTGTCTGAAAGGACAATTGAAAGATGGTCTTTATGTGATTGTATTCAATAAATGTGCGTGTGGTCGCATGCATGCTCGCTTCAGAAAAACACCCCCCAAAAATGTCTCCAGGTAAGAGAAATGGACGACATGGGGTTGATTTTGCCCATCTGATTGTGCAAATTCCAAATTAAATGCCGTATCCTTAACCTTGAAATTGCACTGATCACTTGAAGTCGCTGCCGCCATACCGTACATTACTTTTTAATTTTTACTTCAGAGGCTTTACCTTAGCTAATTTCATTTCCAGTTCAGATATTTTTACTCTAGCATTTTACTTTCTATTTCATTTATTGTTTAGTAGCACGCTGCACGCACCGAGACCTGAGAATCGATGTTTCGTTCTAATCATGTCAAGTGGTTTGAATGACAATAAATCTGATTCTGATTCTGGGTATGGATTTCTGGTTCTGATTCTGGGTATGGATTTCTGGTTCTGGTTCTGATTCTGGGTATTGATGCTATTAATGTGATGGAGTTCATTATTACGGGCATTTAAGAGATTTCTGGGGGTCTGAATATCTGGTGGGTAGAAACAGATGGTTTTGTAATGTAAATAATAATTGTCCTCCTGTCCAATCTTGATGCTGATAAACAGATGAAAAGGGAAACTAATTTTTCCTGAGCTCTGCCTCCAGTGGGTGGCACTGCACTCTTGCTCAGATGTGACCAGGATAAGGATGACGTGTGAAGCACCTCCGCGGTGCCGCCCTGGTGGACGCTTTTGGCACAAAGAGGCATGGACACCTCTTCTTTCCCTTTGACTTCAGAAACACTACAGGTACTCAGTACCAGAACCAGAACTGTGAAAAAAATCCACGCACTGTTTTCAACCTTTTTATCAATAAATAGAAAAAAAACAAATCTTACCAATCATCCCAGGGGCATATGGGTAGTTACCATAACTTGCAATGACCCTGTCATCCATCCTTCATAACCTTCACTGCACACTGCAATCATGCAGTGTATGGATAAATCAAAGGATCATTAATGGTGACACTCTTCCTTTCGGTGAAAACATTCCTGGCATAAACAAAGATTTTTTTAAGCACCTGCAAATGGTAGGAACGAGAGAGTGAGGAGCTGAGCCACACCCGGAATAAAAGCATTAAGGGCAGTTTACTTAGACTAAACTGCTTCGGGAAACCCGTTCCAGCTGGTGATGTCACTGCGAATGTGCAGTGTGACATGGCCGCTAAGAATGGCTGAAGTAAACAGTCCGAGTTTCCCACATCTTTGTTTATACAGAGGACTGAAATCTCCAGATTCCGCAAAATACTTGCTCACCAGCAATATGTCTTTGTCCTTTTAATTCATTGTTGCCATATAAACCGAATAAGAGGCTGCAGATGTGCTACCCGGAATGGACCAGCTGACGCTAAAATGTGCAAGTTATCGCAAAGCTCTGGGAGCTATTAGCGGTCGTGGAGTTGTGCTAAGGGGTAGCCATTTTAAAGGTGCCATGTTATGAAGCTGTGCTAATAATTAGCCACTTGCTAGCCACGTTAATGATTCTCTGGTGGAATGCTGTGCGAATGGCTAGCTAATTTAAAGCTATGCTAAAGGGCTATCCTTGGTGTGCATGTAGATGCTTCCATGTCTCACTTCCGCCAGTGTGGGGAAGCAATTAAAAAGGCCAATAGGATGTTGGGTTACATCTCTAGGCGTGCGGAGTTTAAGGCAAGGGAGGTGATGCTAAGATTATACAATTCCTTGGTAAGACCCCACCTAGAATATTGTGTGCAGGTTTAGACACCTTACTTTAAAAGCACATTGCTGCCTTAGAAAGGGTTCAATATAAGGCTAGAAGATTGATTCCAAGGATGAGCTACATTGTGTGTAGTTAGAGTATAGAATAGTTTTCCCGTTAGCGTAGTGCAAGCTAAAACTTTGCATTCCTTTAAATCAGAGCTTGATAAGATGTTAAGAACTTTAAGCTACTGGTTGAGTTCTCCCCAAGTGAGCTGTATGGGCTGAATGGCCTCCTCTCGTTTGTGAACTTCTTATGTTCTTAGGTAATTAGCCACCACACCCACCCAACCATCTTCCACAAAAGTAATTGGTAACCACTTTATAGCTGTTTTACTGATTTTATTGATGCTGAAAACCTGTGCTATTTATTATTAGCAGTGATGCTATAAGAATTACAGGCCCTATATTTTTCGCCTCCATGGCATCTGTATAGAGATCCTCATATCATTATAAGCACAAGGACGCTGATCTTGCAGGATGGAACCAGAGCAGTTAATAGAACAGGGTGACATGAGTTCTGTTGTTGTTTAGGGTCGGGTTGCGGGTTCAAATCCTGCCTAGGATAAGTTTCTGTGGGATTTGCATGAAAGTATTTTTCCCCATGGCTTTTAGTTTGCTGTTGAAGAGTTTAAGTGAGTGTGTTTTGTATGGTGTAACCTGTGTTCCATGCTTTTAGAGATTTGGTTCGTGCTTTTGAAGGATTGTGTGATGATCCGACAGCAAACCATTTAAATAGCACTGGGTCCAGTAAATATCTGGATTTGGTTTTAATAAGGCAGTCAAATAAAGTGTGTATTTATAGAACGGGGAAGATGCAGCCCATTAGGAGGCGGGCGAAAGGGTCGCTCCCTGTCCTTTGGGTGGAAAGCAGAGATGCAATTTAAGAGGGAACGTCCTCACAAGTTCATGTCACTGAGGACTCACAAATAACAAAAGTGCTATTCAACGTTGACCGCATTAAGAATTAAGTAATGGATCTATAATGTAGGCCCAAGATAAACAGTCTAGGCAGGTCCTGATGTGCCTGCCCAGTTTAGAAGAGAAGTAGGGGTCACTAGGCCAGTGGGGATGGGATGGGGGGAGGGTGCGCGACAACCAATGTGGTGGAGCACCCAACACAGGGGAACAGGAAGATGCAAAATAGTTTCTTGAACTTGCACTTCAGTATAACAGATAGAGACTTCCAGGTGCATTGAACTGTATCCTTCTGTTCTAGGAAGATCTAGAACCTTAAAGGGCCCTTTTCATCTGTCAAGTAAAAGTGAAGCAGTTATTTTTATTGAAAATCCTTGGTGACCCCAGCTCTCCGAGTATTGGTTTTCAAAAGCAGATGTTTCACAGTCAACTTTTTAACATATCAGTACAAGCCAGAGTTGCTGAAATTCACTTCCTCATTTGGACACTTGATTGTTTCATGTTGGGTTAAGAAGCAGGAATATCATACATGACATTCAACATACCATAAAAAAAGCTTTTAAAATTTTCAGTCAGCACTTGTTCCTATCTAGATCAGTATAATAACTTATAATTCGGTGATAAACAGCATAAGAGATGTATCTTAGTCCTGTCATATACAGCAATCATATGCAAACTCCGAAAGTCAAATGACTTCATTTTTATAAACACTATGATACGACTGTTACATCTGATGGTGTTTTACGGCATTAAATTGTACATCTTATGGCAGAATATGTGTTGGTAAAATATTTATTTAGCGATTTCACAAAAAAAACATTACTGTACCTCTGATATCCACACCCACCTGCAGCTCTTAGATGCGTTTACTAAACTTTGAGACACTCAAGCAAGATCCAAGCCCCACGCGATCGTCTGACGTTGTGTAACCCACTTTAAAACTCAGCCTTTATAGTAAACACCGAAGGACATTTCCAAAGGGTTCTCAGTAGTAAATTTATTTTATTTACAGAAATATATTTCACGGTGACAAGCTCTTGAGAAGACAATGCCTGTAACCAAGGAGGCCCAAACAACAACAGTGATTCATAATCTAGTTACGTTGTTGTTTTGTTTGGGAAGTGGCCAGTGTGAGGAGGGGACAGAGCCTTGAGACAGTACAGGCCATCGTGAGGAGAAACCCAGGGGCAAAAGGCACTTGAGGGGCATCACTTACAGACAAATTTCTCTTCCGTTCTCCCTTCCAAAAACTCTGCTTACAATAACTGCAACCTCCGATAGAAAAGAAAAAAAAGTATTGGAATGGACCCATAACAGCTGCACACGTCAGACGGTTGGAGCTGTATCTAGCTGGTTTAGCTACAAACTGGGATCAACCGCAGGTCATTTAGGAGCAAAGCACTAGTTTAAAGTGAGGATCAGTTGCATAACACTCCCACGAAGCATTGTGCTGAGTGTCTAACCCCACTAGCAGAGATGCCTGTATATCTACAAGATGTGTCGTGAATCGGCGGGTTTGTATTCTGTGCCACAACCTTGGGGAGAATGTTTCATAGCTACTTACTGCAAAATAATGTTTCTTAGGATTTTCAATCTTTAATATGTCTGTTGTAGCTTTCTTTGCATATTAAGTCCAGACATGTACGGTTTATAGCTAAACTATTGTTGTGTACAGAGATGGGCGTCTTTCTCAAGCCAAAGTGAAAGACCACTTGCACAGTGCTACTTGTCCACTATTGGTTTGACCAATCAGACTCGGGGTCTGATGATTCCATATCCTCTCATCCATTTATAAATAGCACAGAATCACAAAGACGATTTTGGCCAAAAACCCAGTTTTGTGATCTTATACACCTGAGGGTCTTGCTCATAGTGCACAGAGAGTCAGACCTGGTAGGTAATCAGAAGCCTTAATCTATCTGGAGATATGAAATTTAACTAAAGGCTGTAATGATATCCTCTAAAAAACTATTTGTCAAAAATTTTGTGCAGTTCAGCTAAGTCACTGGCACTATGAGCTGGTGGTTGTTCAGGAGTATTTACACTAAATACTCCTGAACAACCACCAGACCATAACTCATATTTCTTGGATTGCACCATTACTTATCCAGAAAGCACAAACAATGTACTCAGAACAGATGCGTCAATACAGAACAAAGATGTTAATCTGAACAACTGTCATCATGGCAAGGAGCATAAATCCAAATTGAGCTTAATGTAAACTGTAAAATGTACACAGAGATGTATCATTTCACCGACGGACTTTTGGAAAATGGCCTTAATGATAAATCCCTTTAAGAGGAACGTTGGAAAGCTGCCGTGACACATGGGGATTCTGACAGGTTCTTGGCCTTCTACCTCATTCGTTTTCTCCGCCACACCTTGTGCTCCCTCAAAGCTGCCTAGGTACATCAGGCTGCGGTAATGAAATCTGAAAACCTCAATCTGAACATCACCGATTTTCGAACCTTCTATTAAATAATAAATTCCACACAACACATATTGTGTTCAGGAGATATGGCTTCATCTGGAGGTAAAAAAGTGATACTTCCCTCATCCCTGTGGGGCAATAGTCTTTCCACACATCCCGTCTTGCTCTCTATGCGGCACACATACACATGCACAGGTGAGAGCAAATCTGAGGTTCGGCCAGCATCCAGCACCTCGAAGCAACTGGGGTTAAGGGATTAAAACTGATGACCTTCCGAACACGGCCACAGAATTCCAAACTGAAAGCTACACGCCGCCCCAAGATGTGCCAAAGTATTCACAGGATTTTTGAGTTTTATGGAAAAAGACCTCTACATATATTTGGACTTACAGTTTATCTAGCAAATGTACAATGTGACCTAATACTTTGTCAAGTAGGTATGAAATTGCCAATTTGGAAAGACAATTCTAGACAGTCAATTTGAGCAGTCAGTCCTTAGAATGCACAGGACAATACACAAAGACCCTACAGCTGGTGGTCTCTTGTCGCTCCTTCCCGCCTGCAATACTGCCAAAAAGAGACTTTAACAGCAAATCTAGCATGGTCCGCATGACAGCTGGTATTTTCTTTGCAAGCGCCACATACCCAATTTAACTGTTACAAATCAGCGTGACGTAAGGGCTCTGGATTTTATAATTAAACACTCGTCTTGATTTTAACGGTTAATATTTTTGGAAATAGGATCTACGATTTAGTCATTTTGACGCGCCTTCCATCTAGCGCTTAAAAAGGGAACGTCATCTACGAGAATTTAATACTCTGACTACGGCGTTCTCGGTATATG
>JAODUD010000039.1:19307314-19324814 GCA_026784285.1 Stomatorhinus walkeri | reverse complement strand
GGTAGTGTTTAACAGAATCACTGTTTCATCATTTCCGTTTCATTGAATGAATTGAAGAGGAATATTGATTTCTATATGGTTGTTACTTATTTGCATGTATGTCTGCATGTCCTCAGAGACCAGGTGTTGTAAAGCATTGGTAAATTCACTGCCAAATGCACCCAGATGCACAGTAAGAGCATCGATCATGCTCCGAAGAACCTTATTTAACTGCTCCATGTTTATCTCGGCTCGAACGTCCTCCATCTTTGTTTTGACCGAGATTAATGCGTTGGAGTAGAATTTACTGAAAATAGCCCAAAAAGGATCCAAATATTCAGTTATCAGGTCGCCAAAAATATATTCTACCCACTGAAGTATGAAATGAAAGAAATCTCTAAATGTGGTCATATCAAGGTTCTCCATGATGGCCTCCATGTATGCGATGTCTTCCTCAAAGGTTTCTAGGTATTCTTTCCATGTGAGGACATTTTCTGTGAAGGGCATTAGCACCTTGATGTCACTAAAGTGGCCGGTAATGGCACCCAGAAAGTGTGCATACATCTCCAGGACATGGAAGATCGATTGAACAGTCCTTTTCCCAGAGCTGTGGAACAGCGAGTGTTTCATTAAGCCCAGGCAGCTGGATGCAGGTTTCACTAAGGGCCAAGTCTGCTGAGTTAAAACCAGCCTGCATGTTTCTGTAAAAATGCCTGACCACGTCTATTTTGAATGCTGTTGTTACATGACCGGAAGTTATGGAGCCATTAATGATAGTCGTGATGAAGGGGAGAATGTCCAGAGAGATTGTCTGGAGCAATGTGGAAGGGATTGGATCCAGTGAGCAGGTGGTAGGATTGGAAGATGAGATGACTTTCATGATCTCATCGGCCATAAGACTGGAAAACTGGGTTAGTGAGGGGGAAGGGAAATCTTGGGTGGCTTGGTCACAAAGGTTTAGGAGGTCAATGTGTTTTAGCATATTATTTGCTTTGTTGATCTCTTACATGATGGGTTCCATCACTTTAACCAACAGTTCTACCTTCTTGTCAACTTCATACCTGATAAATATGTCACGCAGCACATTAATTGTTTCTATTACATCTTCCATAAAACTAATGATCACTTGGTTGATATTGTTAACCTCTTTTATGATTTCTCTGGGAATCTGAGAAACTAAATGTTCTGCATACTCTCCAATGTCAAATTCCCGAATGAGCTGCATGATGTTCCAGCTCACCAAGCTTCTTCAGAAGATTAGCTCTGATTTCATATTTGGTATCAAGATCCTGCAACCCAGTAAAGTTACCTTCCAGATATTGTGAACGTATGATTTCTTGAAAAGCATTAATGATTCTGACAATGATGGAACTGATCTTATATTGAGCATCGATTGCCCTCATTTTATTTCCAAGTTTTTGCAAAAGGTTGTTTATGGAGTCACCTGCGGTTCCATTTTCAAAGATGTCCATCAAAAGTGCTGCAAAGCTTTGAACCCAGACCTGTACGTAACTCTGAATTCTTTTTGTGCCGGTTCTTAGATTCTCCTGGAAAGTTGCAAAATTTTCTGAAGTGAAAATATACTCCGTCAGTTTATCTTAAATAATAAAGATCATACTGTCCATACCATACTCCTATGCATAAAACAGACTTAAACAAATTCTGTATTTAGGTCCTAAATTCTTCATTTTTGATGTACTGTTTAAAGATCTCTAAAACACTCACAATGTTGATTTTTAAGTGCTCAAAAATTCCAGACAGACTTATGATGAAAGGTAATTCAATAACATGGCTGTCACCTGTTGTTATATATACGTAACACACACACACACACACACACACACACCCTCTTTACCTCATAGGATTTTGATACTATATGACGTAGTTTCATGTCAGTTTTAGCTACTTTCTGGTCCAAAATGTGATTGATGAATTTATGATAAACTTAAGTGTCAGGGAAGTAATCCTGCACCTTAGAGTCCGTATCGGACACAGGTTCAACCCCGGCTATGCTACCATCTACCAATGAAACAAAATGGTTGCGTCATTCCAACACATCATACGAAAATTTGCTTTTGCAGATCTGAAAAATCAACATTAACTGCCTTACACACACATGCTTAGTTTGAACAAAAAAAATATCTGGAAACATATATACAGTACCGGTGAAGTCTGGACACACTAACTGAAAATCATTTATTTTCCGACAAGATAATGACCCTTGAGCTTAAGTAGTACATATTTACCAAAAAATATGGAGTGCTGCCACAGTCACCAGATTTAAACCCTGTAGAGCTGGTTTAGAATGACTTGGATGGAAGTATGATCAAGGTAGCCAACATGTGTCCAGAACTTGTGGACACTACTTCTGGACTGTTGGAGAAGCCTTCCAGGTGGCTATATTTGGAAGCTGGTTGAAAGAATGCCAAGAGTCTGCGATGCTGTCGTCGAAGCAAAAGGGTGCTACTGTATGTTGAAGAGATGGAAATCTGAGCAAATTTTGAGCTATTGAACACTTCTGTTTGTGGTTGCAATATTTGATATGCGTTATTTCATTTCCGTGCAGCCTTTTATTATAAAGTGAATTGCATAGTTAAAATACAGACAAATGCAGGTGTGTCCAGACTTTTGACTGTCACTGTATATACATATTTCCCAAGGCCTTCAACAATTTAGTATATCAATTAAATGAATCAAGCAACAGGGAAAGCACAGTGACTTAGAAGTTTGTTTTGTAGAATTCCATCATCCATCATAGGAGTACGGAACAGCGAACAGGGTGAGAGAGTGTCCTTGAGTGTCCTTGAGCTATTTGTGAGCCTTCTGGAGGGCCTAATGGTGACATCACCCTACCAGCCATGAGATATGATCCAGCGCCTTTTCAATTATGGGCACAGAGTTCTAAGCTGCAGAGTCACACACTACAATAGAATGTAAGAAAACACACACATATTCACACACACACTAAAGCAACACATACAAGATTGGATGCAGTAACAGCAGTAGTGCACACATCAGGATCCAGACACTTAAAGTGGACCATGTGCAATCTCTTTTCACTCATACAGATTGGCCTATCTTTACAATATCATCTGAGTCTGAAGAGCACCGCCAATAATGGCATTTCCTCGGTGACTTTAACTCTGTGAGTGTGGAGTCCCAACTTCATCAGCAACCCAGCCGGACCTATCAGTAATGGGTAACGTGATGCAACATAGAGGAAATTCGATAAGTCAACATGAATCAGTTCCTCCGCCCAGGCACCCGGTTAATGTTGTACTGTAATACAAAAACACGTCATGGTGAGATAGTCGTGCACAGACCAAGAAGTCTGCAGTGGAGGGTGTCAATCTGCGTCACCAGCCTCAGGACTGTTTAATTCATCAAGATCTGCACGCTGCAGATATGTAGGTGTAACGTTACCCGTGCCAGGTGTGGGCTGATCATCTCCTGCAATTATTGTGTAATGTGATTGCTTTGCTCAGGAAAAAAAAGCAACGCAGTTTAACGTTTGAAGGTGGATGGCTTTCGTTGTCACTCTCTGACTTGTGAGTCTCTGACTGACTCCTTTTCCCGAATAAATCTGCAGAGAGACGTTTTAAATGGTGCCAGTCCACCTATATACGTAAAAGATCAGTTTCAACAAATGTGCTTTGCATTAGATAAAATGTCCCTGTCAATGAATCAGCTTCATTGGCCAAGCGTCATGTATCTCTTCCATATTTACAATATATAGCAGACAATATATTTGTGTGAATACAACTCAATCGTCGTGTAACCTTTATAAATGGAGTGAAATGTATCACTTGAAGTGAGTAAATGTATGCAAACCATCCTGGTCTTCCCACTAGATGGCCAGCAAATCCTCAACAAAAGCCACTAGCTTGCTGCGTTGTGATTGGACAAAAGCTGTGGGGGCGGGAAAGCAGACCACAGTGCCACCAATCAAGTGTCCATCTCACGGATCAATAGCTACAAACTTTGTACTATTTTCAGCTGTTTATCTTTCCTGTTACACGGCTGGAGCTGATACACAGCACCACTGAAGCCTGTCCAGGAAGTGAGGGGGGGCTGCACTTTCTCTCTCGTCTTGCATCATAAGTGTAAATTATGTCTTCGTCCTGTCCTTGGGACGGTCTGACACCACAGCTTAAATGAAAAACACAATCCTTACAGCGTTTTCCCAATACACACCTCTGCTTCATCTGCATGTGAATGACAACAAAGAAGAAAAATCAGCAATCTCATTATTGCCATAACTTGCTTTTCCGTTAATGTCCTAGTATCGATTACAGACGATTTGCAGAAGTGTTGGCTGGCCTTATATGCCCCCCTAGTGGATGTTCTTGTTAATTACAGATGCAGTCCTTCAGCAGTACCGCACGGCCGAAATCTCAGAAAACGTCGTCAGTGTCAAAATCGCTGCATCTACTTACTTATCAAAGGGCTTCGGTCCCCGGTGTTTTATGGAATGAATCTCGAGAGCTGTTTGTGTAAATTACAATCATATATTGAGGAAAATATTTGGTACTATGCAGTGACGTGGCCAGAAATGTTAAAATGGGTGGATTTTTGTGAGATATGATGGGCCGCTATATTCCACTCTACGATTTCACTGAGAAAAGTTATTACCTCCTTTCCTATGTCTATTAGACCTATTATTTTATTAGCACAGGCATTTACATGTATGTAACCGTTTTATTATCTTGTTGATAAACTACCCCAGTGCTTTTGATGTAGCTAATTTTAGATTTATAGTGGAATAATATAGATTTTCCATAAGATTTCTTGTGTGGGTGTGATAGTCTGGAAGTGTGAATGTCACGCCAGATGCATGAGAGTTGGCAAGCCTGTTTTCCAGTCTCTGTACCCAGTCTGTGCACCACTTTGCCCAGAATCATCTGCACTTGCCTTTCTTGGTGGTTTTAGGAAACTCTATAAATGTGGGCTGAGTAGCCGGTTTCTATAGAGCAGACAGGTCTGGTGGGGGCCTACCAAATAGATCTCACAGAAAACAGGATGAGGGACGGCCAGAGCAGGTGGAGGGTGAGGACACCTAGTGGACATCAGGTGGCGTGTGTAGGCCTGTCATTTCCTTCTCTGTTATCCTTTTTAAATTAATCAAGAGTAGAGCTGAGAATGTTTATTGTCAGCCCAGCCAGTTCACAGAGGGCTGAAACTGTGCTTCTCTAGGGGCAAATGATGTGGGAATTAGCAATGTGGGACAGAGATAACGTGCAGCTGTGACATGGCAAAATCAGGCAACTATTGCAACACTGCAGTGCAAAAACAAAGTACATGTAACAAATAGTGCAGTGAGCAGGTAGGATGTAGATAATTAGCTCTGGAATAATAGCAGCAAATAAAAAACTGGAATACAGTGTAAACACAGCAGCAGCATGAAATACAGTGTACAGCAGAACAAATAAGATACAAAGTATAAACCCATTTAAAAAGCACAGTACAAAAACCAGTTTAAGGGTGCAATAGTATAAAATACAGTGTAACAGGTTTAAAACGTCTAAAACTGTATGAGACCATTTTACAGTGTCAACAGTGAGGTGAGTGAGGTAGGGTATTAGTCTCTATTTAGATATTTTCTTTGCCATAATTAGAGTGTGTAGTGCCCCCTGTGTGGGTTATGTCTATGTTACATTATGTGATCGAAATGTCCCCACAATCTGATAAAAATCTGATATTTTGAAATAGTGGGGACTATTTCTTCAGTTTTAGAAAAATCTGTCAGTGCAATCAAAAAACTAAAAATGTCAGATAATGTCAAATGTCTTGCATTTTATTTGGTTACTTATGTTAAGGTTAGAGCTAGGAGGAACTGAAATGAATGACGGTCCCCACAAAGATTCGAATCCAAACATGAATGTGTATGTGTGTATGTGTGACTGTGCCCTGCGATGGACTGGCATCCTGCCAGGATCTTACCCGACCTTGTGCCCTGTGCCACTTGGTTTAGCAGGTAAACCTAACCAGCATGCAGAGGTGGCAATTTTAGGTCCAGAAAGTAAAAATCCAGACCATGATTTGCTTCATATCGTTGGGGCCTCAACCCCCCCCCCCCCCAATGGTCGATCCAAAGTTACACCCTTGGACTAATGACTTTAGCAGATTTGCACAGTTTCCTCTTGCTTCTACCATTAACGTGTATGTGCATTTTTGCTGTTGACTACAGTGTGCTGTATATATTCAGTTGCAGTCACATGGCTCACTGTATTGTAGCGCAGGCTGTTTGTGTTAACAAAAGTTCTTATTTAACGATACATCAGGCCTACCAATTAGCCTTGTATTGTGATATAATGTTTTGTGATATATTTAACAGTATAGTTTTGCACATATACATAACGTGCCTTTCTCGGAGGCCAAGATAATAGTTTCTTCATTTCCAATCCGTTTTTCACAAGTTGGTAAGGCTAAAAATCATAGAGGGACTTTGGGGATTTATGTCTTATATATACACTAGTGGCAAAAAATGTGGAAACACCTGGCAGTTTTTGGAATTACTTTATTAAATTACTACACAAATATTGGCGGTAATATTTATAAACAATCAAAGAATGTCTACAAATATCATGCATTGGACAACTAAAAAATGAAAATTAATAAAGTGACGGGAGTTTTTAAAAAGTTCTGCAGTCTCTGAAAATTAGAAGTGTTTCTGTAATTTTTGGCCACTAGAGTATGCTTGACATAAAATAAGAATCTATCCTGGATCCCTGTTTTTTTTTAAAAAAGCATTGCATTTCTGTTGAATGGATTTCAGTGCATACAGCTACCTGTGTAGAGGTGCATTCATACTGTACGCAGATAGAGCTGCAATATCTGCCTGTTTTGTTTCTCTTTCGCCTTTCCGTTACTTAGAGGCTGCTTCCTGGCTGCGTGCATCTGGCCGCATTTATGAACGGGAGTCGTCTTTCACTGGGTCTGCACGAGAGCTGGGTACATCTAAGCCTGAAAACCGCACGGATTATCTCGGAAATAGAAATTATAAATCAGAAAGGTCAGCTAAAGACAGGAAAAGGAGTAATTCTGACTGATCGGCGAAACGACACGTCGGAGCACCGAGGACAAAACGTGTTATGTAAGTTACTTTGGAGTAGTAGCATGCGTGGGATGTACTCCTCTTTATTCATTGAACGATTCTGTTAATTTTTCCGTGATTATATGGTTTTCTGAACATGCATTATGTTATATTCCGTTTCCCATATCGTGTCTATACGAAACACTTGATTTTTCGCTGTAAATACTTAAAATCCTTTCGGACTTTTCGTGACGCCGAAGCGACTTTCCTCAGATTTTGTAGTGGCCGTGGAGTCAGACGGAAAATATCACACATACAGGCGTAACACGGGTTTGGCTTTTTTTAAGCATAAAATGAAAAGCAGCAGAGGTATTTAATATGCTACGAATTGCAAAACCACCGTTCACAAGCCTTCCCGATGCTGTCTCATTTTCTTGATTGATTTAAGTATTTTGTCATTTATTTTAGGAAAACAAAATATAATATATTAGATGAACGTGATAGACATAGGTTTAAAAATTAAAGAAAATTTCAACCCCAAACCAACGCATTAATGCGTTGTTACCTTACACTATAATATAATTGAATGAAAAAAACATAATTTTTGCATTTTTTCCCTCCTGTAAACAAGCATTTATTGTACAACAAGGAAGGATTGGTATTCTGAAATAGATTAGACACCATCTGTTTCGTTGCAGAGTTCAAAGTTACACCAACCCAATTCAGGCACATCCACGTTGCCCAGTCGCAGCGTTCTGCACTTATCTTTAGCCTGTGTCCATTTCACTTTATTAAATGTATGTTTACGCCGAAAATTAATGCTAGTAACAAAATAGCTTAATGGACAGAAATGCGAAACAAAAGCAAGTCTCGAAAACGATAAATCTACTTTGTTGTGGAGTCATTTGTTAAGTTTATTGAAGAAAAATGGTCTACTGTTCTCGCCACTTTCCACAACTGGAGATGCTGATAAACGTTTCTAAAAGTGGTTCAGCTGTTCCCACATAGAATGGTGTGGAGGTCTCATGTGTGACAAGTGTGTTTTGTGTGGGGAAAAAAACTGAAAAGACTTGTATTCTTGTATATGGTTTATTTATTATTATTATTACTCACTTGGAATTAACTAACAAGGAGGGAAAGTGTTGTGTGTGTGACTGGTGTGTGGGTGTGCTCTGCGATGGGCTGCCCCCCCGTCCAGGGTTGTTCCCTGCCTCGTGCCCATTGCTTCAGGGATAGGCTCCGGACCCCCCGCGACCCAGTAGGATAAGCGGGTATAGATAATGGATGGATGGATGGATGGAGGGAAAGTGTGACAAAGCAAAACCTGTTTTGTATACTAAAAAAGACAACAATAACAATAATAATAATAATAATAATAATTTTATCTAGTGCTTGGAATCTGCAAAGAGGTCATAAGAAGAAACGGAAAGAGAATACATAGCAGCCAAGCTAAAGAGTAGACTAACAGAAGAGGTCAAACGAGTGACGAGAAAGAGGAAAAGTAAGTATAAGGTACAGGGATATCATGGGAAAGCAGAACAGCAAGCTGCGTCCAGAGGTTCTCAGCGACCTGCGTGAGAACACCAAGTTCACAGACCGCGAGCTTCAAGAGTGGTACAAGGGCTTTCTGAAGGACTGTCCGACGGGCCACCTGACTATGGAAGAGTTCAAAAAGATCTACGCCAACTTCTTCCCATACGGAGACGCGTCCAAGTTTGCCGAGCACGTCTTCCGTACATTCGACACCAATCGTGATGCCACCATAGACTTCCGGGAGTTCATAATCGCCTTGAGCGTCACGTCACGCGGTGAACTGGAGCAGAAGCTGAAATGGGCCTTTTCTATGTATGACCTGGATGGGAATGGATACATCAGCCGGGCAGAGATGCTGGAGATTGTGCAGGTGAGTTGCTGACACCTCTTCCGTAGCATCTATAATGCAGCTATGGGTGGATGGCTTAAAAGTGGAATTAAACAAGAGCTCTGAACTGCTCCCAGTGCGAATATGAATTTTGCAATATGTGCTGTTGGTCTGACATTCGATTCTCAAAGTGTTTTTTTCAGGTAAGTTTCTGGACCTTAAAGTTAAACTCAGATGCATTGTTTCCCAATCCGGTCCTCAGGGACCCACAGCCGGTCCATGTTTTTGCTCCCTCCCAGCTCGCTGCCAGACAGTCCACATTTTTGCTACTGGGATCTGGGAGGGAGCAAAACCCCAGACCAGCTGTGGGTTCCTGAGGACCGGATTGGTAAACACTGCTCTAATGTAAAACCCTGTCACTTTATGATGAAGCTAATTGCAGTTTACTTCTTCTGCACTTGCGCTCTGGTTGTTCCATCTTCCCAGGATCCCTGATCAGGTTGAACACGTTTAATCTCCACGTGCCATGCGTTTGCACAAACAAAGACGCAGAACATGTTAGTCTTTTGTGGTTGTGTCTTAATGGCAACCACCACTCGCCCCCCAAAAATGAACAGAAACCACACCCAGTCACTCAGCCGTGATAACATCTTTGCAGCTGCAGATAAGCGACCAACGCTCTATTTGTTCTCCATTGAAAGATTGCTCAGTGTCAACATGGATACGGCCGGAGGTCTTGTGATCACGGTTTACCAGAATAAACAGCGTGACTGATTGTTCCGTTCTGTTCCGCTCCTCGTTCCCTTCAAAATAGCCACCCTGTTTCTCCGCAGAAGGTGTGAAGCTGCGTTTGCATACGGGGGCCATGTACGTTTATGAAAGTTGAAAGTAAATGTTTGCAGATGTAGGTGTAGGGGTTGGGTTGCTATGATGCAGGAGTTCTAGAAGTGGGCTGGCGGTTATGTGAAGATGCAGTGGCTGCGATAAGACGTTGATAACACGTTGGCAACGCGTTGCATAGTGATTAAGGACATTGACATGACTTAATTACTTGATTAGCAGTTAGACCAGTCTGGTTGTAGTTGCAATGGAAAACTAAAATACTTTCACCTTAATTCCTCCAACCCCGATGTCTAAAGAGGTTACATTTATTCAATTTATTAAGTAAATGAGTTTGCTAATCGACAAAATGTAAACCTAACTGTGGTGCAGATGAACTTGCCGTTTTGGTGAGGCGTGAAGTCGGAAAAATAACAATACAATATATGATAATAATTATACAGTAATAATAACACCAACAGCATACAGTACTGTAAATTGAACTGACGAGCCGCTGAATCTGCGCAATGTTGTAACAAGCGTCATAAAGTAGTGAGCGCATTCGTTATAACGAAACATTGTATTTGACCCGATAACGTAATTTAATGTAATAGGTTTTATAGCAGTCTGTTCGTGTGCACGAGTGTTTCGTAAGTTGGACGTTCTTAAACCTTGGGGCTGCATGTGTGTCGTTTTTGACTAGGTGTAACATGGTAGCTCGGCGGCTAAAACTAAAGTCCGACATCTCTGGGGGAGTTTAAAGCATTTGTAAGAGGGCCAAACAAAGCCTTTCTTCCCCATCCGTAGTGAAATATGAATTGTTTACAAGATGTTGTGACTCCTCTCATTCACAGTATAATTGAGCTTTCTCTTCTCTGCCTTCTCCTAAGGCCATTTACAAGATGGTGTCCTCTGTGATAAAGATGCCTGAGGATGAATCAACACCAGAGAAGCGGACCAACAAGATTTTTATGGCGATGGACACAAATAAGGACGGTAAAGGCTGCTCTCGAAATTAACACTGACACTTTCAGTGTAGAGTTTTTATAAACTGTGCATTATTAATGTGCTTGCACTACTGATGAAAGCTTTATGTTTGCACCTTTTGGATCCTCAATAGAGGAAACGACAATTGCCGATAGATGTGTGAATGCAAAAGGGCGTGTTACCAAATTGACCAGGCACAACTGACATGGCAGCTGGAGAGAGGGAACAGGGGCCTGTACTGCTGAGCGGGGCTACTGGCTTATCGGGGTAACTTGTCGGATTTAAGGTAGTCTGGGCAAAATGTAAGTGATCGAATATGAAGTCCGTTTAAACTGTGGTACCTTAAATCCGACAAGTTACCAAGTAACTTACCAAGTAACCAAGTAACCGCCAGTGACCCTGCTTCATAGTACAGGCCGCAGGAAATGGAATCACAAGACAGACAGGATGAAGACAGGGATGGGTCTCTCAGAGCGCTAAAAAATCAAGAAGACCGGAGGACGAACACTGACATTTGAGTTGGGAAAAATAACCAAAATATTTATTGCTGTTTTGCGGGAGGAGAAAATGTATTTATGTTTTGTGAACAGCTAGGGCCTGTATTACGAAGCTGGAGTTTTGGGTTAGCAAGATACCGTATCCAGCTAAACAAGAAAACTGGCTTTATGATACAGCCCCCCTGTAATAGGTTACCAGTGGGAAACACAGCCACATTACACACATAGGGAACCAGGAGCAGGTGGATTAAATTACCCTTGCAGTCATGATGACCTGAGTCTCATCCCCACAGAGGCATGGTCTCCAGTGGGGGTGGGCGATGTGAACTAAAATTATCATCATGGCATTTTTCACTTTTTTGTACGGTAACAGTATTATATCAAGGTTTTGTCCCTTTATGGAAATCATTAAAATACATTTTTTATTAGGTACACTTTAATCGCTATTACAGTTGGGTACGGGCAGTCTTATTTCGAAAAGATATAAAAAGTGACAATGTTTTTTTCACATTCATTTTATAACAGTTTTATTACCTTGTAAATGGTCGGTATGGTTTGCAAACTACCTCAACGTGTTTGATGTAGCTACTTTTAGGTGTATGATGGAATAATGTAGATTTGCCGTAAGATTTCCTACATGAGCTTGAGAATTGTGCCAGATGTGTGTGAATTGGTAACCCTGGGAATGAATGCTTTAACGTTTTTTCACCTGAGTTGATTTGAATATAAAAAATAACATTACTTTATACAGTTGTTAAAAGATGTAAACTTTGACGAGCATGAAATCACCAGTGAACTGCATCCATTTATCCAACATTTTATAAAACACATTTGCTTTGAAAACTTTTCAGCTTTACGATTTCAGGACAGACAAACATAAGACACTTTATTTTGTGTAAATAGGCTGCTATATAATTAGGCTGTTAACTTGACGATGTTAACGGCACAATGCTAACCGTATCGTGGTGCATAGTCACCAGTGTCTGCCCACCTCTAATCTGCAGGTCTGTCACATGTGTTAAACTACTTTGAATTCATGTTGTCATAAAGATCCAATGCCCTATATTGTATGCCATAATAATTTTGCATATATGCCAGTTTAAGCTGTCAGTCTGCTGACTTTTCTGTATGACGTGGACACGCCGCATCTTCCTGCATCCCTCTGTATCTTTTAGCATTAATTGATGTTGATCCGTTGATCTCCATTACAGGACGACTGTCCCTGGAAGAATTCATCAGAGGGGCTAAGAGTGATCCCGCCATAGTCTCCCTGTTACAAAATGATATCAGCAGCGGAAGGCAGGTCTAAAGGCAGAGGAGGATGCAGACAAGCAGGCAGAGACACGGATCTGCCTCCTTTCTCCATCCAAGCCCCTTCCCTTACTATCTGATTTATAGGGATTTCCACTGACACACTGCTTGTGTTCCCAGTCGTTCTCTCAGGTTTTCTTTAGTATCAGAAAAGGTCATATAAAAAAAAAAGAAAAGGTCATTGTGGTGGAGTTTAACCTTAACCCAGTTTGTTGTGCATTGTGTGGCTCAGTGGACTAAGCTGGTACGCCTGTAGTCAGAAGGTTACTCGTTCGAACCCAGCCTTAGCATATATATGCGGGTTCATGAGCAAGGCTCTTAACCCACAGCTTCCTGGGTGCCACTATGGGTAGCTGCCCTTTGCAGACAACTTTCTCTCTTATAAAAAAATAAGCAAGGTGTAAAGACAATTTCCCCACAGGGATCAATAAAGTATCGATTGCTATTATTTACCCAATTATCTGATGCTTTTATCCAAAGCAACATAAAGCAGTGGTTCCTATTTCATGTGTCCCTGTGATTTGAACACATGACCTTTACATTGTTGTCACAATGCTGTGCTTGTTGAGCTACAGGAGCAGAAAATTCCAGTTAGTATCCTTCTAACTTTTGTTTTGACCTGAACAATCAAATACAAAATACGCTTTTCGTGAAAATTCAAAACATGTGGCATAATCTCAAGAGATTTTTAAGTACATATTCTTCTTTTCTAATGCTTTCATAAACTACTTAAAAATGTATCGTCAAAGCTAAACATTTGTTACAACATTTGACTTTTTAAATGCTGTACAGATAACATTATATTCCTATAAGTTTTAGCCTGTTTAAGTTTTATATTCCCCATTAAAATGAGCATCCTCTCTGTCAGCTGAGAAACACGTGAAACTGGTGGTCGTGGAATTATCCATCAACCGCAACTCTGACTGTTAAGTTTAAGATATATAAGTAATTAAATTAATTGACAGTGATACTGTTTCCCTTGCTGTTGCTATGGTGACACAAGGAAGGCATGTCGATTTGTTCTTTCTCTGTGTCGACTTTGTTTATAATCATATTATTATCTAGCTCAGTCGCTGCTTGGGCCCAGCTGGCTCGCCCGGCCCATTTTAGGTTCGCGCGGTGTTCCTCAGCATCCGGCCTGCGTGGTCACGACGTGGAAGCGGATGGCTTCGCAAACGTCTGTGCCTCAGCCTGCCTCCAATTTTGTCGTTCTCCTGATGGTTATAAAAGGAGGAGGCTGAACTTGTGGTTTTGGAGGGACAAATAGAAAGTGCACTTCTTTCGAGGCTGAATGAGCAGACCTGCGGCCTGAAAAGATCGGCTGCATTATTTATGTGACGGAGAATAAAAATGCATTTGTATCAGCTCAGTGTTATGAAGCTGGGTGAGTTCATACTGCTGGCACAAGGTTACAATTAAAAATGAAACTAGTGTACCTGCGTGTATCATGTTCATTATTGTGGCTAAAATACCGACCACAGAGCTCAGTGCAAATACATCGTAGATACCTGGAATCTGGCAGCTGGCAACCTCAAGCA
Source organism: Stomatorhinus walkeri (assembly GCA_026784285.1). Taxonomy (NCBI): domain Eukaryota; kingdom Metazoa; phylum Chordata; class Actinopteri; order Osteoglossiformes; family Mormyridae; genus Stomatorhinus; species Stomatorhinus walkeri. The sequence continues at coordinate 19,310,789 of JAODUD010000039.1, read as the reverse complement.
ACAGCTATGAATAGTGACATTGATTTTAAATATATTTTACATTTACAGAAGTTCCGGTTAAATATCACACCGCACTGGAATAGCATGACGCACAGATAGTGTTTCTTGTGCTGGGAAACTCAGCTTCACGCTCTCATGTAAAAGTGAGGGCGTGGGCTCACATTCAAGACGCAGACATCATACCACCGTGGAACACAAAACCCCAAATATTTAACAGCATGGTCAGGTCCCTTTCCTCCCCATGAATGCTGCCCACACATCTGCCAGCTGTCAGGCGGCTGTGTAACATATAATTACGTCTCTTATTTAATGGTAATCCAAGATTTTCAGAATACAATTTAGAGCTTTGTTTTGACCGTCCTCTGAAGTTTTTTTTACTACCTCCTGGAAATAGATGCCTGAATTCTGGGTTTTCTCATTCAGCATGCTTAATGCTGATCAACAGACATGTTCGACATGTTTGAACCCATGAGATCTATGGGAGGCAATCAGCCCTCCCCCCCCCGCCCCCGACAATTTGCTGAATGTTATACCCGAATTCCGAATCTTTTTCCCTTCCTATAGTTTATAAATGACACTCAGCGCTGCAAAGGGTGGTATTACTGATTGAAGACAGGAACAATCTTGAAGAGACACTTTATTCGAGGTTCAACATTTTATTTGTCACAATCCTAGTTAGACTTGCACAACCTACAGTGGAATGACAATCGCTCCTGAGAGCAAATAGAGAGTACAGGTAAATAATCAGAGCTGACAAATTCCTATCGCCTAGTGATGTCATGGCCAATGTAACATTGTGTCATTGTTCCCTGCCTCGCACCCATAGCCCCTGGGGTAGGCTCTGGACCCCTGTGACCCCAAATAGGATAAGCGGTTACAGAAGTTGGATGGATGGATGAATAATAAATGACTGTTACGGGTTTATGCATTTACTATAATGTACTTTTTAACATTATTTAGGCTATAGCATACAGTGTCAGTGTGTAGTAGGCTATACATCTATGTTTCTGTAAGTACTGAAATCACCTAATGACAGATTTCTCAGAATGTATCCCCATCGCTAAGCGACGTATGACTGTAAATTAAGAGCAAAGATTGTAGCCTAAATAGAAGATAAATAAAAAAAACTATGTATAAAAATACTATCCAGAAGACAGTCTCCTTGTATCTGAGATGGCTACTCTGTCTTAATAAATAACATAGTTTATCTGGATTTTTAGGAAACAAAGCAGCCTCTGTTCATTTGTCACCTTAAAAGTCTGAGTGCAACATTGTCCAATAAAATAAAAGACAAATGATTCCTGGATTTGCTTTATTGTCCAATATCGGAAATGTTCTGTGTCCATTAGCAAGCGCGGCTAGATATATTGGCCAGAATTCAAATCAGATTGTTCATTCACCACAGCCTGTTTGCCTGTTGTGGTGTGTGTGTGTGTGTGTGGGGTCAGTTATTTCTATCCTATGGTTTTCAGTTCCCCATTTGTCCACCATGTTAAGAATTCATTGCTTACAATGCAAATGCACTATATATTGTTAAAGGTTTGGCTCCTTGCCAAATATCATTGGTATGGGTTTTGAAAGCGGATGCATACTGTATATACATACAGCAATTAACACTGACAGTGAGTATACAGTAAATATCTTATAGGCAGGTACTAATTTGGCTCCTACAGACCAATAGATGCCGATCGGATTGTTAAAATAAAGTTTCTGTTGGCTCTGTAGTGCTGCAAACGCAGCCTCTTTTATCCAGTGACAAATTTGTTTTCTCAAGCAGGCAGAGAAGGAAAGTGAAGCTGAAGTTAGTTTTTTTTAAATATTGGATCCAACCAATATTTTTTTATTTTAAACTATTTCCACGGGCCTCACTTCAGTCTGCCAGCTGACGTCATCCGCGCCAGGCAACCAGGGAGACAGAAACACAATAATAATGGAAATATGACACATAAGCGACTAAGAGTATATTATTTATATTATAGCCTCATAACCATGTTACGATGCAGCACCACTACTTCACATTCATCAGCTTCTGGCTGAGTCAAAGCATTAGCCAAAACACATGACCAGGCCCTCTGGCTGAGTCAAAGCATTAGCCAAAACACATGACCAGGCCCTCCAATCGTTATGGGCGTTGTTATGTAGCAAGTGCAGGACCTTAAGTGATGTTTCACATTATAAAGTCTAGAAACGCATCTGAAAAAAACTACTGATTGGAACAGAAACCATGGGTAACCTCCTTGCCATCCCAGGAGCAGGGAGAGGAGAGGAAAGACTAGAATAGATGCTGTTGTAGGAACAATATTGCATTCCCTGGATGCCCCCACCCCCTTCAGCCTCTACAATTTGTCTGAAATTGAATTAAGTCCCAGATCATTTATGCAATGTTCCTGGGAAATTTGAAAAAGTTAATAATTTTATAGTTACAGTGTTCACAAGATCAAGTTCAGTTCAGCTCAATTCAGTTTTATTTGTATAGTGCATTTTCACAACATGACATCATCTAAAAGTGCCTTACATTATCCCGGCCCAAAGCCCCCAGTGAGCAAGCCAGAGGAGATAGTACCAAGGAAAAACTCCCAAGAAAGAGGAAATCTAGGGTTCCTCTGAAAGGGGGAGCTCATCTTCCTGCGGCTGGCAGAGGAAGTCAAATGAGTAAGTTGACTTTGTTGAAATGTTTCAATTTGAGTCTCACTGCAGGGGGCAGGCAGGTGATATCAGGCAGGCGCTGGTGCTGCTTCTGACGGCAGGACAAACAGTGGTACAGCAGCAGGGCATGCAGGAGAGATGTCGCAGGCAGAAGGGCGGGCAGACCGCAAACACGCCACAGGTAGCCGAGGCATTGCAGGCAGAAGGGCGGGCAGACCACAAACACGCCACGTGTAGCCAAGACGTCGCAGGCAGAAGGGCGGGCAGACCGCAAACATGCCACAGGTAGCCGAGGCATTGCAGGCAGAAGGGCGGGCAGACCACAAACACACCACATGTAGCCGAGGCGTCGCAGGCAGAAGGGCGGGCAGACCGCAAACATGCCACAGGTAGCCGAGGCATCGCAGGCAGAAGGGCGGGCAGACCACAAACACACCACAGGTAGCCGAGGCATTGCAGGCAGATGGGTGGGCAGACTATAAACAAGCCATAGGTAGCCGAGGCGTCGCAGGCAGATGGGTGGGCAGACCACAAACATGCCACAGGTAGCCGAGGCGTCGCAGGCAGATGGGTGGGCAGACCACAAACATGCCACAGGTAGCCGAGGCATTGCAGGCAGATGGGTGGGCAGACCACAAACACACCACAGGTAGCCGAGGCATTGCAGGCAGATGGGTGGGCAGACTATAAACAAGCCATAGGTAGCCGAGGCATCGCAGGCAGAAGGGCGGGCAGACCACAAACCAGTGTTCGGGCATTTCAGGTCCAGAAGCTACAAATCCAGACCATGGTTTTGTTTCTCCCAACCAGCTGAGTACTCTGTGACTGT
>JAODUD010000039.1:19274778-19298175 GCA_026784285.1 Stomatorhinus walkeri | reverse complement strand
ACATACATTGTTCAATACATTTAGCACAAAGTTCATCTATAGAATAACACAGGATTACCATCTTTTCCACTCTAACAACTGTCATTTTAGAGAATACAGCCCAATGACTAATTAATACCAAACAGTAATTCTGAAACTAATGGTACACACTGGAAATATTACTAAAATAAAAACATTGTTAGTAATTGCAAAACTGCCAGAGATATTATTATATATTGGCATGAATTACTTCAGGAAAAAATGGATTTAAAAATGCATTTTCAAAAAAATCTGTCTCCATTTATTTTCGATTGCTACCTAGTTCTGTGATATTCTCAACATTTGAAGCATTCATTGATTTTTACGGAAACAATTCAGTGGATATACGGTACATTCCACGGCTTCTGCCTGCACATGCCATAAAAGACTTCAGATGGCTCATACAGGTTTATTAAGGGAAGTTTATAAATTAAGGTTGTTTGTGATATAGGAACATCAAGTTATTGTACTTTAAAACTGAGCCTTTATTTTATAAGGAGTTTAAATTATAATTGCAGCTGGTTATTTTACCTGCTAGATTATGGATGAAGAAACTGACACCCAGTCTTTTCTCGGTGAGGTATGTTGTCAATCATGCCTGTATGCAGTTAAAATGGCTTAAATGTCTGTCTGTTCTATGTTACGTGAATTCAATAAGCATTAAGAAAGGATCCTACGGGGACATGCAGTGCGGGGCTTTAACCCTGCAGTTAAGGGTGTAAAAAAGAACTAAGGTTCTTGCTTTTTATAAAGTGTGGGAGGGGAAACCATGAAGATTGGGTGGGGTGAGTGAGTACCATGTAGCAATTGTGTCACATACATTTTTTACTACAGGATTGGCATATTAACTTCTGTTTTTGTACTCCAGGATTCTATTTGCTCATAAAAACAAAGAACTGTAGCGACAAAGTAAATGCAACTTAAGCGAGGAAAGTGGCACATTTAGAGATGTGGAAGAGCTGTGCAGAACTGGCCCGATGCAAAGGCTGCATCAGCAGGGAGAGCCGGAGCACGTTTCTCCCCTTGGTATTTATTTGGTTGTGCAGTGAACTGCTGAATTAATATTTCTTTATTTAGCTGGAGTCATTTAATCCATTTGATGAGATGACGCCTCATGGGAGAAGCTGAGGCACTTTTGTTTCACTGAGTGAAAATTCCCACGTTGGCTTCTGCTGAGTATTGAACTCCGGTTCATGAAAAGCAGGAAAGCCAAACCAGTGCAAGGATGACCACAAACGAAAACCCCCTCCCCCAAGGGTACCCACAGAAAGGTCTGCGTGGTAACACTTTACTTAAAGCACCCATGTATAATGCATTATACATACCTTTATAATGCATTATAATGCACTATGAAAGTATCTATAGTGCATTATGGCAACAATTCACTTGAGGGGACACAAATAATGTAGTATTATGCTATTACTTATGTATTAATTATCCACAAATTAAGTGTTAGTTACAAACTGATTTCATGTTAGTGAATCATGATGCATCTTTTATCTTAGGCAAGTTGCTATATTTGTTACTAAATCTATTAATTGTATAAACCATTGTGAACTACTCAAGGAACCACTGAAGGAACTACTTTAGGAACAAATAGTGAATAACACATATAAAATACTGATCTCATGTTTGTTCACTGTTAATGAATTGAGATGCATGTTTTATCCCAAGCAGTTACTAAATTTACTATTTCTGTTAATTCTTTAAATCTGAGTGAACTACTGAAGGAACTACTGAAGGAACTACTGAAGGAACAAGTAATGAATAACACAAGTGAGATACTGATTTCATGTTTGTTCATTAATGAATTGTGACACATCTCAAGTAGCAACTATTTTTGTTCATGATGTGTACTTCAGTAGAAACTCAGTACTAAGTATTTGTACCCCGTCAAGTAAAGTGTTACCGCATTATAGATGAGAGCTACATAGAGCAACAAGGCCATAATGGGTGCCACTTTTTAAATGGCTATAGACATGTTTATAGTACTTTCCAAATGCATTATTATGCATTATGAAGGTATCTATAAGGTATTATAATGACTGCTTTAAGAAAAGTGTTTTTTTTTTAAAAAGGGGGGGGGGGGGATTTGAGAAAAGCCAGAACAGGGACCACCAGACTGGGAGACACTAATATACCTGAATAACAAGGGATCTAACACAAGGCAGCTGTGAGTGATTAACAGGAGCACAGAGACAAGAGGTAAGACTAATGAATCCCGGAGCTGGCTAATTTAGAGCCCCACCTGAGGGCAAACAAGGGGATCGGATAGGCGGGGCAGGCTGGGGGTGACAAATTGATGTCCAAGATCTTCTCTTTCTCATTCTCAAGGTTTTTCTGGAAAAACATTTAAAACGATCAATGTACAGTTTGTGCAATCGATAAATTCCAGTATTTATATATTTCTAAGAAAATGCAAAATATAGGAATAAAATATATGTGGGAAAATTAAGCAAATGTTCTTCAAATAAAATCCAAAATGTCATTTGGAAATACATTAACTCTCAATTTTATAAATTTTCAGATTGAGCTATCAGTATATACAGGAGCAGCAGGTCAAATAATCAAGGACATATTGCCAGAGGGAAAGTTGCTGGAGGGGCACAGCTGTTAATCAGAAGTGCCCAGGTAAAGTGCCTGACTGTAAATGCCTGTTTTTGAGTATGCATGAGACAAACAGGTAAACATTGGTGAATATTGTTATAACGGAAATTCAGAAGCTCTTTCATTTGAAGACTCAAAGTACCTCGGCAACAGCTCCACGTTACATATCGGTTATAGAACTAGAATCACAGAGGGAATTAGACTGCAGTTTTATTTCTTTTCCACTTCTGGAGCACTGTGGATTTTTTTTTTAATTAACATAAGTAACCATAACCTCCTCCTTCCTCCTGGCGGACGATCATAGGCTGCTGAAGGTGAGACAGTTGGCTGTCCCCCGATGGACACGCGACAAAGGCGCCGCAGAGCTCTTGCGCGCGATCCCGGTAAGCGGGTGCGGAGACACGTGCGTGCACGAACATTCTTCCCATTTAATCTGTAAAGTGCTTTTCATTAGAACAAAATGTCGAAGTGCTGAGATAAATATAAAATATGATAATATATAAGACTATAAAAAAGACAGAATAGACGCATAAGACACACAAAAAAACGGAAGAATTAAAAGGTAGGCTTCTAGACCACATTTAAAACGAGCAGAGACTGAGGAGACCGTAAGTGATCTGGGAAGGAGTTCCAAGGGGGCGGGGGCAGCAGAGCAAAGCGCTCTGTCTCTCATGGAGATGAGTTTCGTCCTGGGATCATGGAGGCACCAGCCTTTATGGGTTCAGCGATTTCAATTACAAGTTTGGTTAATGAGAGATTCTTTGGGGTATATGCTATCCCAAAGGAAACAGGTAGCCAACGAAGTGACTATGATACTGGAGAAAGCTGACTCTCATGGGGATGCTGACTCTCATGGGGATGACTCTCATGGGGATTCTGACTCGCATGGGGATGCTGACTCTCATCTGGATGACTCTCATGGGGATGCTGACTCTCATGGGGATGCTGACTCTCATCGGGATGACTCTCATGGGGATGCTGACTCTCATGGGGATGACTCTCATGGGGATGCTGACTCTCATGAGGATGCTGACTCTCATCGGGATGCTGGCTACACTGTTTTGGATTTTGGATGTATTGGAGTTTCTGAATCCTCCAGACGGAGATCCTGAAGGGAAGAATGTTACATTAGTTCAGCCAGGCTGAGTTTTTAGGGTCTGCAAGGCTGAGGGTGGATCTTCAGGGACCCACAGTCGATCCATGTCTTTGCTCCCCCCAGGCTCCCTGCTAGAAAGTCCACATTTTTGCTCCCTCCAGGCTCCCTGCCAGACAGTCCACATTTTTGCTCCCTTCCAGCTCCCGTGTAAAAATGTGGCTCCCCAAGGACCATATTTGGAAACACTGCTCAAAAGAATATGGGACGGTCGTGGCCAGAAAATGTGACGTGATTTATAGCAGAATGCTGGATATGGGGGTGCAGACCAGAAAAAAAATCTGTTTTTGAACTATTCAACTGCAGAAAGTTGAGTTTCATTCAGGTTTTAATCTCTTCAAGGTAGGTGGTTAGAGTTAAAGTTGCTGTAGATAATATGGGTAGAGAAGAAATTTAAGATGTTTAAGATGTTTTTTTACCATGAATATCAAAACGCAACTCGATGCAATTTTAGACCTTTATTATGTAAGTGCATATTGCAAGCTGTATACAGTGAGTATTAAGCAGTTTGCTGTCATATATAATATATCACTGAACCTGAATAATCAGACTTGAATACATTGCCAGCGAACCATCAGTCGCTCTGAGTTTGGCCCCCTCTGGTGGCATTGGAGATGAATAAAACATGTTTTTCTTTTTCAAATATTTACGAATTGTGTGTCTATGTAAAGGGGAAGGAAGCATGGCTCTGAATCACGATTGACCGTAACGTGCTACACAGTCAAAGGGGTGCGTCTGGGCTTTTCGTAATGTATCGTAATGCCTTCTGGCTTAATTGTTCAAAGAAAAACATCAATTAAACCAAAACTCAAGTGGCTGAAACTGACAGCTATCTATTTAAAAAAGCATAAGTCTACTGTTATTCCATTATCTTTAAGCTTAAATAACCACATAATTTCAAGCAAAGAGAGTGGCAGGCAGCTATTTTCAGATTTGGGTAGTCTGCAAAGAGAATCACACCCCCTTGGTGTGCATTACCTGACATCCTACTCTGTCTTTAACTCTTCTTCAGTAAGGGACAAGATAGGCCTTCCCTTGAGGGATTCAGGACTGTCACACTGTAAGTTCTCTGGGAAAAAGACCACTTTCTGGTGGTCTTGCAGCCACTTCCAGAGGTAAACCAAATCTGCCTTGCATTCCCAGGGGTTTTGAGAGAGGTCCACCCCATGGCCGGCGCCAGACCCCAGAGCGGGCAGCTTGTCCAAAAGGCCAGACTGCAGAGAACGGAGCTTGTTGTCGTTGAGGCTCAGAACGTCCAGATGGTGCAAACCCTGGAATAGGGCGGCAGGCAACTTATACAGCTGGTTTTCCTGCAGGAACAGATGTGTTAGGTTGGAGGAGTGCTGGAAAGCGGATTGGTCCACGGAGCTCAACCTGTTCCCCTCCAGGTGGAGTCTCTGCAGGTTGGGAAGGGAATCTAGGGTCCCTGCAGGCAGCTTCTCCAAGCGATTGGTGCTCAGGTCTAGTCTCTCCAGCTTTGTTAGGTCCTGCAGCAGTATGGTGGGCATGGAGCTCAGGCGGTTCCCTCCCAGGTCCAGCCAGGTGATATTGCTGGAGGCAGGGAGCCAGTCAGCATCAGCTGTGAGGAGCATGTTATCTCTGAGCACCAGGTTCACCAGTGGCGCGTGGTTGAACACTGCAGCTGGCAGACATTCTAGCCGGTTTCCTGTGAGGTCCAGCGTGTGCAGGTGGACCAGACCCTTCAGAAAATCTTCTGGAAGACTACTGAGCTGATTCCCAGACAGGTGCAGTTCCTGCAAGAGGGGTACAGCCTCCAACTGGTGGGAAAATATAGAGCTCAGGTTGGTGAACTCAATAAACAGAGAGGTGGTGTTGCTGGGAAGACGGTCGTAGGGAAAGACTGTGAAGGTGATGTTGCTGCAGACCACCTCAGTAGCATTGCTGGGAAAGTGGCATGTGCACGCGGGAGGGCAGGAGAGGCTGCCATAGTAACAGCAGCTGCTTAGAACCACCAATGTGAGGAGGACCCAGGACTCCATCTTGCTAGCACTGTGGGATTCATAAACGGCACAATGGTACTCAGTCGCTTGTCTTTTCTCTTCATCTAATGTCACAGAATAAGAAAGTGCAATCTGTCTACACAGATCAGTGACTGACAGCCTTTAGATAGATAAGATACAAGCAGCCAAACTAAACCTGTTAAGGTTTCTGAACTAATCCTTCCAAAACAAGGTGATCCACCAGGTTGAAACTAGGAACTTATAGTTAATGCAGATGGCACAACCTAGTATTCTGTTTTAATATTAAAGGTTCGGTGCTATGAGCTGTCCTGCTTGGCTAAAACACACTTGTGACCAGAAGTCGTCTGCTCTTAGGTGAGGCTGTGTTGTTGCACCACCAGCCAAGATGCTGCTATAAAATAGGTACTAACAGGTCATACTGCAAGTTGCTTTGATTAGTAGTATTAGTGGACAATCATGTGATGATATTCACATAATTGCAGAAATATGTAAGCTATCCTTGGGTACAACAGCTACGTTTCATGACTGAAACCCAAGAAGCACATGAGGAAAAGCCTTACCTTCTGTCCTGCAGACAGCTAGCTAATAGGGCACAGTGGATTCACAGTCTGTCTTTTATGAGAACAGTTGGGGCAACTTTTTAACCTGCAGTATTTCAACACTTCTGACTGGAAACGGGTCAGAGGCTCAGTATGTTTGTACTGTCGCTGCTTGTCAAAGTGCAAATATCACGAGTGCAAAGCTCCGAGAGGGGCGAGACACGCTGTGCTGCTCCAGGTTAGTCATCGCTAACAAACCAACCATCTAGCCGGGAAATCAGCCGTACAAATAACAGCAGAAAATATGCAAATTTACCTAAAGGCATCTATCTATCAGAAGTACAGCCAAGAAGAACAACGAGATACAATGCAACCAGATCTGCATCATTATTCTTGGTTATGTACTATTTTGCACTCATCTCTCTTTAAAAAGTGTCAAAAGGTATACCTGACGTAATTATTATTATTATTATTATTATTATTATTATTATTATTATTATTATTATTATTATTATTATCTCGTCTCTGCATTTGTGTTTGGAAATCTGAATCTACATGCTGTTCTCGCTCTGACCAGTGGGTGGTGTTCTTATTAAATAATATTTCAGTTCCATGCACCGCTTAAAATGTAGGCTCAACCAGATTAAGCTGTTGTTTCCTAAAATCAAACCACCATATGATGCTAGAAATGAAGAGTAATAATACATTGGGAGTCATCAGAAAGTTCTGTGTTTCTAAAGCTCCAAATTTCCATCGTTTCCCCATTTGTATCCATAGACAGTTTTTGTACATATTAACTTTGACCGTGGTCACTACAGAAAGATATACATGGGGCCCATATCAAAAAGAGAATATTCTCATAACACATCTACTTATTAGAGATAGCCACCAGGATCGGATTAGTTATTAGCAATGTTTAAATGCTCGCAAGGAGCCAACATGGATTTTAAATGAGCTTCAGCGGCAATATCTTATTACAAAACACTGCATCATCCATCCATCTGACTCTGCAGATGTGACATCAGCAATTTTACCCACTAAGCCACTTTGCACTGTCATGTAGTCTATATTATATTTCTTTAGACTTAGTTTCATTGCAAAAATGACCAGAGCATAACTACTGAGACACATGACACATGACAGGGACCCTGTTAGAGGTGAGCAGAGAGTGTAGCTTTATGAAAGGAACTGAATGACCCACAGAGGTAAGAGTAATTTGAATGCACCGAAAAGTTCGCCAAAGAATAGCATAAATACGAAACGTACATGGTATAATACACTATACAATACGGTATCCGAAGCGAACCGAAAGGGTTCAGTTCGGTATCACTTGCGGTTGGACGTTGCAGAGAAATAGTCTGGCAACTAACTGCAAGCTGTTTCATTCCTGAAAAAGTTCACACGCTGCCTGTACTTTACCAATTGTAATTGATGTTGTTTTACAGAGAAATAAGAATAAATAACAATAGTAGGTAATGTGATACAGGATTTTGCATTCTTGTGTGATTTTAAGTAGCGTAAATGTACAGCTGGCCAAAAAAATAGTTCAGTAATTTTAAAATGTAAGCTAGCGTCAAAGGAAGTAGCCTACACCTATACATCAAGAAATTGTGCTTAATAGTTCAGAACGAAACGAATGTGTAGTCTCTTAGACTGTTTACTCGATGTGATTAATATAGTAAACCAGTTTAAATTCACCGATTAAATGAATAACGTAAATAATGTAATTTTCATGCAAAATGGATGACAGACAGCTGTTTTAGGCAGTTTTATAAAGTGAATTTCTTTCTCTGCAAAGTCCCCGCAGTTGCTAATGCAACAGGCGAAAGCGCTATATGTGTCTTAGGAAGGGCTGCAGGGCAATCCTCACTAGTAACGACACATGTTAAAAAGGAATAAATTGTAACGTGTGGTTGACCGATGAAACATCACGGGCGCCGGGGTATTTTCGGCGATCGGCCCGGACACATACCATAAACAACCACTGACGCCAGGACCACATGCTTTTGACAACAGCGGGTCATGGGACCCCGTCTGCACCCTTAAAACGGAGCAGCAACACCGGCTCCTTTATACTAATCGCCGCTACAATGTATGAATCTTTTTCTGGTGGCGTAAATATATTTCCAGCTGTGACGCCTGTTGATGAAACAACTGACGAAATAACAGCAGATCCCGACTCCTTGGGGTGGATCTTCATGCCCCAGGGTCAACACATATAAGAAGGCGTGGGCTGGAGCAGCTCACCCTTCGGAAATGTTCTAGAATTTTTCCTGGGTTAGAGGCTGATCGAAGCGCTTTTAGACCCAGATCTGAGTCAGGGAAGTGCGGACCTGCACCGGCTGTCAGAAGTCCGAAAGCGTCGTCAGGAGACGGTGAGTGTTAAGGCAGACTACTTGTAATCTGTGTTTTTATCGTCCGGTCATCATTAGTATAAAATTCTTTGATTATTAACTAGTTAAGTAATTAACATATGAAAGAAGGTTGCCTTTAAGGACAAAATGAAGAACACTAATAACAAACACAAAGAGCTCGAGTAGCATTAATTTCGGTTAAGTGTTTCGACTCTTTTGCACAAAACACAGATATATTATATTTGAAACTTGCAATGCTTGTTCAAATGCTTTTATTGAATAAATCGAAAGTATAAATGTTATGACTGCTTGCATTTTATAATAGGCCTACATAAATATCAATATAGGGTCATAGTCTATACAAAATAAGTGCCGTCTTTCGTTTTATTAGTGCATTGATAATGTGAGTTATTAACACTGTTATGAATTGTTACTAACCATCTAATATATTTTGGCTGCGGACTGCTGTATTAAATATGTGTGATGGCGTCGATCCCAGTGTAGCCTGTTTACAATCCATCCACGATCTTGTTGGCATCGTCAGGAAAGACACGACGCTTAGTGACAGGCTGAAAATATCTCAACAGTTCTTACATCACTGCATCTATTCTGGCACTACTTACACATCCCGACTCTTAGCTTTCCTTCTGGGATGTTAATTCTGTTGAGGTCATATGTGACATATTTTACTGCAGGAAAATCGAAATACTTCAAGTCGAATTTAGAGAATGGCATCAATTGTGGAAATAACGACGCCTAATAATACAATCAATCGGCGGAAGTTATGTATCTAAAAAAAGTTAGACAGTCGCCCGACTAGTAAATGAAAGAATTAATTCCTTAACACACAACTATATAAGTTTTATTTCCCCAATAAACGAGAATGTAACAGCGTAGCTGTATTTATAAAACTGCCTATATACACATTATTCGATTATATTGAGTGCTTTGCTTGATAAAATGTACACTCTAAGCCTTCAGCACAGTGTATGCATTCCTACCAATACGATCGAAACTCAGAATAATGTGATCATTTCATAGATTGTCATAAATAAATATCCATCTCCAAACCCCTTCTTCAGGGAAGAGTCAATGTAGCCGCTTTTTCCCTCTTTGTTATATAACTAAAAGGAAGAGAAAGCCCATTTGGAGCAGTGACCGTCGTGAGGCGCCCCCTAGCTGTTGGAAAGCAGAAGGTATCCGGCTGGCAAACACAGTTGCCATGGACCTGCATTGCTGTGTGGAGCCCCGAGGGCCGTGCTGGGTGCAGGAGACGGCTGAGGGGCTGGACAGCTTCGATGCTGAGTGCAAGGAATGGGAGAGAGAGCTGAGGGACATGCAGAGGAACATCGAGGAGGTAAGCTGATCTCAAGTGGCCACCTTCAAATGTGGCCTGTCAAAATCAGGAGAGGATTAAAGGATTCCTAAGCATCTACATTTCACTTCTTATCGTCATTCGAAAAACACTTAGGAAATAATCAGAAATCACCTGGAAACCATTCCTGGAACTCGTGCAAAAGTTCACCTTATATATTACGTATAATAAATCTGATGCTAAAAACTACAATAATCAGCAAACAAATATGCAAATGCATTTAGAAATCAATAAATACAGCACACCTTCCTCTAAAACTTTAAAGAAAAAAATATTAATGCCAGGTTTCTAAAGCAGGGCAGCTCTTTCCTGCATCTGGGGCCCTGACACCCTGCAGGGCTCACTGAAGGGCCTGATTGTCCGTGTCAGGTGTGTGACGTTAGGGCTGCACCTAAGCTCTATGGGGGTATCTGAGGTGGGCAGCCCTCTTCTTAAGGGATAAAATCTCATATAACACAAAAAAACAGTGCAAATGTGTTTACTAAGACCTTACTGTCTTGTTGTATATGGGTATGTATGTGTGTCTCTAATATTTTTTCGTGTGTTAATATTTCAGCTATACAATGAGGTCAAAGCCCGGCGCAAGGAGACGGAGACTGGACCGGAACAAAAGTCAGACCCCATCAACCTTAATGGCAACCTGCATTCCACAGTCTCTACCTTTAATCATGATGGCAATGGCCTCTCTGTTTATCAACATAACCATGGAGACCATGACTCCCTCCTTCACTGTAATAACGGCACCTGTCACCCTCCCCGTCTTCTTAACGACAGCCAGAGAGATGAGCCAGCTGGCTACACCAATAGTGGCAACAGTGTCCTGTTTAGTGACCATAGCGACGGCTGGGACAATCATGTGGATTGTAGTAGCTATGATTTCGGTAGTGCCATAATTTGCAACAGCAATGGTTGCAGTTTCCAAAGAAAACACAATGGTGACGACGGGCAGGAGCGTGCTATGAGGGAGCTGGAAGAAATGCTTCACTGCTGTCTGGGACAAACATCTGAACATCCTGCATATCCCAGCATGTCACCCCACAACCTCCAGAGCATCCAACCCGACTGCAAGTACGAGAATAAGAAAAACACATCATTCAACACAGTAAGTCTTTCTCTCGACATTTTTGTGTCTCTGTATCTCTGTCTTACCAGCACTCACTCTCATATTTGTCTCACATTAGGCGCTGGATGAGATTGGCAGAGTTAATGAACAGCTCTACAGCTACCAGAATGAGATACAACACATTTCTGAAGATACAAGGTAATGAAACAGAGATACCAAATGTTGGGACACAGGTTATTTTCAGTTAATATTTTTAAAATTTATATAAATTATAAAAATATATATAAAATTTAGATTTTTGTTTTTTTTCTTGGTAGAATCTGCCAGTGTATTAGCTCGACACAGTTAAACTAAATCAATCTGTCAAAGCTGGGTTTAAATCTTTTTTTTTTTTTTTTTTTTACAAAGGTAAAAGGTTTTGTTCATCTTCAGAATAGTTACAACTTTCTTGGTCTTACAAAACATGGATGATCGAGGCATAAGCTGGCACTTAAAATTCTGAAAGGATTAATTTTCAAACTTCATTGTTTGACCTAACGTGTTAATTTTATTGACTAGTTTGTTTCCTCGTCAGCCTCAAGACAGAAGCTTTGTCAACAATGGGCAAAGTAGGAGCTGAAGAAGAAAATAACAGGAGGAATAAAATGTCTTTAGCGGGTGGCCAGTGGTACGATATGTCAAGCTTCCCTGACAAGGTGAAGACCGCTCACCCTTCTGCCAATTTCTGGTACCCAGACAGCTCAGAAACTCAACTTCCTGCTCCACAGTCCAGCCCCGACAGGAAGTGTGTTGGTCCATGTTCATTCTTAGGACAGAAATGCATCAGCCCCTCTGTGCTCAGGAAATTTGGAGAGATGCTAAAAGAAAATGAAGGGAAGACTCTGTTGGACTCTGGGCACGTCACCACCGTCATGTCTGCTGGAGCCAAAGATGGACCCTGCTGCTCTCCTGGCAAGTTAAAAATGTCGGTCCAGAAAAGCAGTCCAGATACTGGATTTCAAAGGCGTTCTAATGTTATCAGTTCAAAATGCTCCAAGGGGCAATTACATCTGGCTGGCCATAAAGGAGACCAGATGAATGGCAAGGGCGCCACCAGCACCATGACAAGCACTAAAATCCAAAGCCCTCAGAGAAGCAGGACTGTGATGGGAAAAAAGGTAGAATTTACTGGGATTTTTGTCAAGGGCCCCATAATTCAGGGAGGGTGTTTGGAACAGCAGGGACCTTCCCACACCCAGCAGACAATGGAGGAAGCCATGAATTCCGTGGGGTCCCGGCAGCCCAGTGACTGTGGTCTCTACCCGAATGACTCGTCCGTGCTTCCTGCAGACCAGATTGATGACATCGTCAAGCTGGTAGACATGCTGCAACTTCAGAATCAGTCCAGCTCTTGTAAAAACGTTTGGAGCTCAAAAGCTGCAAAGGTCAGTTCCTGCGACAGCCAGGCAAACACTCACACAGCCGGCAGATATTACAGGCACTCTCCCAAACAGGCTGACCCCTACACAAACCAACATGCCCAGAGTGAGGGTTTTTCAACCTTAACTTTCTTTCTTGCCTCTGATTCATTCAAGCTGAGATCTGTCCATTCTGCTGCTCACATGCCGTGCAGGAGGGCTTCAGAATCGTGGCAGAACTGTCACAGTGAAAGACTCCCAGTGATCTGATCTAAGCAGGATCCACATTCTTTTTAAATTAACTCCAGGAGTTTTTCCTCACAGTTTGATGCGGAAGGTGTTATTTTTTTCTATTTTTCTTGCAGCCCAGTTTGACTTCCTTACTAGTGATTTAAACCTGATGGCACGCCTGTATTCCTTATACCCTGTTGTAGTTTAGGATTTAATTTTGCCAATGTTCCCCAGGAGACCACCGTGTCCACCACCGCACCAGTCTCCAGGCCCTTCTCCCGTCCTGCCCGTCCAATGAACCAGCGCCCACCGTCCCGCTGGGCAGATCGCGGCACCGTGACCGGCACTACCTTAGGCTCCAGTCCTCCCGGAAGGAAGCAGACCTCTCGCTCTTTCTCGCGCCAAACCGAGACAGTCATCATGTGATGCGTGGAAGAGACTGCATGTCCCCTCCGTAAATAAGCAGGACTGATATTTCTGCAGCGGTGGGAAGCACTTCAGCCATGGACTAAATACGCACTCGGCGTATTTTAAGAACGGATCGTGCGGCGTAAAGGAAATGCTATATGCCTTCATAGAAATTCCAGCGGTTTCCCCAACCTCCTCTATTTCTGTGCCAGACTTGAGTACATTCATCCCCTGTTTGATTCTTCCACTGCTTCAGCGATCGCCTGTATTATAAGCTGCCGGAATTCCATGAAGGACTGCGTTGGGCATTTGCATCCAATCGGATCACACGACACATAGGGCAGTACCGATACACAGAAATAAAAGGATAATTCCGTTTTTAATTAAAAAAAAAAAATTATGTGTAGCTATGAGCTGGCCTTATTATTCTGTAACTTAAACGAGTGTTTGGTTTTGTTCCATTTTTAATAACTTAAAATCTTATGAGCATTTCACTTTCACAATTAAAAAAATTAAATAGAATCATACATTGCATTTTGTGATATTTCTGTACAACCCAATCTGAGTTGACCAGATGTTTAAAATATCACCACGTACACTCAATGGCCAGTTTTCTAGGCATCAGATCACTAAGCATAACAATGGCTAAGATGCCTGATGTACACAATATAAACAATGCAATTCCACCATATAAGAAGCAGCTACCCTCATAAGGTGTTCGTGTAATACAGTGTCTAGAATTTACAGAGTAAGGTAAACAAAACACATCCAGTCAATGGCATTTCGGTGGCCGAAAATACGGCTTTTTACTGCCCTCAAACGCTAGCAACACACCAGCACTCAACATGTAAACACACACTTCACAGCCAAGATATCTGAAGGCAAACATCTCATTAGCAGTTTTTCTGGTCGGTGTTACCCCGGCCTGGCAGGCAACACGACTAAAATAGCAAGAGGCTGCCAGAAACCTTAGCCTGGCGTCACTTCTGTTTGTTTATATATCTCTAATGAAAGACTCTCTGGCTCCCCCTAAAGGAAAGAGTATTCAGCATAATTTTTTATGTAGTTGACATTTGGATGGCTGACAGGTGACTGCAAGATATACAGAAACCAATTGTTTACATTTTTTAAATACGGCCTAATTGTCAAAAGCTCTTAGCATATATTAGGTGATTTTTCTACAGAATCAGTTACAGTGCCTTTGCATCAAAGTGCCTCTCGTTGTATGTCTGAGTATCTGTGTGTGATTTGCAACACCACAAACCACCCACTAGATACAAACAAAAACACCAAAATTAACACGCACAAAGGTGTCCAGATCACTCAACAGAACAAATTCTGGATTCAGAGAAAGCTCCACAGTCAGGCTCCTACTCCCGCCCTCTGTGACACCACATCACACTCCATGTATTTTGGATGAGAAATTGACACTTTATTAATGTTAACTTACAAATCATGTAACAAAATATTACAGTAAAACAAGTAATAGAGGAAAAGCTATACTTTCTAAAAGACTGCAAGACAATTTGGAAGCGAACACATGACAGTGAACATTGGTAGTCAAAGGTAAAAATACTGAATAAAAAAATAACATGACAGTGTACAGGTTATGACTCCATGTTATGACTCCAAATTTCAGGTTATGACTCCAAAACCGGACCCCAAAAAATTAACAATCCTAGAACCAAAAATTGAGTCTTCTGCCAGAAAGGGTTAGTACCTTTCTCAGATAACAACATGCACGTGTCGGATGAATATTATAGAATATTAAGATGGAATATGAAGTCAACACCCAAACACCATGCTTAGCTTATGACACACTCGTTTAGGACATTATTTTGGATACCCACCAACAGAAGGAAATAGCATAATATACATTTTAATGAGTACTTAACAGCCTAAACACTGACAAAATAAACCACTAAAAAATATCAGCCCTATTAATAGATACATAAGATTTACTCTGAAAAGACTTTTCCCGCAAAACACTTGGTCTCCATTAAGTTGTTTTTTTTTTTTTAATTATTATTAGTTTTGTTTCTTTATTGGTAAATTTTGTCTTCCCTACATCCCACCACAGCTGTGCCTAGTTACTCAGACAACAGCGAGTTTTAGAAATGTGGAGGTTAACCTTGTTTAGTGCAACTTTCTTGTTCCAGTTGTTGGGTTGGTTTGAGACCAGGAAGGTCAAAGGTTACACTTCAGTCACAGTACACTGACCGTCGGGTCTCCTTGACCGACTGCTGCTCCCAGCCCCGCTGCTGCTCGACGACTCAGCACCAGGGGGCGACAAATCCCCCTGGCTCTCTCTTAAATTAACCTGCAGTGGCAATCCCTGCCTACTTGGTGCTGTATCGTGGTCAACCTCCTCCCGTTCGTAGTCCTCATATTCCTCCTCTTCACTGCTCCCCGACTCAGACTCGTCCACAGAGGTGTTTGGGGCAACTTCCCCACCTTCGTCCTCTTCGACCTCATCCTCATCCTCCTCCTCTTCAGCCCTGGGCTGATGTTGCCTGGCCGGGAGGGAAATGTGCAGCTGGGCGAGGGAGCTCTCGACAGAGCTGCTGTCAGTGGAGGGGGATGTGGGACTGGTGGGCGGCTGGACAGACCCTGCCTGCGATCCTGCAGCGTCTGCCCCGTCGGCTGAGCTGTCCCGATCGTGCGCTGCTGCCCCCGTGTCTGCGTCCAGGCGGAGTCCCGCTACTCCCTTCTTGGGGATGTCCACGATGTCCCGCTTCATCCTGCGGCGCCGGCTATGTTCGTTACGCCGGTACTGTACCATGTTCTCCAGGTCCGCCACATACAGGAAGCCGGCGATCAGCATCTCTGTGCTCTTTTTGCCCTTGGCGTAGGCGTCCTCTAACTCGCGGCTGGTGCGTTCGTCGTACTGCCACCAGCCGTTGCGGCCCTCGTAGTACCAGGCGTAGTCCCCGTGGCCACGGCCCGCCGCCCTCAGTTCCTCGGGTGACAGTAAGGTGGGCCTCTCCAGGAAGTCCTCGGGGACCTCCTGCCTGCAGAGGGCGCACCTCTTGCTCTGCCAGGAGGCACCCTTCACGCACAGGAAGCAGAACACGTGTCGGCAGGGGAGCCGCACCGGGTGGACACAGGTCTGCAGGCAGATGGCGCACTCCGGGACTGGAAGGGCGGGGGACGAGCTGCCGGGGCCAGAGCACGCCTCCCCACCTCCTTTCCGGCTTGAAGGAAGCATGTTGACAGACTTGTCAACCTCACCACAGCCAGCCATCCTGCACAAGACACATCAATGCACTTCAGAGCAGACAGACTTGGGTTATCCATAAGAGGCCCAAACCCTACGGGCGCTCTATTTTTGACAGGTATTTGGGAGGCATTAAATATGCACAAAACAACTTGTAATCCTTCAGAAAAACCTTTAAATTACTGGCAGATCCGGACTCTCTTATGCAAAACCCATACCATGACCCAGATACATATGATGGACAAAAGTAACAGATACATGTAGCAATATTTTAACATCAAGGATCACGACCAGCGTTTGCATCCAGAACAGCTTAGAGCAAATTCCAGCACAATAAAACTCATGACACTCATGATGAGTTGGTGAGACCAGAACATAAAGGTGCTGCCTGGTCTATGGTTGTTTTTGAAACCGTGCTTTTTGTGGTGTTAAGCAGCTAATTCTGTTACATCTCTATCCATCCTTGTCAGTGAGTTTAGAATTGTGACAGTGACTTCACTTTGCACTGGTAGTTTATGTTGTCTATCTTTAGTATATATGTTTTTTTATACTATTCCCCCATAGCACATTAATTTTAGCAAATTCAGAAACCAATGCATGTGCGATTTGAGCAGACTGCATGGCCTCTTTGGAAACTAAGTTCTTTGAGATTTGAGACCGTATACATGAGTGATCAGAATAAAAAGAATGTCACCTCACTTTATATTTGAAGAAATTCAGTCATATTTTTCAGCTGTAGATAGAACTGTGACTCGTATTAGCTTAAATGACTGATAGCAGCATGTGTCACTAGAGTTCTGACAGTCAGCAAAACAATAACGCAACTAAAGATTACATAAAGCAATTTCTTTTGCTTCTTGTTTCAGAATAAGCCTTGCAAGGTGAATAGGCATGTTGGTTGCTCACAGTCATAATCCAGGTAGAATTCCTGTTTATGTATGTATTAAATTAGAAATATTTGTGGAGTAATACCAACAGAAAACTACAAACACATTTCTGGGTGAAGATCTTATTACAATTTCTCTGGGTATCTATTTCGGCTGTACAAACACCAATGTTTATGAAAGCAGCATGCGCAAGTCAGAGAAAATATAAAGTAATATACACTACTCACAAATAGGAATATTTGGCTTTCGGGTGAAATTTGTGGAAAATATCACTGTAGTGTGAACTTTTTACATCATGAAAGTAGGGGATTTACGTAGAATCATGCAATGGCGATTTCCTCATCTGAAACTATTTATGGAAACAAAAGCCAACAGCAGCGGTGAGTGTATGACAGCAAAAATGTCAATGTCTCAATAACGTGTCATGTGCCCTTGAGCACCATTACAGCTTGACAACGAGGTCTCATGCTGCTCACAAGTCAACTTATTGTCTGCTGAGGCACGGCATCCCACTCTTCTTCAAGGACGGCCCACGGGTCATTGAGATTCTGGTCCCTTGTCCAGCATAAATGCTCCCTGGCCCATGCAGGACGATGATGCCTGTACCTGGTTGTGTGGTCAGGCACCCTTGCAGGTCGTCTATCACGCAGACCACTCTGATCTAAACGGCTTCGATTGTCTGACGTGACACTTGGGTGCCTCTCACCTTCCTTAAATGTGCCTGGAGTTGATTGGCATTCATCACCCGGCTCTGCAAGGCACTGTTCAAAATGAAGCAGTCACCAATGTGGGATGTGGCAAAGACGTCCATTTCTATGCCTTTCCGTGACCCTTCCAGTCTCTATCTCTGTTGCATCCTGCTGATGGCACTCTGACACACTAATCTCAGTGGCCGCTACCGTCTGAGAACATCCTGTTTGAAGTCTCGCAGTGGCGCGGTACTGTTGCTCAATTGTTAGATGTCATCTTAGTCTCATGATATCAAAATGTGAGCAGCATGATTTGGAGGATTGTTTAAATACCAATTCTGATTGAACCAGGAAATTCATTGGTCGATTCATTGATCAAACACCTGTTGTGAATTTTGCTGTTAAGGTCCTTGTTAAAGAACAGCAAATTGTGTAAAAGCTGAAACACAGTTGGACATGTGCATTCAAAAGTTCGGGTAAGGTCACATTAAGTTCACCTGTAAAGGTTATAGTAAATTTTATGTTCATCCTGAAATATCACCCGAAAGCCGAATATCCCTAACTTTTTGTGAGTAGTGTATAACCCAATTATTATAAGTAATCTAATCTAGTAATATACCCCACAAACAACCATAGCAAACCTTGAGTACCCTAACGGATTCCGCAAAACCATCATAACAAAACGTTAGGACAGTCATGGAAACGCATCGGATTCGACTTTTTCGAATTTCTGTTTAGTCGCGCTGTATTCAAAAGCGACTATTAACTGCAGTTACAAGTCGGCGAGGAAAAGAAATCGAGTTGAAATAATAATAATAAAAAACAACGGCGAAGACACAACGTGATTTAAAAAAGGAGAAACCCAATTAAAACCAGCTGAACGGGTTTGACCTTCGGTCTATGACAAGTATTTTAAATAACCAAATAAAAAAATCTTCACACACACTTCTGAATGGTAAAATAAAACCAAAGAGGGTGGGGCTCCTAGTCCCTGGAGAACTGACGGAAAAAAACGCCGGTGTTTTGATAATGAAATCAAAACGGTCCGGGCGCCTTAAGTGAGAAACACTGTAACTGCGACCCAATTTAAAGTGGCGCTTAACGGAGGATAGCGCGGCCATCCGGGTGCGAGTGCGGTCAGCCGGAAGGTGCATCGAGGCGCCGGCCCTAACATGACCCCTAAAGGACCGGACTCGCTGGCCGAACCGCGCTGTGCCGCCCGGCCCGCTTCCAGGAGCTCAATGGCGCTCAGATCCCGGCTCGTCTTTGTCTCCAAGATCGCCTGGCAGGACCAGCTCATTGAAATGGAGGAGGAGGTGTCACAAGCCCAGGAAGAACAATAAATAAATAAATTAAAAATGACTAACCCGCAACCGAAAGCAGAGGGGATATAAAAACATGCCTCAGACCTCAAAACGGCCCAGCCATACCCAGGCCAGCGGACAGCATCGATCCGTCGGCAGAGGCAGAAGCACCTCGGCAGCCTCGCGTCTTTCATGCCCAGCCGTAACAATAAAACCTGTTGTGTGTATGACCAGCTTCGGCCATCACAGCCCACCCTACGCCGCTCACCGCGTCCAAGCACACCCCCAGCTCACCTGTCACGAATCCTGCGCCCCTCAGCAAGCCGCAGTTCCCGTCATCTGTAACCAGTTAATCACGCAAAGATATTTACGATTATTACAGCCCGATTACGGATTTAACAGAATCCCTTTCCTAGCCCTACTTTCTCCTGTTCCCTAAAAAAATACACTAACGTCACACGCAACGTGATGACGCAAGCGCGTTTACTTACGACGCTACGCACTACAAAATTCGATGCCAGATAACCGGGGATACCAATGGAGAGTATTTTAAACAGCTTTTTGCAGCCTGCTGCGTTGTCTTGAACCCATCTGTGACATTTGGGTGTAGTCTTTATGTTGGGTACGGTAAATTAACCGTGTTGTTTTAAGCAGCAAAGTGGACATAGAAAAAAATCTATTAAACAAATGTCAATATAGAATGTAAATATATAAGTATTTTAGATATAGATTTTCTAAAACTGTTTTGAAAAAGATTTTAGAATAATTCACAGCGTCTAAGAAATGGTAAACTCATTAGATTTTTATTGAATGTGTATATTGATGTTCACATACAAATAAAAGTAGGCCTATGTAAGATATGCAAATGCAGTAACAGAAGTAGAGTCATTCTACACCGACATTAATTATATTTTGTTGCGTTACTTTACATATACAGCAAAAGTATATAAATATTCCCATTCTGAATATCCTCAACTAAGTTTTTGTGTACTCCAGTACGCTGTATCCCTCTCTCCGACTTGGAGAGTTAGGATTCTTGCAGTGATTGTTTTTCCCTGAATGATTAACATTGTCTGTCGTGCACATACATTATATTATAAACTTTACAATAGTATTCCTATCTGCAGAGGTGGGAAGTTGAAGTCCATAGGGTACAAATCCAGACCAAGGTTTTCTTTCAACCAACCAATTGAGTACTCGGTGATTGCCACTCTTTATGCTAAATTGGTTGGTTGAAACAAAACCTTGGTCTGGGTTTCTACTTTCTGGCCTTGAATAGTGCTGTCTGCAGCACTTGGCACAGTGGTTGATGTTATTGTGTGCCATCTGTTACTAGGCGCTGACTCCCGTTTTGCCCCCCCGCCATCTCTATGTTGTGCGCCGTATACGTTCGCTGAGTCCCCCGTGTCTTTTTTCTGCCGTTGCCTCCCTCTCCCTTCAGTCGGGTATTTTCACCTTCCCACTTTCTCTTCCTGCCCCTCTGTTTTTCTCTGTGCAGTCTTCCTGTTGAAGAACACAAACAGAATGGTGACCAGCATTAGAAACATCTGAAATGGGACAGAATGACATTCCAGCTAAAACACCGTGCCTGAGGAAGGCGCAGGTCCGCTGGCTATGGATTTATTCCTCTGACTCAGCAGTGAGATTTACACCAGCGTTAAATAATTTGCAGCTCCCCTTGGTTCTGCTAGCGTTGTTCTTCTTCCACATATTCAGTTTTGGGGGACGTGCGGGAGCAGGTGTCCGTGCTCATGTCTAGAAAACTACTGCTTTATACTGTATGTGTGATTATCCAGTGTGTACAGTGTAGACAGGCTCCTTACAAGAAACCCTCCCCAAGACCCAGATAAGCAGATAGACATTCAGTGGTGGCCCATGGGGGCTTATTGGTTAGGGAAGCATATACACTTGTGATTGAAAGATTGCTGGTTCAAATCCCCGACAAGCAAGGTACTGCTCCCTGAATTAGCTGCCCCCTGCTATATCACGATGTCACATATGGGTTAAATGCAGGGGACAAGTTTCGTTGTTGTGCACAGTGTGCTAGGGTGAGTCAGCGATGCCTGATCACTTCACTTTTTAAAGGAATGGAGGACATGGCAATGTGTAACGCCTTGTGATACCACCAGGGGATGCTAAGTTGCTTATTATCGGTATCTTCCAGGTTAGCGATGATTGGGGCTGACAGAATGTGGGAACACATTTTTAGTTAATAAAAGGAAATTTTAAGAATGAGAAATTGATAAAATAATAAATGTAAAATACAAAAAACAGGGTGACCACTGTGCTAATCCAATTAGACCCCTAAATTACACTGGCTTATTCCTGGTGGGCAGCCATTTTTACTGTCCTTCCTCTTACTCTAATTAACTAATTTAATAAGTGGTGAATGTCAGCTACTGTACAAGGCCCATTATGCTGTGAGAATGGCATTAAGCTACAGCCAACAGATACATTCCCATGCAAATGGA
The DNA here is from genome assembly GCA_026784285.1 of Stomatorhinus walkeri. NCBI lineage: Eukaryota > Metazoa > Chordata > Actinopteri > Osteoglossiformes > Mormyridae > Stomatorhinus > Stomatorhinus walkeri. Next base: position 19,276,480 of record JAODUD010000039.1, on the reverse strand, counting down.
TTTGACGCCTTAGCTTTACATGATGAGTCAAACACAGACTTTGTGGAATTATGGTGACAAATTTGGGCAGTTCATTATTATACTTCTTTATGTTCCCATCTGTGTGCACCTAAGTAGTGTTTCCCAACCCGGTCCTTGAGGACCACCCAGATGATCCATGTTTTTGCTCCATCTCGGCTCTCTGCATGACTGTCCAAATTTTTGCTCCCAGTAGGGAGCTGGAAGGGTGCAAAAACACAGACTGTCTTTGGGGTACAGAAGTTTCTGCTTGCTGCTGAAATTAGTATATTGATCTGAAGGGATTTGGCTACCTGGACATTTCTTCCTCCTGATGAGACACTCTCTGGTCTCATAGGTGACAGAACAGGGATTTCCGCCATTGGATGGTAGCTGAAGGATACGTCGAACCCTCGTCTGTTCACCTGCCCTGAACGCACACGTACTTCCTCTGCGAGAACATGCGCTCCAGGTGCTCCACTCATCCACTTCACAGTGCACTGAGGGAGACATAGAGGGGAGGAAAATGCCTGTTTATGTTGAAGGGAGAACGTCCTGTTGTCTTTACTGGGGGTGAGATGGATTTAACGATCTCTTTATGAACATAGAACTACTGTGCTCAAATGTTGCAATACTTCCTCTAAAAAGTATGGATCTAACATAACCCTAACCTGCAATCAATCAAATCCATGAGATAATGATCAAATGGCTCATCTCAGATGCTTTACCTATGGGGTGATATTATCAGAACAGCTATAAAAAACCAAGCACTTTAGATTGGAGGTCCAAGGCTGGAACAGCAGAAGGAGTGGTGAAGAACAAGTGTGGTGTAGGCTGGATTGTTAAGTTGTATTTAAGTAAATAAATGTTATTATTCACAAACTAACATGATAGAGTAGCACAGACCTCCATACAGTTATGCAGTATTGATTTATGAGAGTGACACATTAGTGTGCAATAGTTGCATTACTGTTGCCAATGACATCATTGTAGTGGGGAGGGAGTTTCCTCGATTCCACACCTTTACCAGGGATGCACTCCCACAACGTGCCGTCTGGCACCAGCCCTTCTGGGCAGCCCCTGTGGCATTTCCCTCGGTGCAGATATTGCCCTTCCCTGCACCGTGTGCAGAAGGTGCCTGTGAAGTTGCAGTCGCAGTCCAGGTGGCACTCTGGGACAGAGGGAGAGGCAGCTTCTTACTTGCATTTATGGAGAACACTCATCATCATCTGACACTCATGCAGCCATACAGATTTTAATCACTTCCTGTTCTACCTCATGGGAGTTTTACAAAAATGTAGAAAAAAAAGATTGGTTCAGAGACATAACCGGTCATATAGTAGAGGAGGCAGGACCAACCAATCAGATGTCTTGGTCCAACCTCCTCTTGTTGTTTAGACCCACTTCTTCTTCAATCTGATTGGCTATCTTTCTGACCCAATCAGCAGGACTTACTCATGCACTTGTTGCCATCTCGAGAGCGGGTGTGATAGTATCCGTTGGGGCAAGAGAGCAGACACAGGCCCGTCTGCCTCATGTCATGGCGCAGCAGGAGGAAAAAGTACCGGGGCTTGCATGTCAGGCAGCCATTGGTGCGTGAACATGTCAGACAGCCACGGTCCCTCTCCAATTCCCCACAGAATTCCTCAGGAGTCCCTGCATCGGGGTGGGGGGGGGGGGGGGGGGTAGGTGAGTGGAGGGATAT
>JAODUD010000039.1:19250046-19274678 GCA_026784285.1 Stomatorhinus walkeri | reverse complement strand
GGTGAGTGGAGGGATCTGATGTTACACGTTTCCTGTGTGCCTGTGTTGGGCCAGATTAATTTCTGTTGGCTTGTATGTTCATAAAAAGCTTTTTTTCTGTAGTCCTCTGCATCTCGAGTTTGTTCTGGCCCTGCATCCCTTACAGTTGCACATTGGTGGTGTCTGCGTGACACTGAGCATGAATCTGCTGCACTCACTGGCATCCAGCTGCTCTAAACAAGCAGCCGCTTCACTGTCATTCACAGTTGCAGGACATGAGCACTGAACTATATTGTTCTCACAAGTTCCCACCAAATGCTTTGATTTTCTGAGCACTCAGTTCTCGTAATAGTTGTTTTTTTATTTTATTGTATACAGCTTTCGAAAAAAAAAAAGGAGACCCTTATATTTTTAAACGAATCTGCATTTTTATATTTTGGTTTAATTGTGGTTCTGCTGGCAGAAGGCTGCACTGAGCAGCAGGATGCTTCCAGGTTCAAATGTTCTAAAACGGCAGTACACAAGAATAAGGTGACGCATGAAAAACTGGGAAAAGGTGGAAGTGACTTTCTAATGCCAGAGATGACCGTTAATTTATCCGACATGAATCGAAGGATGACATAAACTGAATGGGAAACATTAAGTGCAGATGTGAAGTGCACTGCTATGACTGTGTGTATCAGGCTTCTAGAGCAGGACTGAAGACCCATAAAGAAAGGAAGAAGCTCTTCATCAACAAGAAACAAAGAACTAGGGTGCATTTTGCATAAACATATGAATTATTCAAAGACGCAGAGTCATACATTGAGAAATGAGTGAAACTAAAAAAAATATGCTGTGGTCTCCTAATTTTTTCCGCGCTGTACATGTAAAACAAATCTAAAATTTATCTTAATGGTTTCTGATAATTATAGGTACGTTTTAAATCAGCTATGTGAGTTATTTAATCAACTGAAATCATTACTATGATATGAATTTTTATTATAAAAGTAAAATTAATAACCGTACATAACCTATGTGCACTTATGACAAGACGGGAACGCATCCGAATGATGTAGCCTAATGGTTTTTAAAGTAATGATACAACAATTTACTTGCTCTTTTAGTCAATATTCTGCATGGTCATTATACCTATATTTCACATTTATATTCTTCAAATAGCACATATTTTGTACCTTACATAAGGCACTGCGGTCTTTAATGTTTGCCAATAATTTGAAGATCACTGGCCACCCAGAGTAAACATATTATTAGTTGAGACGGAGCGAACAAATATACAATAATTAACTAACATGACTTTTCTCAAGTATTGGAAACATTCCTTGATTCATACGAGACGTTTGGAATGTATTGTCGTAATGTAAAACTGCATTATTTTTAATCGACGTGTTTAAAATAAGCCACTATTCTTTAAATATCTTCATAATTAGCGCAGTTGACGATTAAATATCAACATAACAAAACCAAAGAAACACGAGTCCTATAAACAACATTGAATCTACTCGTCTAAATTGTCAAACTTCGAGACTCCCTGTGCGTTATGCAATATAGTAATCAATTTATAACTGTAGGGAAGAATTAAATAACAGTACAACTGCTGTAAAAACACACACATTAGACATGGTCAGAAAGCTCTTCATTCACAGCTGAATACCCTCAATGAGCATCTTTATCCCAAATATACTTACGATGGTCCTGCAGCTGTGCAACGACGCGTTGCAGGAAATCGCTATATTCCGTTATGTGCAAAATAAAAATAATCGGGAACAAGTGTAATTGCATAGTAATCCAGAAATTGTGGTGTCAGTCAATACCAATGTCCTCCAACAAAGGTTGGATGAAGGTAGGTATTTTTGGTGTTCTTAAAATTATAATTATTGTTGCACCGTTTAACAAAACGAATTTGTATTATGGTTACTGAAGCAACAGCATCCTTTGCAGAACGAATATTTCTGGCAGATTGGCAAAAACGCCCATGACTTTTCCATTTGTCATCCAGGAAAATCGTATAAAAGATAAAAAACGACACCACCGCGGACTTAAAAGTTTTTTAACGTGATAAAAATGTCCAAACCTGTTTAAATTCCTTTATCTGTCTTCAGACAAGCTTTGAAAACCAGAGCATATCTATAGTTATAAAAAAGCTTCACCGATCCACTCATTAAAAAAATATGCAGGTCAATACGGCATTACATAGTATTAACGGAATTATTCGGTGTGGCAATTTTGTTGGTAAATTCAGTTTATCTGAAGCTAAATCTGCATATATTGTTTGTTTTTATTTTTCGGGTCATGACCGTCTGGCAGCATCCTGTTAAGCATCTCATTTGGTAGTTAACTCGACAAAATATATTCCATTTTCCAGCCCACCTACCCGTCCGTCCCACTGCCAACCCCCCCCCCCCCCCCAGCGCACACACACCAATACACACTGGCGTACACTTCAGCCTGCTTTTTGTCAGGTTTAACTATAATTAGGCTACTTGTCAACAACAACAACAATAATAATAATAATACTAATAATAATAGTTACCACGTGGCATGAATGCTACAATATAAAGTTTTAAAAGGGAAAAGTATAATGCTCAGAGATTAAAGATGAGATATATTTATTGATCCCCAGGAGGATGGGGGGATTTTGTCAAGCAGTATTAAAAAATAAAAATTCCCCCCAAAAGACAAAAAGAAAAAAAAAAAAAACGAAACAAAACAAACAAGCAGTATTTTATTATTTTAACCTTATTTTAATTCATTCAATTTTTGGTGGCTGTGCTTTGGGACTGTTGAATTATATTTGTATAACTTTTTAGTCATAATAAAAAGCATAAAAGAACATAGCTGGCTCTCTCTCGAAGGCCCCAGAGCAACGTCTGACCCGCGTTGCCACCATGCCATCCAAAAGGCAGTATCTGTGCTTTTAGGATTGCAGTACTGTATGTGCATCTGTTTCCTTGTGAGGGTATCAAAGCTCATTTATTACAGACAGAAGCCATACATCCAAAGGGCAGACCAGAGTAAGAGATGGACTAATGCTCGCCAGTGATTTTTTTTGGGTTCCTGAAGTTTGAGGTGAGAGTTACCTCCAAAAAAGGAGGCAGGAGTCGTAGATCTTAACTCGCTGAACGGTTTAATCACAAACAGGCGGTGAAACAGAAAATACATCGCAAAGTTTTAAAACGAGGACCTAAAATATACAAAAGTATGGTAACACTTATTTACAAATGGCCAGACATTCCTAATGATTGCATGTTTAAATACCACAGAGGCACCAGCTGGAAATTCAGTTTATTTCCTCAGTTTTAAATTGGTGTCTGAATTAGAACACTTCCTGGTATCGGATAACTTCTGTGGGTCTATCTGCACACAATATCACTCCATTATTGCCGTAATAGTGATAATAGACTTACATTAGCTATAGCCTTTATTTTTAAAGTCATGAACACCTAGAGTTTTACAGCAAAACATCTGGCCTATAACTACCTTTGCTTGTATACAGTTGCATGTTAAAGAAACACTAAACTTTCCACTACCTGCGTAGAATTATTGGCACGGAAGAATTCAGTTGAAGGTATTTGGTTACGGTTACAGGACCCATGGATCATGTAGTATGAACTTACTGAAGGTTGGAATATGGTGTCTTCAGTGTAAAAGGAATGTTATATTGACTTTATAGATTATTTTGAATCGTAACTCAACAACAAAATTGAATAATTCCACCATGCCAGCAGATGGTATCAGTTGTCCAAAAATAGTACTCATATATAGTACTCATGTTCCACTGCATAACATTTATCAATGGCCTGTCAGTTATATGACTATACAGTATCGTATTCTTGATGGCCCCCAGACAGTACTGCTACCCCACAGGACGCCATCCTTGACCACTTGGATCTCAGGGAATTTGAAAAGACCTTGAGGTCATACAACACTGTACAGGTAGTCCTTGGGTTAAGGATATCACTGTACAGGCAGTCCTGGGATCATGGATGTCACTGTACAGGCAGTGCCTGGGTTAAGGATGTTACTGTACAGGCAGTCCTTTGGTTAAGGATGTCACCATACAGGCAATCCCTGAGTTAAGGATGTCACCGTACAGGCTGTCCCTGAGTTAAGGATGTCACCATACAGACAGTCCCTGAGTTGTGGATGTCACCGTACAGGCCATCCCTGAGTTAAGGATGTTACCATACAGACAGTCCTTTGGTTAAGGATGTCACCGTACAGGCAGTCCCTGGGTTAAGGATGTCACCATAGAGGCAGTCCTTTGGTTAAGGATGTCACCGTACAGGTAGTCCCTGGGTTAAGGATGTCACTATACAGGCTGTCCCTGAGTTAAGGATGTCACCATACAGGCAGCCCTTTGGTTAAGGATGTCACCATACAGGCAGTCCTTTGGTTAAGGATGTCACCGTACAGGCAGTCCCTGGGCTAAGGCTGTCACCGTACAGGCAGTCCTTTGGTTGAGGATGTCACCATACAGGCAGTCCTTTGGTTAAGGATGTCACCGTACAGGCAGTCCTTTGGTTGAGGATGTCACCATACAGGCAGTCCTTTGGTTAAGGATGTCACCATACAGGCAGTCCTTTGGCTAAGGATGTCACCATACAGGCAGTCCTTTGGTTAAGGATGTCACTGTACAGGCAGTCCCTGGGCTAAGGATGTCACTGTACAGGCAGTCCCTGGGCTAAGGATGTCACCATACAGGCAGTCCTTTGGTTAAGGATGTCACCGTACAGGCAGTTCCTGGGCTAAGGATGTCACCTTACAGGCAGTCCCTTGGTTAAGGATGTCACCGTACAGGCAGTCCTTTGGTTAAGGATGTCACTGTACAGGCAGTCCCTGGGCTAAGGATTCCTGACTTAGGGACAACTTGTATTTATGAAAAGACTGCCATAAAACAATGAACAGACTGCCATAACACAATGAACAGACTGCCATAACACAATGGTTTTTGATAAATGCACGTACTAATTTGTGATGCTTGAGAAAAGATTGGGTGGCTTCAGTGGTCCATCAGCACGAGGTACAGTACAGTACTGTATGTAGTTACTTTTATTATTACTGTAGAATAATAGTATTTTTTTTGACTGCAAATTGGACTTAAACACAGACATAGGGAGCAGATCTCATTCATGACCTGGTGACTGTCAATAGGTCTGCATTCCCGAATAAAAACATCTGATAAATAAATGTCAAAGTTACAAAGAGCCTGGTCCTTAGTCTCATGTTTAAATTGTCACTGCTGACGGTTCTCAGTGGCACATGTCAGAGCTATGGTCGAAGCTCTTAAATGATGAAGAGCTTCCTGCCCCAGAACGCGTAATGCCAACCAGGGGTCATACTTCTTTGGCAGGTGAGCTTGCCAGAGCTGGAAAGTTCCCCTTGGTTGGCTGCTATGATGGTCCGGGCTTGGGTTCCACTTGTTTTAATCTGAGAAATGGTGGTTGGCTCCTCACACGTCCTTATCTACGAGAGGATAATTGATTAATGATTAATCTACCTCATCAATTTGCCCTTTAAAAGGCAGGCAGTTTGCCGGTGTACCAAGCACCATATACTGTAGTTGTTGCATTTAACTTATCTTACTGCAGTGCATCTTTGGACACAGATCCACGACTCACCCGGGCAGATCATATGACCAGAAGAATGACTGCACAGGCGCAGTTAGTTGCTGGTGGGATGTGAGGGATCAGATTGAATAAGATGTATTTACTGTAAAGCCAGATTCACCCAAAAGAACCAGAAAAAGGCAAAGTATTTTGTATATCCACAGGAGACTAATTGCTCTTTCCCCCAGCACCAGAGTGTAATACAAATGATAATAATCTTTGCATTTCACTGTTTACAGGTTTCAGTGGTTGCTTCCGTGTTGTTTTTTAATGGACTGCGTTTCGCAGAGTTCCCCGTTATCATGGTGCCGTGCCATTTCAGGTAAGCGTTCAAAGTTGATAACATTTGAAAACACAGTAGTTACAAGCACCACATGAACCATCCAGCATGTCAGTCAATCTAGCTGGTCTGTGATCAATCACATGCAAACTTTTATTTTCCACACAATCAATTATGTTGCTGTAAGTGAAGTATTAAGTAATTTTCTTTACTACTGAATAATTGATTTTAAGAGAATGTCACATTTACTTTGGCATGGAGGCTTACATATATATATGCGTGTGTGTGTGTGTGCGCGTGTGTTACATATAACAATGTTTGGCTTTCATATTATGTGTAAAGTAAGTAGATCCATCACACTTATGTTTATCTCTTGTCCTATCAAGCATATTTCTTTAGAGATGTTACTCACAGCAGGGTAGAGGGCCGATAACAGGTAGAAGAAATTATTTTGCCAGTTTGTTTACATACACAGAGGCTGAGATATATCTAGAAACACGATAACCCTACAAAAGCTCGGTCACTCAGCTTACTCGCTATCTCATAAATCCAGGAGTGAAAAGTCACGTCGCATAAATTATGCTATCAGACAAAGCAGCTGATAAACAAAGCACGTTCACTCAGTCACACAGACTCACATGTGCACACATATATACGTCTTTGTGAATCTTACGCTGAATTTTACGCTACAAGACATGGCTTTGACATACTGACTTCTTTCTGTGGTTTTGTGTTGCCAATAACATGAATCAGTACAGTGGTACCTCGGTTCTCAGACTCACTAGAACTCGAATTTCTCGAAAGTCGAACAAACCAGTTTGACCTAGAACTCGATCTGAATATCAGAAGTCGAACCGCGAACGCTGACCTAATATAAATTCTACGTGCCAGGAAATGAGTCATACTACAATGCAATTCTTACTTGAATGCCTTCTTCACAGACTGGATGATTAACCAAATAAAGCAGTGCAACATTACAGTAACTAACAATAAATAAACCACTAACTTACGTGTACTATTAGAGCATTTATGTCATTTATTTAAACTTTATTTTACCAGATAAATTAACTGTAAACCAGTTCTCACTGCTTTACGTGATATTCGGGAGAAATAGCAGATAACGCATCAGAACTGTCTGGGATACAAACATCATGCGTGTAACTAAACTCTTCAGTCAATAAGGGCAAAGGTGTGTTGCCACTGTGGTGATTCCACTTTATGCAGCCGGGTGAGAGGTCGCAATGCACCTAACTGTAATGCACTGCGTCAGGATCAGAATGCGTTGCTTTAAGCCAGCGCTGTAAGCAAGTCGAACGCACCCAATGACCGGACTGGGGAAACAAACTGAAACGCGGACTTAATACAGAGGACTAATGACAACAACCTGAAACAGCTGATCACATGGGGATCTCACACGTGGTTAACGAGGGGGCGTGGCGCACAGAAGGAGCGGATGATCAGGGCAGGACAGGGGTAATGTTGGGATAAGATCTTTATTGTTTTGGAAGCGATCAGAACTCAAACTTTTTAGGATTCGATCCGGAGTCCGGAACGGATTAAGTTTGAGAACCGAGGTACCTACCACTGTACATTTTTATGATTAATAAGTCTTTATATTCAGGGGTGCCAATATTTTACTGCCCCGACCAATCCAGATCAATCCAATTATTTTCCAAATGTTTTAGGGCCCTGAACAGAATCATCCTAACGTCCCTCCTTCACAGCACCCCCTTTTACCCTCCTTGTCTATGGTTTGACCTACCTAACATCCTGTGATTCCCTGGGTTACATTTTTTTTTTTAATAAACAGTTTGTAACATTGATAGAAATTCCCACAAGACTGCACCATGTTCATGATGCCCTGATGAATGATTACAGTAGCCTACCTCGATAGTCAGTCGGGTTGTATTCTTAATGTACACTACAAGCATTCCATGTATTGACAGAACAGCTGAGGCTCTGCTACCCATTAGTGGGCATTATCACTTTCAATCACAGACAACCTTCGGGTTAAATTATGGTAGCAATTGACGTTTATTGGCATTTAAAAGCCTTGTTTTCCATCAGTAATTTTAAACACCCAGATAAGAGTCTGCTCTAATGCGTCTTTGTGTTCTGAAACACTTTCAACGTAAATTTAACATAAAATAATTACATTTTAAATCAAATAATTTTTTTTTCTCTAATTAATTTACAGTGGGCTCAGTTTCCAAATTAGTCAACCTTTGTCAATCTTTTTCTTGACATCTGTCAAAAAAAACTGAACCATTATATGTGATTTCTGTTTTTGTAAAGAAAATGTCCCTTTACAACAATTCCTTCTTTTTAATTGTCTGTAGAAGTGAGTTAAAGAATCCCTGACATTTTTCAAAATTGCTCAGTATTAGAATTGGTAAATATTTCAAAACAACGTCGTGATTTCAAAGTTGCCAATGAAAACGAGACGGTAAGCAATAAAAGGGACAGGAAAGGTCAAATAATATAACTGAGAACATCTAGCAGAAGTAACAGCCTCTGTAGATTTAAAGATTTGGTTGACAACTGCAGAACAACAGTTGTTATTGAATATAATCCGTGTACTGATATGGCATTTAAAATGGATTGGTATTATAGTTAAGACATTGGTTAGGTATTGGGTTGGTATTAGGGTTAGTAGGGTTAGGGTTAGTAGGGTTAGGGATAGGGATTGTCCGTGATGTTTGAGGGTCTTCTGTTAGGACTCAAGTGGTAAAATGTTCTGCCTTAACTGAGGCTTCTTCTGAGAAGTGATTTCAGTAATTTGCACGTCATGGATTTGATTCCCCCTAAGTACGTAAAGTACACTTTACAAGTTAGTTTAGGGTTAGGTTAAGCTTTGGGATTAAGTCTAGAGTGAAATGGCCAGAATTTCTTGCTGGGGATATCTAATGTCTGTCTTTCTGTCTGACCATCCTCTAAAGTTTTTAACACTGGAAGCTGAAACGGCATCACGCGGCAGACTAGGTCCCTTCGTCTTTTAGGCCCTGCTTGAACCACTCAATACTTCACGACACATAGAATCCAAATAAAATCACCTGCAACTCATTGCTTTAAATTCCACATCCATTAGACCAGGATGGATTATATTCTATGGTGTGATTGTGGAAAGAGCTTCTGTTTCTTTACAACTACACTTGCTGTTTACTTTTCAAACACTCAGCTTGCATGTTGGAAAGGATGGTCAGATCCAGTACTTAGAGAAACTAAATCATTTCTAAAGCATTTTGTACATAAGTATGAAGTCTACCCCTCTCACGTTGGATATTATTGGTTTCTGAAACTTTAATTTGAATATCAATAAAGTCAAATTAATCTTCAGTATAAAGTATTACATATGTTACAGGTATCGGTGAACTATTTTGCATTATTAACCTCCTAGGTTACTTTGGGTCTGAGAGTTGGTTACATTTTGCCATTGAAACATTTAGAAAAGTGCTTCAGTGGGGTTTGTTTGTAGCTAGAACACCTGTCGGAATGCATGACTTGAGTATTACTCTATGTGTGTAAAAGCACAAGAAATTTCATAAGAAAACAGCATCCTTTCCCCTCATATCTCACCCTCTAACCGTTGGAGCACTTTCAGTAGCAGAGTGTCTGATTGAAGTTTTCTGAATCTAAGGCAACGGTCCTTGTATCTTTTATGATATCTGCACTTTGAGTTCCCTGCATCACCCCAGGCGTGTCAGGGGTTTTGGGAACAATGGGCGTCTTGTGTACATTGGACAGGTCAGGCCTTGTCATCTCTTGGATTTTGGGATTGCAGTCATTTGTGAAAGAAGCCCTGGATCACTCACGAGGGAATACCAGACATATCTCAAACACAGCGGAAGGAGAAGCAGGACTGAGAAGATGGGTGTTGATTACCGTCAAAGCAAAACAATCACTTTTCTGCACACCTCTCCAGAATCAGGAATCGCATAGGCACTCACCGACACTGGCACCAGAAACACGGAGACACAAAACTGTGTAAACCCTATGTCTCCATCATCTGCAACATTAATGCATCATTAATATCTCATACCATGCTCTCCTCAGATGCTTACTGTACACAACGTCCCAGCCATGGAATCTCAGTGACCTCTAGAAGGGATATCATTGTCGATGCATCAATTCAGATTGCACAACACTGTTCCCTAGACTAAAAGGTGAAGGAACATTCTCATGCTGTCCGTTTGTGAGCTTCTCTACATAAACAAAAATAAATCTAAACTGCATATTCAGTATTCAAATGCAGAGCTGTCCCAAAACAGGAATGACTTCAGTAGAATGTACTTATAATTCAGGAAGAACAAGGAGCAGTTTCAATGATAGCAACCAGACTGCAAATTTAATACAAGAGAGGTAAGAAAGGGCACTAGTTTGTGATAGTCAGTTTAGCAGCTGACACACCCCATTTGTATGAAAAACTGTCATGTTCCACTGATACACAGATGGCAGTAAAATCCAATGTACACGCTGTGTAAAATCCATAAGAAAATGTCATTCCTAACTGTGTTTGTACTGTAGTTATATTTCCATTAATTACTGAATGTTCAACAAACTGCAGTGCTACACCAGTGAGATGCCATCTAACACACAGGGGCAAAAAGAAAAATGATCACCTGGCACCTGTTCGTAATTTTTGTCACAAAAAATCCATTTACAGCACTGCACCCATATACTAAAAAGAAAATTTTAATTTTAATCAGATGTCCCTGTATTAACAGACAGAGTCCTAAAGTAAGACGCCACCTTTTTCTTCCTATGAGGATTTGATTTGCACTTTGCCAGTGGTTGTATAAAAACATAATTGCATATTTATGAGATTGCAGACATGTTTGAGGCTTATAGGGTATAAAAACAAGACAATTAATATCCAGAAAAAAATCTTCAGATAAGAACCCCACGTTTTGTGCATTTTATCATGGTTTTTACTAAAAAAAAATGTAATAAGATAATTAGATAATGCTTTGGTGGCTGAAGGTGTTCTTAAATAAGAATGTTAATATTAGCTGCAAAGATGCAATTTATCTGTGACCTTGAGATCATTTAATTTGTTTCACTGCTCGAAGTTAACAGTGACTTGAAAGGCTGCAGATTTTGCATACATGTGGAATTTAAGCATGGGTTCAGGTCTTGTTCTTACGTGGCGGATGTAAGCATATAATCTAGTTTAGAAACTTTGTTGTGTAATTGTAAGAAAAATAGGAATAATGGCAGGTTATTTAAAATGTGGTTTGTCTATAATGTTGTTTGATTTGATTTCTTTTTCTTAAAGCTGTGAATGCGACGCTGTAATGATGTCAATTAGAAAATAAAATTAAAATGTTGACCCTGTTTTTAATTAACTGTGGTCAAACATGCAAACGAAATTTGCTATTTAAATTTCTCTTTGAAAGCAGGCTTTCAAGTTTAAAATATACACATACAAGAATTAATTAAAATTTGTTTTCAATTAAAGTAACATTTCATTAAAAACCTAAAAAAAAAAACAATAAAGATTATTAATAGACTGAGTCATTTTGTGAAAAAGTCAAAGAAAATGCCAGAACAGAATGCCCAAAACAGCCAAAACAATGTTTAATGGCATATTTGGTTTAATTCTTAATTGTTTTATTTTAGACCAGCAGATGGAGCACGACATGCGCTGGATCACTGGTAGCAAGGAACGCAAGGTAAGACGTCGCTAAGTCTACAAATCACGTCCCTTTTGAAATATATTTTCTTGGTGCGCCTATTTTATGTTACTTAGAGATTCAGGAATGACATCTAAAATTAAATCCTAAATTAAACCAGATTTATTTAGCTCATTTATAAAACTATATATTTTTATGTTTGCCTGTTATCTGTTACAAATTATATCCAGTGCATTCCAGGGTTATAGCTGATTTTAATTCATTTTCTGTACAAAGGGTTAAAATGTTGGGTGATGACTGGTGAAACGTTATGTTTAAAAAATAGAATCACTTTTGTCCTATGAAGAAAATACACATTGGTTGCAGTTTGCTAGGAATTTCTATGGGAGGAATCAACATTAAATGATCAACAGGACAGGGATTGAGCAGGAAGACACTTATAGGTTATGGATCATCTAAACCCTTCCTTACCAGGTGAGTAAGTGTTGACAAGGCATGTAGTCACATTCATAGTTGTATTCATATATTTTGACTGTCTGTGATATTCATAATGACTCACTGACACACTATGCAAACTCACCTTCCATCCCGTCAAACTGCAAAACGAGAATATGCAAAACATTAGCTCCCACAAAATGCTTCCCGGTTGGATGATAAGATACCTTCAGGTTATAATCATGTGTCAGGCATCCTTAGCACCTGACATCTCTCCTTTCTTGAAAGGGTCACCACCTACAATCTACAATGTTATCATGGTTTCTGCTTTTCCTTTATCTTCAAAACGACTGCCCTGACATATGAAGTAGGAAATGACCTAATTTACTTAAACATTTAAATACAAGTGTAACACATTCAGATAACTTTCAACTGACCAGCAAAAAACAAGACACCCAACCAGACTGCTGGTTTTGAAGCTGTATTAATGGCTGTTTAATGTTTTATCATGTGATTTTTATAGGAATGTTTGTTAGTTGTACAGTTCCCTGTTACCTGCTATGCTTATCTGAAGGTTATTTGATAGGTGTGTGAAGGCATCATGCAATTTGAAAATACTCATTAGTCCATGGATTGTTCTGTAAAACTCACAAGAAGGTTCTGTGATTATGTTTACATGATTTATGACAATGGTGACTTTGCTAATTGTATCAGGGGGCTAGTGGATCATTCAGTGATAATCGTATGGAACTGTAGAGTGATTATTATGTCACGGAAATCAGCCATCATGTATTTCACGGTGATAGCACATTTTATGGTATTGTCATCGCTGTGTCAAAACCGTGGAAGGATTTGCTGCAAATGTCTGCATTTGTGATTTCATCAACCATTTATTCCAGTAAACAATGGAATAGGTTTCAGATCATATTCAGTTAATGGCAAATTGTCCTGGACAGGACACTACAGTATGTGTAGCCTCATTGGATTAGACTACCAGATTTGCTGGCTGTAATCCGTTCATGTAGCTCTTGTGTACTTATGCCAATTGTTTTGTCAGGACTACTAAAAGTTCAAAACATCCTTCTGAAGTCTAAAAACATGGTAACACAATCTTTTACAATTAAGAGTGTGTTCTATAACATCCCTTATTCATTCTAGGATACGACCCTGTCATCTTAACAGAATAAGTGTTGACGGGTGGTTATTAACACAAATATATATTTAGATTTAGATTTAAATTGCAGTCATGTTGACATATACATTTTCTAACAGTTAATTAGGCTCAGAATGCTTGCTTCAAAGAGAAACAGGACAAAAGGACATTCCTCTGTGAGATCAACTTGATCTCAGGGTTCGTTGGCATACAATAGTCTTATGAAAACTTCACTGTCTTCTTAACAGCGTGCAGAGGACTGACTCACACATGAATACACACACACACACACACACACACACACACACACTCACTAACTCACTCACTCACTCTCATCGGCACATAGTTTGGCTGTCCCTGGAGGTGGAGGAAAGTCTAGACATTCAGGAAGTTTTTTTTTTTGTTTTTGTAAAACTCCAGTGCAGTGGCTCCCAGTCCTGTTCCCCACCAGCAAAATGTTTTCATTCCAATCCACGCTGCCTTCAAGCTGCCACATTCATTATTGGCCTATTAAAGACCATATAAGCCTGATTAAGGTGGGGTTGGAATGAAAACATTCCAGCAGGATGGTGGGGGCAAGAACAGGACTGAGAATCACTCCTCTAGTACTTGTAGATAGTGTACTACACTTTCACATGGAAACCATTTTAAATATTACAAGACCAATTTTTATACAAAACGCAAAATTCATGTTCTTGGTAAAGTGGGGCATTTTGGCACCAATTAAAAGAACTTGAGCCTTTACATTTTGTTGATAGATCACATCCGTCTATGTAATTAACTAGCATTTAACTGACCCCCCCCCCCCCCAGAAGAGTAGGAAGGCAGATGGCCTAAAATACCCTTTAAATATCAGCTTTATGTGTAGGAATGAGTAATTAAAGGTGTTTATTAGTAACAGTGGCTAGAGAATGTTATTACCTTATCGACCTTTCATTTTCTGGCTACTTTGTTTCAAAGGGATGTGCAGAAAGTGAATAATGTATGATTCCGCAGAACGATTCCTTCAGTGTTATTTGGGAAGGGGACAGCAACGTGACAGGATTCCCATATTCCCTCATGTCTATTGGCTGATTCCATATCTGTTCATCCATAGCTATTTACAAGTGATTAGATTAAGGTTTAATGATGTAGCCAGCTGTTGTTAATTAAGATAATACTTCAAAACCTGTGGGTAGTTTGGTTGTTTCATCTATTCTAAACAAATCATTATAAACATCTATTACTGAACACCATAATTTGCAACTATATGTACGTTTTATTTGTTTATTACCAAATACTGTAATTGACCACCATCTTTAAAATAATATTGCACTCAGATAAAAATAATACATTTATATTCTCCATTCTCTTGCCTCAGACCTCTTGGTCTTCAGCAATAATGGAATGGTTATATGCAACCCGTTCCTCTCTCAGTGGATGTGATACTTAGATCTGACCTGCTGGAGAACTTTGTCAGCTTGGAAGCCATCACGGTGAAGAAGATCAATTTTGAGAAAATAAAACATGGTGTAAAACAACCACTTATTTAAATCAGGTGCATGGTGTATGGAAGATTTTTTTATACTGGCGGGTGAACTGGATCCAGCACTATAAAGAGCAAGTCTGAGTGATCCTGCATTGACTTACCAACCATTAATGATCTGAAGATGAAAACCATCAGTTGATAAACAGTGAAAAGGCAGATTGGGATACCGGCCATGCGTGACAGGGCGCGCGGCTCCCATTTCTGCTGGTGTCAAAGCGCGAGAACGAGCCTGGGGGCGGAGCAGCCGCAGGGAGGCGAAACTCATTCAGTACTGCCATGGAAACCGGTAAACGCAAAAGATGGCTGGGTCTGCACAAAATAAACCCTGAACTGGCAGTAAACCGATGCATCGATTAAATATCCCGAGCACCGGATTGTATTTTCATGCTTCTCGCATTTGCTTCTTTTTTGCCGAAGTGTGGGAATAAAGGGTATGGGAAATAATGACATAATTGCTGGCGCTGTATTTTGCGCTTATCCAACATAACATCTATAACGTGTGCATGCTGACTACGCGAAAGATCGACGATGCTGTTTTATGATGAAAGTGATCGATATCATGCGATAGCAGAGGATTACTTACAGTCTTGTTGCTTTTGTTTTCCTCCGATCCTACTGCTTCCGTACTGCAGATAAAGGATGTCGTTCGGGCCCAGCAAGGTCCTCAGAAATGGAAAGATGCAAGCCACGATGAGCACTTGGACGCCGCTGAACCACCAGCTGTCTAATGATCATGTACTTTTGAAGAAAGGTTTTTTAAACAGGCTACTTGTATTTAGCCAAACAGTTTTAATAATAAAAGCTCTAGTGATTTTTGGTTTTGTTTAGCATATTTAAGAATTCCAAATAATAAGTACTTGTTTTCGATTCATTATAATGTTTTTTTTATTCACAGTGTCGAGATTTCAAGGCTATGTATCTCAATTTTTTTCTTCTTCTCCTAGATATTTGAAGAGAGGAGAGCCCTGCTTGGAAAATGGGTAAGGCCATATACTCCCTTCACACAATTATGTACCATAAACAGTAAAATTTCTGTTGTACCGTAAGACGTACTTGCATAGGCCGCATTCAACTGCATAATGAACAGTAGCAAACTGTAATATTGCTAAGTTAAAGGATCTGCTGAAGCAGGTTCTCTCAGTCCTCTGGTTTGTGTCCTTCAGTTTGACAAGTGGACAGACTCCCAGCGGAAGCTGGTACTGCAGGATTTCATCTCCAGATGCTCCGCAGCTCAGCTCAAGTTCCTGCGTAGGGATCTTTGCAGCCGGGTTCCAGGAGACGCCCAGGACTTTACCGCCATGCTGCCCAGAGTACTGTCTCTCTACATCTTTTCCTTTCTGGACCCGCGGAGCCTCTGCAGGTGTGCACAGGTTGGTTGGCCACCCTTGTCCCAGAAATTTGAGGAAGAAATCCTTATTCAGTTGGTAGTGACATCAGTGCCTGTTCAGTTCGGGCCAAAAATCACATAAAAGGCAGCTGGGCATTGTGTTGCCCTAGAGTGTTCATCAATGTCTCATGAAGGTTAAAGGTGGTCCACGTTGAAACGGTAGAGACGGCAACAGACCACCAAATGTGTAATTTAGTACAGAGTTGGGACGAAGCAAAAATGCGGCAAAAACGTCTCGGGGTCCCCAAGAACCGGGTTGGAAAACACTACTCTGAAGACCTGCTACTATGATCTATGGCTGTATGTTCATCTAGCAGACATTTCTGCTCAAAGTAGCGCGCTTGTTTGTACAGAGCATAAACGTATCAAACAATAGAGTCTACTGAGACACAGTGAATGCAGGAAGCACATGTTGGGCAGCATTGGTACTTATTTGACATAAGCATATCTCTCTGTGACATTTGAGTCTGTAACAGCATTAAGATAGACAATTGTGATGTTACCCCCATAGTCAATGACAATAGTTAAATATACAGGCAAAACTTAAGGCGTTACATAATGAAAAATCGTAGATGTGACTGTTCATGTAGAAATACTCACAGGAAATATTGGTGAAATCCAACAACAGGCAACAGTACAACAGACTTCTCTTTGACGATCTGCATGTCATTTATACGTTTGTTCCTCATTTCTCATAGCTTTGATCCCTAGTGTGTTTAATTTACCTTATGAATGTCTGTGTTCCCTTCGTCATATCAGCCACCCGTTCTCCTTTCTAATTGACCCAGTAGTCTTCTTCATAGGATAGCTTTGGTATCAATACTCGTTTCAGAAAAGCTGATACCTATTTGTGTCTTGCTCTGCATGATCCTGTTTACAGTATCCATCCTGTAATTCCAGTGCAGTAAATGTGGAAGATGACTTACCTGATAAGAACCATTGTACTTGAGCAGGTGAGCTGGCACTGGAAGAGCCTGGCGGAGCTGGACCAGCTGTGGATGCCCAAATGCCTTCGCTTGGGCTGGTGCATCAGTTTTGCACCCACACTTTTTGAGCAAGGTGTATGGAAGAGGCACTACATCGAAACTGTACAGGAGCTGCACGTCACTAAGCCGAAGGTGACCCCCCCTTCCCCCCCAGGCCAACTGTAAATGAGATGACTTATCATTTCGAGATGTTTGTCGGCTTATGCTGTAAAATCCAACCAAGCAAGTTATAGTAGATAGGTATCGTTTACACATGTACATCATTTACATGTATTATGGTAGATAGCACTGTAGCCTCACACCTTCAAGGTTGGGAGATATACACCCATCCGTCCTGTTTATGTGGAATTTTCTTATTCTCAATGTATTTGTACAGGGCACTCCTCTTTACTCTGGCAGTCCAGAGACATGCAGTTAGGTGAATTGGTCGCTGTACATTGCCTTGTGTGTTGTGATGGACTGTGGACTGGCTTCTGCTGTTCCCTGTACTTCTTAATAAGCTCTAGGACAATCAGATGATGGGTGGACAAGCAGTACATTTACATTCTTTAAAGATCTATAGTGAAAATGTAATAAGGGTGGACTTCATAATAATGAGGCACAGTCTTTCGTCAGACCCCTTGTTATCAGGAGGTGAAGGTGATTGGCTGTCAGAGGGAGGAGTCACTGGCGGCTCACACGGGACAGGTTCGATCAGCTGGATCTGCCCGGCGTGGGGGGAAGGGTGCTTCAGTTGAAAGGAAGGGGCTGCCCCCGTGGAGGGACTCTGACAGACACCCGACGGACACGCTGCGCTTTAACTACCTGGAGAACCTGGACCCCATCGAGCAGGCCAACCTCACGTGAGTATGCCAGGAGACAATCGCCTGCTCAGCCAAACCTACATTATGTGGGCTGTTTGTCGTTGTAATTGCAAACCCATTTCGGCAACATGCGCGACTCGGTCTCTGGTGACGTTTGACAGAGACGTGGGGCGTGTCCTAGAAAGTCAGAAACCAGAAGGGCTTCTTCACTGGTCATGTTTGACAGGGATGTGAGGCATATCCTAGAAAATCAGAAACCAGAAGGGCTTCTTCACTGGTCATGTTTGACAGGGATGTGAGGTATATTCTAGAAAATCAGAAACCAGAAGGGTTTCTTCACTGGTCATGTTTGACAGGGATGAGAGTCATATCCGAGAAAATCAGAAACCAGAAGGGCCTCTTCACTGATCAAGTTTGACAGGGATGTGCGGCATATTCTAGAAAATCAGAAACCAGAAGGGCTTCTTCACTGGTCATGTTTGACAGGGATGTGAGACATATCCTAGAAATGCAGCAACCAAAAAGGCTTCTGATTGCTTCTCTTGCAGACGAGCAAAAGCTAAGAAGATCAACACTGCCACAAGACATGAAAACGGCAGGATGAAGCCACTCTGTGACTCGAGCTACAAGCTCCGCAAGGCTAAGTCACTAGTAAGCTTGGTTCCTCACAAGCCGGCTGACTCTCCTCTGAATTTTAAGGGACATAATGCACAAATCTGAGGCCCGTGCAGAACCAAAGGCATTATGCATGGCCGACACAGACATGCAGAATTAAACTAGATTGTGAGAATCAAATTATGGAATTTAATCTTTCTTGCCTGCTACTAAACTGTACATCTGGAAAAAATGTACATGAAATACTCCACTGGTTTCCTTCTCTGAAGCTGTTCCTTTCCTTGGACCTGAACTCCCAGCAGCAGAGACAAAGCAGGCCGAAATGGGCCACAAGTGCATCCTTGGAGTACCCGGTCACCAAGGAAATGGCAGACAAGCTGAGTCAGGAGCCCCAGTGGAATGCTGGGATACGCCCAACTCCAGTGAGGGACCCGGTACCCAGGATGAGCGAAAGAGGGCTGAAGGCATCTCTGCGTTCTCAGAGAAGCTCCCCAAGTAAGGCCAGGGATCCTAATGATCATTTCTGATTGACTAGTCTCATTTACGCCTAATCCCCCAGATGTGAGGTTAAAGGCCATATAATTAGCTACACTACATAGCCAAAACTTTGTGGATGCCAGCTTGTCTAGTATCTCATTTCAAAACCAAGGATAATGTGGTTTGGCCTTTGTTGCTATAATAGCCACTATTCTTTTAGTAAGGCTTTCCATTAGATTGAATATGGATGGTGGGATGTGCTGCCTTTCATGTTAGACATTGACGTAGGGTAATCAGGCCCCTTTCTGAGCTTGTGTGCCCTTACAGATCTGTCTCAGAAATATGCATGGCTTAATTAGCCAATTCCTCTAATTAATAGGGGTCTCCACATGCATCCGACCGTGAAATGCATCTTCAGTACTGTGGATCCAATTAATCAATTTCAAGGACTATAAGCGATAATGTATTTGCGTCTAATTTCTGTAATCGCCACCATGTGGCTCCAGAGCAGACATCTTGATGTGAGTACCCATTCACGCTGTCTGAATGAGTAACATAAAGAGCATTACAGAGATTAATATCTGGTTTACTTTACAGCAGTACGATTGTTCGAGGGACAGCCATAGAAGATTCCTGCCTCAAATCAGGGTTCAGCAAAGGACTGAATGTGGTCTGGATACTCCAGTGTACCCTGAAGCCTCATTTAACCCATAAACATCCAGCCTCCCAGACGTACTGTATTAACAGCTGTACAAATTAACAGTATGGGGTAAAGGAAGATGCACTGCTATCAAAATGGATCTGGAAAGAAAAAGAATGTCAGGCTTCGGGAATGCAGGTAAATATAGTTTAGCGAATTGCTCAGGGTTTTAGCAGCTGTCTGGTGGAAGGGCACTTTACAGCAATAGCAATTTTGACAGGGCCATCATACACGTCTGCCAATTCCCAAGTGTTTTTTTTTTTTTTTTTAAGTGACATTAAATTAATGTTGTATAGTAAAAAAAAAAAAACCTGCCTCGATCTTATTTTATCATCTAGCACTTTGAAGTAGATTTGCTGCCAGCTCTTAAACAGCCAATTAAAAAGCAGAAACCTCAAACGAGACCACTGCTAATTCTAGTAGCATTATGGCACGATCTGAAAAGGCCATGCGGCCATGCTGAGACAGGTAAGCCTTCATCTGCCGAATTTTGGTGGACTTACTGGAACTGGCGAATGACTCATTGCTGAATGTTTAGTCAGTGCTTTGTGGGTACTTCAAAAACTGGTGAGCATTTAAAAAAAAGAAAAGAAAAGGCAAGTTGTGTACACTGATAATATAATCCAATAGCCTGTAGTTACACCTGTACGGAGAGGGTTTGAGAGCAGTTTAGATGCAGTACTTCCTCCAGGCTGTAGGTGGCAGGCAGAAGCGGCCACAGGATGTCTTGTTTGAGAACAGAGGATACGGCTCCTAAGCGACCGCACACTCGCTGTGTGGCAGACCTCCCGAAACGGCAGACACCTCAGCAGCCAATCTGGTCATCTGTGCATTTTTTACTAAACCACAGGCTTATTCCTGCAGAATTCACCTAAAGGAAATCAGAGTGAATACAAAGCGGTATCAACCATTTGTTTGGTGCGAGAAACAAACGGATTCCCGTACATAATTTAATCTAAATCAAAATGTTAAAGTATGTGTGCTAATGGTTTTGATGCACTGTTCAGTTCATAATGTAATCAACATGGCGAGGTGCAGTGTTGACCTTAAAGCTCCATCTTAGCACAGGGCTTCCCTTCTAACCAAGGCATTCAGGGCAGTTTTTAATGAATCTGCACGGAACCATTAAAAAGGAGACTTCCCCTTTAAGAGCACAGAGGAGATGCAGGTATCTGGATGAAGTTCCAGGAGCAGAAGTAACAAATGCTGCTTGTATTACAGG
Organism: Stomatorhinus walkeri; assembly: GCA_026784285.1. Lineage (NCBI taxonomy): Eukaryota > Metazoa > Chordata > Actinopteri > Osteoglossiformes > Mormyridae > Stomatorhinus > Stomatorhinus walkeri. The sequence continues at coordinate 19,253,871 of JAODUD010000039.1, read as the reverse complement.
CCTACATTTACCCAGCCGTTTCAGCACTTTTGGTTCTTGTGTTCTGTGGTGATTTACCGAAAAAGCTTGCCGGAAAAAAAAAAAAAAAATCCCCCATCTACAGAAATTAAAACTACATAAGGGTATGGCGAAATCGTAAGGTTTATTTTTAATGCACTGAAGTGTTTCTGCAATACCAAACTGCAAATGTTCTATAAATCCGTTTAAAATGCAGTCTCATAAAGAACATAGACAAAAAGCAGACCAATGGCCAAGTTGATAAAACAGATCACAGGACCGGCACATTCTGCTGGATACTGTTCCAAGATGTCAAGGCGAGAGAAGAGTCAAGTGCCCTTGGCCCACCCCCCTAGAAACTGCCATATACAAAGCTAGTTACTCAGCAACTGGAAGCATACATTCACAAGAATTATCCCACCTGGCGAGCCGTCCCTTCCATCGTCAGGGGATTCCATGTGCAGCAGACAGACCGGGAAGCACCAAGATCTTCTGTAGTCTGCCTGTGCAAATCTTGCTTTCACAATCTTGGCTCAGCATCATAAGGCGCACGGCTGAACCCTGGTAAACCTTTGTTCATTTATTCACCCATTCAAAGAAAAAAAAAAAAAAACTCCACAATGCTCAAAGATGAAAACCTCACCGTAAACAGAGAACATAAGCTTGGGAGCTGGTCTGCTCACATACTGCAGTCTGAGGGCTGCGAGGTCCTCATTTGGAGACGCGGAGGCGACTCCGCAAATTACAGCCAGCAAACCATCACACAGGAGGGCAAAAACATTTGCAAATGACTGATAATACTGACTTAGAATAGTGCTGGGCTTTCTTATAACAAAAGCTGTGTTCTACACTGTGGGGGGCGGGGGGAGGGGGGGTAGAGGAAGTGATCCTGAATGCTTGACACTGCAGCAGCTCCTGGGACCGGCTACTCCCTCACCATCCACCAGTGCTGTCAATGCTACAGTGTCCCATCATCATCATCTCCACGGGGTCCAATACTGCTGCCGCAGGGGTAGAATACAGAGGGTCCGCTTGCCAGGCAGGTCAATCCTGCGTGGCTCCACTACGACGACACAGTGACCGGGTTCAGGCAACCGTTGCGGTTGTAGAACTTGTTGAAAGCTTCCTCCATAACAGAGGCCAGTTTCATCTGATCACCCTAGAGTTGGTGGAACAAATGAGAGTTACTATGATAGCAGAAGTATGTCTGTAGGCAGGGTAATCATATCGAAGTACAGCATCAGCCAATCAGTTACTGGGTCAGTTTGTGCATTAGCTTCCCCTGCTAAACATGAAACTAATACTGTCCAATCACAATCGAGGCAACAGCGTCTAGATGGATAGTTATTTCCAAAGTTTTCAGGATGTGTTTAACTTAAAGTAAACAAGGTGGTGTAGGACAGTTTCTCAATCCGGTCCTCAGGGACCCCCAAACAGACCATGTTTTTGATTCCTCCCAGCTCCCAGGGAATTGGGAGAGCGCAAAAACTTGGACCGTCTGGAGATCCACAAGGACTGACTTGGCATTGAAAAAAATACAGTTCTAAAGCAGCCTTAAGGATTGTGTTTAGAAATTTGAAAACCAAATAAATTTTTAAATGCTACTCAAATACTCAATTTGCGATTATCAAAGTTAACCGTCACATGACAATCTACCCAAGCTATTTATGATCATGCCTGTCAAACAAGGTAATCAAAAGGAAAATCAACATAATAACAGCAACAAACACTGGCATCCTGACTTTTAAATCAGTGGTGCTGACTTGTTTGGACCACAGATGTCACCCAGGAGTCCTTACCTCACTGATGAATCCCAGCTGAACTAGTTCCACCGCCAGCTCCTGAACGTTCTCATCTAAACGGGAGATATCACACCGTTACCAGAGCAAGCTCAAAGCTTAGAGAGTACAAACAGATGTGCAAGGCAATACGCATGCATTAGAGGTGTGCAAAAATAATGCCCCCCCAACTGATCATTTCAATAATTTGTCCAATTCCAAATTGATCTGTAAAATTTGTGGATCAGTCTTGTAGGCTAATATGTTTTCATAGGAGGCATATTCTGCCTGCAGGCCATTATGGAACATTATATAATTTGTATGTTATTTTGGTTGGAAAATTATTTTAAATGGATATAAAGTTTCATATTTTTATAATGTTAATTATAACTTGTTTATTTTTTGTTTAGAAATTGTTCTAGAGGGATGCAATAGAAGTTTGCACCGTTATGGTTAATTGTGGCTTGAATTACAGAGGTATGCAACAGCTTTTTCAGAACATCCCATGTACACGGGGACTATGGTGTTAAGTTATAAACCTACATATTTATTTAACAAGACATGGCCAGGATGGGCTGGTGCCAACCCTTCAGGTAGAGCATGCATGTGCAAACTATTTTATGTTTTGGCACATATCTAAGTTAAAGTCCTTCTGAAACACAGCATGTTGATTTCAGACTTGTCCATTTTTATTTTCAACTATTCTCTTCAGTGTTTTTTGTGCTTTCAAAGTGACAGGTTTGTTATGTTTAAGGAACTATTCCCTTATGTTCCTCAAATAAAAAGATTTTGGTATACAAGCCTTTGGCCTTTCCTTTAGTGGTTTTCACAATTTGAAAATATAAAAATGTACCTACTTGGTAATAAATCACAGCTGAGGTGTCTATTCAACTTGTCCTCCAGTTTCAGTAATAATGTAAGCTGCAAAAGGCAAGCAGAGCAAAGTCAAGACCAGAATTTCCTAAATGAAAGACACTTTCCATGCAAGAAGGAGTCAGTAATGAACAATAAAAGATAAACTTCAGATGTAGTGTAACAGAAGCCATCTGACAGCAGATCATGATCAGGATCAACTGATATAGAACTACATGTAGAAACTTACATGATGCTTGGCTCCTTCCTCTACTGTTTCAATATTGCACTGCATTTGAAGTACCTATGAAAGTATTTGTACAGTTACACATCCCAATTTAACATAGGGTTAGCAACATTTTGCAAGGTATCAACTTAAAGTTAATTGCCATTTATGCATTTCTATTTCTGATCAGAGACCTCTAGAAACACTGACAAAGGCCAAATGCTGACTACAGGGCAGACAGTCAATTATACCCATTCGCATGTTCAGTTTAGACTTGATCCCCTTAGCTCTAACCTTCCTGGTCTCTAGCTCTGCAGGCTCTGGGGTGGGGGTCTTCACCGAGGGGGGTATGATGGGAGACTTTACGGCTTCCTGCTGAGGCTGCTGAGAGCAGGGCATCTCAAATGCCGTCAGGGGGTAGATCCCATTTCTGTAGGAAATAGATGAGAATGTGGCGATTCAAGAGTCGATTGTCTGCTGCCATCTAGTGGCTATACCAGAAAGCTTACTGGACGCTGAATACACTGAATACTCACCTCACATCTTCTAAGAACTTATCCAACTCTAGAGCAGGAAACTGTGAAAGCCTGAGGACAGCAGATCAATGCATAAACAAGCACATTCAAAAGCAATGGGGCACAGATGAAGACCAGGGTATGCAGGTTTACGTTCTGTAGATAATCTTTGGATATGCAGCATGGGACAAAACACATGCTTCTGATTAAAGATTCTCTAAAACAAAAAAGTTTTTGTAAAGTCCATTACAAATCCAAAGTACAGTAATCCCTCATTTATCGCGGGAGATAGGTTCCAAGGCCGACCGCGATAACAATTTCCGCGAAGTAGGGACGCCATATTTATTTAATTATTTAACGTGTATTTGGACGTTTTTAAATCCTCCCTGTATTGTTTACAACATTGTTTGCAACTGAAAAAACATTGTGATCGGCAGTTGCTGCCGCTGCTTCTTTT
>JAODUD010000039.1:19236961-19249946 GCA_026784285.1 Stomatorhinus walkeri | reverse complement strand
AAGCACCAATCACAGGCCCGATTAGAAAGGGGAAAGCTGTGATTTGTCGTCTCCCCCCCATGTGACAATCACAGCCCATGCTATAACGCACGTAGTCAGTAACTTTTGTTGTTCTTAGACTAGGAAATACTACTACTGTATATTTAAAAATCCACGAAGTCGTGAATCCGCGATAAGTGAACCGCGAAGTAGCGAGGGATCACTGTACTCCAAAAACATTTAGAAACCTGATTTGCAGAGATGAGTGTGATGCTTACTTCAGCTGAACCCCCTCCTTGCACTCAACTATGACCTGGTTCGGGTCCATGTTCTTCGTAATCTCCTCCAAAGCATTTTCAGGGATCATATCTATGACAGAGACGGTAAAGGGCAGAAGACATTTAATGGGAGACGTGGCCAGGTGGGAATACAGGTTGAGTCAGCATGACTGCTGGTATCTGGGCTCCCGGCTGGCTCACGTTGGTGACTGACGATGCAGTGGGCGGCCAGCAGCTTCAGCTGGGGCACCTCAAAGAGGGCCTGGTGGAACAGCAGGTCCTTGGCTGTGGGCCTTTTCAGGGGGTCTGCTTCTAAACACTTCTGAATGAACTCCTGCAACACGAACACAAAGACATCACGCACACACCCAAGAGCACTAAAGACACAGTCATACCTTGACAGGTCAAACCCTTAAAAAAAAAAAAAGTAATGAACCTGGCATTTAAAATAGAAGTAAAACATTTCTTTGAATACCCTGCCAGAAATAAAATCACACAAAATTGCCGGACAAGGTAGATTACGAACCAGTCAAGCACAAAGAGCCACAGTGTGTTCATCTGGTTGGTAAAAACAAAACCTTGGTCTGGATTTATAGCTTCCGGACCTGAAATGTCCAGCATAGATTAGCTGTCCCTTTACCACTTTGATTTTAGCAGAGAAAGCAAAGCTCACCCGTTGCAAAGGGTCCTCCAGGGACTGAATAGCACTATTAATAGCTTCCTGTGATACATAAGATGAGTCTCCATTGCTCTGGATCTCAAGCACAGCCATCTGCACACCAAGACCCAATGTCAGACTCAGGACTCCATCTGTCCTGCTAGCACACATCTGCTTGATAGCTCCACCAGGGTTTTTCCATTTTTAACACCAATCCCTTTATAAAGAACAGATCTATTCATACTTAATGTTAGCTTAACAGAGACATTTTCCATTGTGATCACAGACTACATTATTTCTATTAAACTACAACTGACCAGATATTACCTAACGTAGATTAGTGTTTAATGGCATCACTTCTCACCTCTAACGCGCACATTCCAAAGGAATAAATGTCAACTGCTGTAGTCACATCAGCTACAGCTAGAGAGGGGGAAATAATCTGAGCTGAAGGACAAATTTCAATGTATCGACATTCAGTTTATCTTGAATTTTTTTCAAAATTGAGTGTACCTCCATATTCCGGTGCAAAAAAGTGCAAGTTCTTCTGCTCTTCACGGCAGGTTTTCACGTGATTGTTGATTGTGTCTGGGGCCACTGCGAGGGGTGCAGAAGAAAAGCCAGTGGCAGAGAGGAGCCGCTGTTGGCGCGCAGTGAGGACTCCCATCTGCTACTCTCATCCCACACGCACTTGCAGGAAAACTCACCTGATCCGATCTTGATCAGCCCGTTGTGTTGGATGAAGATGGTGTCACAAGTAAGGTTACCGTGTATGATCGGTGGGTCACATGAGTGGAGGTAACTAAGACCAAAAGATAAAAGTCTGGGTCATCGTCATCATCATCTTGATAAACATTAATATTCTTAGCATGCCAGGGCAGCTTTAATGATGAATAGAAACTATTTACACCAAACCATTCCACATCAAGCGGGGCAAAACAAGGTCCATATCTGAATATGACAACAGCACACATTGTACCGAGTAAATCTAAAATTACCCCCCAGCTGCGGTCACCTGGATCTTTATACTCTTTAATAAACAGAATGTCAGGGCATGAGGGGGAGGAGTAACCACCATGCAAGTCATGTTCCCCTTGCTTCACTCTGTTGACATTAAAAGGTCCTCAGGCGGGCGACACTGACGCCACTGTGTCTGCAGTGAGCAGGACTGACCTGAGAGCAGACAGGATCTGAGTGCACCATCGCTTCCAGGCCTGAAAAGAGCACAGTGCAGAAATGCAGTGAAAATGCTGTGCAAGATGCCATCACTAGACAAAATATGAAGCCTCAAAAGAAATGCCGTAAAGCAGAAGGATGGAGATCTATGTCCTAATTCATAATATGCGCATTTATATGTCAGGGTCTTCTGTCCAAAGCGACATCGAGCTGACAATCTGCAAGCAGGGTCAGCCAATTGCTGAAGTAAATGGGATTAAAGGGTCTCTCTCAAGAGCCCAATGGTGACACATTGTTGACGGCCGAGGAACATGAAGCCATGACCTTTCAGATATGATCATAGAGCCCCAACCCTGAATTACACACCACCCCATCATTCAAGACTACAGGAAGAAACTTCAGCCAGAGTCAGAATACCTTTTCATTCATGGTTTTGTGGTTTTTCTTAGTCTTCTTGAGAAACTGCTTCAAGCTTCCGGAAGACATGTATTCTGTGATGAAAATCACCTAAGCAGGGAAATGTGTAAACAAAATATCGTTCTTAAAAAAAAAGACCAACCACTTAAAACAATCTCTTGCCTTTTAAACTATTCTCATTGACTACTTACCCGAGCCCTGTTCTCCTTTGTGTCTGCCCAGTATTTATGAAACTTCACTATATTAAGATGCTCCAGCTGGATAAGGTTGTCAAACACCGCTTTAACCTTCTCCTGTTCAGAGAAAATGAAGCTTACCATGTGCACTTAGTTAATTTCCCCCCCAAACATTATCTTACTGCACTGTGCACAAAAAGTAAATAGTGAAACATCTTCTCTTTTTAAAGTATCAGCATAAGAATAAGGCATTCAAAATTTCAGGTTTCAGAGATTAACATCTTGACTGATGCTAAACCTTGATAGCACTTGCTATACAAGACCATATTTGGAGAAAGTCTCCATTAGCTGTATGAGTTTGTTGGCTGGCTGAATGGTTCTTGCGTTACTGGGTATTTAATAATTTATGCTGAAATTGCATGCAGCAAATGCAAACTTGAAGGAAATCAGCATCGCTACAGGCACTGTACACGGCATGCATCCGCCGGGCTTTTCAAAACGCCTCAGCAATTTGTAAAACCTGCATCGTCCTCCAGGCTTGTGCTAATAGCCTTCACTTCCTGCTTATGCATAATCGGTTTCTCCCCTTTTCGCACTAATTACAGAAGTCTTAGTCTCCATGAAAAGAATGAGCCATTTTGTTTCCTAAGCTAATCTGGTAGAAGGTGCTTCCCCATTAAATGAGGCTAAAAGTGAGTTCACCAGCAAATTCTGAAAGTAAGCTCTTCACGCAGGTCACAGGAAGCATGCCTGTGCCACAGATGACTCGGGGTAAGGTTCACTGCTGGCAGCGCGAACAGCCTTGCAGGCCGCTAACTTAGCCTTAACTGACTTAGCCTTTAACCTTGTGCAGAGCAGATGGAGCTACAGCATGCAAACTACACATACAGCAGAAAAACTTCTTGAGTAGTACCCTTTTTGCTTGAAATGGCATTTTGAGACAAGCTCGAATCATCAGATTTGAAGTAAAGCTGAGGAATTACTGGGAAAAACACCTTTGAAGTTTGAGTGACAGGAGTTAAACACCAACTATGACTCTCATAAATTATATTGTCCAACACTGGAACCCAGAGGGTAACCTACTGAAACCGGTCAGAGTGCTATACTGAAAAAACACCTCGAAGCAAGGTGCATTTTCAACCACCCCTCCACACACACACGCTAAAATTTTGGGAGTTTAAACACATTCATTGGCGTAAGGAAAAAAGAAAAAGTATGCTTCAGACCTTAAAGTCACCACATTAAAAATACAACAGCAATGCCATTTATAACTTGCTTCAGCAACAGAACCTGATTTAAACAGCTCCCTAAAGCAGCATGTTAGTTTAAAGCTCTGTTCACAAAATTCACAGAAGGTAAAGGCATCCCTTCAGGAAAGCATCAACCTGCTTGTCAATGTTATTAACTGGGGTACAATGTAGAGTTGAGGCTGGGCTTGGAAGCATCACATGCTTAGCACTTTGTGGGAAGTGTTTCCATCAGGGGAAAAACGCTCTATGTGGAGACACCCAGGTTCTGCTGCTTAAAGCTCAGAGATATGGAGTCCTTAACAGAACCCAGAACATTCTACACTAGTCGACAGCCACGCCAATGCAGACTCCTGACTAAACTGTCGTTCTTAATTCTTTGTTATCTTCAAACTGGACTTCCTTCTTCCTGCTGTGTAAACGAATCCCTAAGACTGTGGCCCTGTTCCACCCCCTGCCCCTCCCCGAATTACACCACTCTACCTGTACAGACCAAAGACTGTTTATTCTACAAAACCTGACAGAAGTCGTCTGTCTGCCTTGATAAACCAACACAAGGCTCCTGATGTTTTCCTCAAACCAGTCCTCAGGGACCCCAAAACGGCGCAGGTTTTTGCTCTCTCCAACACTCAGGGAATTGGAACAGACCAAAAGCGTGGACTGTCTGGTGGCCCCCGACGATTGGTTTGAGAAAGACTGCACTAAGCACCACACCAAACTAAGACTGTCCCTCGTGCGAGAATTCAAAGCAAATTTAGATGAAGCAGAAGACCTTTTTATTTTTAGAGCATGCCAGGCAGACTGCAGAGACCCCGTCTTGACAATAAGTAAACAAACCGAATGTCCTCGGTACAAGTTTAGAAAGCAGAGAGCTTTGTGAGAGAGCTAGACTGCCTCTAAACACCAAAGTGAGCGGTGACAGGCCCATGTACGTGCTGCGTGCCCTACCTCCTGCAGTTTGAAGTTCTTCCTCTCAGAGAACATGACCTCATTCCACACCACCTCCACGCCCTCCTCCGTGTCCATGGCCAGGTAGGCATTGTCGATCCCAGGCACGTTGCGCTGGTGCACCTGGAGGTGGACACGCTTCAGTGAACCAAAAGCTGTGTAGATTGCATTTTGCCAGCTGCAGAAACGACACTTGTTGAGCATAATTCTGTGGAACCAATACAGAACTGAGGCTATGAATAATGTGCCACAATTTCCAATTTAGGAAAAACTCTGAGATTCTAACCAGCCACCTTCCAATGACAAGCACCGCTTAACTCACTTAGCCACACATGACCCCTAACAACTAAGTGGTTCCTCATATTGGTCAGCTGCAGCACTAAGTAAAAAGTTTAGCATGGCTCTACTGACTCTTCCTAATTAACAGAGATAAAATTAATCAGGAAGAACAATGAAATAGCCTTGGGGGGGGGGGGGGGTGGTGGTGCACCTCCTCTCTGCGTTTCTGCCAGCGGCCGCACGGGCTCTCCTCCAGGATCTCAGACTCGTCTTCACTCTCCTCTTCCTCATCCTCAGTCGCAGCAGCAGGGGGGCCAGAAGCCACGGCAGAGACGGGGGGAGACACAGAGACTCCCTGAGCGGATGCTGTGGAGTCAGGCTTGCCGTCCAGGCCCGGAGTCGGCTTGCCGTCTCCCTGCGACATCTCTCCCGGTCTGGACTATCCTCCCAGTCACACAAAGAGCCGCCCGTACTGGAGACCTGGAGCCAGCAAAAAATGGGAAAGGAAAGCACCATGCATACATTTAGCAAAAAGAATTATGCGTGTATATCACTGTGCCTGCACTGTGTGAAGGGGGGTGGGGTGACTTTAAAAATAAACCAGACACACAACTTAAGCACTTATCAAAACTTTGCACAGAACCAAGGTTGTATCATTCCAAGGCAATCTCATCTGTATCTTTCATTTCCCTTATTTTAAGCTTAAATAATAATGCACCCAAAATACATTTACTTTTAAAAGCTGTTTGCTGGGAGGACTACAGCTACAAAATGTAATACAAGATTACTGCAACAATTTCCTGCCCTTTGCGCGACCCACTGTCGGGTACTATTATAAATCCTTTTTCTAGCAGTTGGAAGGGATCTTGCCGCAGTCGCAGTAACCTTAAGTAAAGTCCTTCTGAAGTGATCCAACATACATGTGAACAAATAGGTGAAAAATGTTAAACGCCTTGGACAGAGCTTAACTTGTTAACTTTTTCTTTTAAGTCACGCAGACAAGTCTGTCTATCGACTCGTTTTATGTGACCTATATTATGAACACAACTTTGTTACCTTTAGTTATTGCAATGGACACAGTTTTCCGGGGAGTTGCGTTCGCAGTTTAGAGCGACCGGCCGCTCGGTGCCGCCAACCTGCAGTCTCTCTGCCCCCCCGTCATCACACTCACTCGGCTAGCTTAGCTAACGCATTAGCATCGGCACCGTAGCTCACCAGAAGCAACTTGTTACTTACGGTGGGTACCGATATCAACACCTCGGCGCGGAGCGACTCCGACACTCCCTGCAGTTTTTACTTCATCCTATTATAAACCAGCCCCATCGCATTACATCGACAGACGTGGGGGGCCTGGGCTGGGCAGCCCTTGTCCGCAGCTGAAGTGGTCTTTTCTGCCGTAGGACTCGACTGAAGCCACACTGGTCAAATCATTACCTTACAGGGAAAACCTTCAACGAGGTCCGGGGTCTATTATTTTTCTATCTTCTTCGGTCCTGACGCCGGCCGGATCCAGGTTTCCCACGGAGAAGTGTGACGGAACGCCGCTGTCAATCAAACCGAGCGTATGGCCCGACGGACGAGCTGACGGCCAACCAGGCAAGCAAGCAGCTAAATTGAGTTAAAACGCACTTCCAGGAAGTTTGACGGAGGCTGCCTTTCCCTCGTTGGCTATGTCCAGGTCACCTGACCGTGCTCGCGCACAGATTAAAAAAAAAAAGTTTACGAAATTAAACTCTCAGCTCGCCAACTAGCCCTGTCAATCATCACGGTTGTCCGGGCGACGCTCCGTATTTAAATTCTGACTGACCGTTAGCTAGCAAGCAAGACTGCCGTTCTAGTCGTCCGTGATGACCACTTGTAATACACTTATCGCTAGTTTAAACCTGTACGTGATCACAGCAGAATTTCAGCGCGGATGAACGCGCTAAAGCCCTCCTTACAACCGATTATATGCCGACAGAACACGTTTTACACTATCGCCTACAGAGCCTTACAATGGCGACCGCTAAATTAACACAGCGGCGCCATTCAGTAACTTCGCTGGAGTCTGAGTTTTTAATTTGACCAATCAAATTCCAGATTTCTTGCACTCCGAAGTTGTGATTGGCGTAAGACCAATTTCATTGGTCCAAAAAATTAAAGAAACTACAAACCGGCAGAAGTCAGAAGCAGCTGCGTTGGTCACTTCCTGCTCCAGAAAACTGATTCATTATCAGCGTACATTTTTTCCTACTAGTGAAACATACAACTGTGATGATGATTATACTGATCCAGTGTCAGTTTCTAATACCTGATAAGTAAAATGAGAAAATTTACGTGTAGCTGTCAGAATGTATGTTTCTGTCCACGAGTAAATGTTGTAATTAAGCAGGATTTTCCAGTTAGCTGGGTTAACCTAAGATGGAAGTAATGGTTGTCCAATAAAAGTTAAAAATAATGACACTTTGTTGCTTTGAAATGATCTTTTCACCTACTTCTTGTTCCTCATGACACACTGGTACAGTGTTGCCAATTTAGGTCAGATGGCTGATATGAGATTTTCAATCCGAGAAAAGTCTGCACACACACTCACTCGAATTTACAGGCATGCAACAGTTTTAATACTTTGTATTTATGTAGGATTTTGCAAACTACCTCAGCGTTTCTGATGTAGGTAATTTTAGGTTTATAATGGAATAATATAGATTTGGCATAAGATTTCTTGCATGAGCTTGAGAGTCTGAAAATGTTAGTGTCACGCCAGATGCATGAGAGTTAGCAACAGTGTATGTAGGTGAGAGCAAGCTTGGCAGTGAAGGGTAACCTCCTGCAGCAACATCCATGGAGCTGGGGGTTAAGGGTCTTGCTCAAGCGCCCACAGATGCGAGCATTCTGCCGAAGCCAGGTTCCGACATACAACCTTTTGATCATAGGCTGGTAGGTAGAGGACCATGGGCGCCATTCGCTCCAATCACTCAGGCTATAGCCTCGGGTATTTTATCCCCGATCTTTCAAAAACGAAAAAAGTCAAGTCCCAGGTAAACTTTAAGTTAACCCAGCTAACTGAGAAACCCTGCTTTGTGGAGCACCCCTTCTGGATGCTGGATGATCTGCCTTATGACTTGGATTCCTGGCCCATGAGTCATGCTCCTTGAGGCATATTGAGAAGAGCTGTTCTTAAAAATGATCAGTGCAGAATCATGTGCCTGCTTTGTTTCACCCACTAGTACAAAAAAAAAGACATAATGAGTTTTGTCATTAGTATTATTTTCCGGCTTTAACTGCAGAAGACGTTGGAGTCAAGCACACCTTCTGACTGTATTCCAAAAGATTTCGTCATTTGTACTGACATCTGGGGAAAATGTACCTTAGGGGCAATGATGTCACTACCAACTGTAACTTTAGTAGCTACTGAAACCACCATTGATACACTCTCTGTGTTGCACACTGTAAAGATTAATACAATAGAATAGTGTTTCTCAATCTGGTTCTCGGGGATCCACAGACAGTCCATGTTATTACTCTCTACAAGGAGCCCGAAGGGAGCAAAAACATGGACTGACTGTAGGTCCCTGACAACTGGATTGGGAACCACTGTAGTAAAATGTTAGGGAAATCGAAAACAACCATTCATACATTTGCAATATTGTATTTTCCTTTTCTTATAATCATAATTTAAAAACATTTAAATAACCAGGAGACAAGAGGACTTGAATCAATATTTAATTGATTTATTAGACAGCTGGATGAGAGCTGACCACCGTGATCTGATATCACTAACCTCTTTTGCCAAGTATAAATAGTTTTGCTCCGTTCAAAGGTAAATTTAGAAAATATAATGAGATATAAACACCAGCTACTGAAGCACTAAATGCTCATTCAAAGAATCTGGTTTTGAAAAATCATTTAGTCTGTGTGCAGAATGCATGTCAAGATTGAAATTTTATCTCAGCTTGTATTTATTTTTCTGGGTGCGTTCTTTGGTATTTGTGTTCATTGCACCCAACACAACTGCTGGGCAATGGTTATTAGCATTGAGTGGCAACGTGTGTATTTCCCTCACTTTCCTCTGTATTTGGCTGTTGAACAGAGTGATGCTAGAGAAATGCGAATATGGTGGCATGATAGTATTAGCGCTCCCATAACGCAGGACAGCTGAGAGTTTGCACCTGAACACCAGAACTTTCCTCAGCAGCTGCAGACTAAACCGACTGTCCCAGAAAAAAAAAGCCAAAATGCATGAGAGCACAGGCTCCACCACCAATGTAAATTATTTCCAGTCATGCTTCTTCCGCCCCAGGAGAGCCAGATGTCATGATTGTCTGAGATCGTTCTGGCTGCAGGTAGACAGAATGCGTGCAGCGAGTGCAATCTTTATCCACAACGCAGGTCGCGTGAGGCCAGAACACGCAACAGGGTGTATAAATACACTATGTTTTACATGCTCGTAATGTATGAAAAATGCAAGGAATACTCCCGTGATCATAAATCACAAAAGTGATGCAAGGCCTTTGGCAGAGAGCACCTCCGTAATTCTTACCAGCCTGATAAACATATTTCAGCAGGGGCCAGCCCTGCTGTGATCATTCAATAAAAAAGATGACGCTTGCCAGATTTTATAGTTATGACATATTTTAGTGTTGAAACATATTTAAAATCTTAGAGCCCTACTTACATCATATAGCTTTGATGGCTTTAAATGTTAACACGACTGTAGGCAATTGGACAGACAAAACAATTCCTGTAAATAATAACTAAATACAACAAATTCTACTATCGACGGAATTCTACAAGACGGAATGGTAATGGACATTAATTGTGCGTAAACGTGCAAAGGTATTTTATGCATCTTTCTATACCACGTCATTAGCACACTGCAGTGAATCGACATACCATTGTCAGGTGCAGCTGTAAAACTGACAAGCATGGGAAATATTAATATATGGGCAATTATTTAAATCCATCGCCTCTGTTTTCTACATGACATACATGTTGTTCATCAATACTTTAGATTTATATAGAGATTCACCCGATAGACTCTGCTAAATATCTTTCAGGTATGTTTAGAAAGAGACCCACTGACACCAGGCCGATATGATTAGAAAATGAATCGGGTGATATTTTGGAGTCCAAAATGCTGTTTTTGGAAATTCAAACACAAAAGATTATAACTTTGCACAATTGTTGCTGTGCAAACAAATAACTCATAAAGAGTGATATGTTTCCTTTCACATTTTCTGTTATTCTTTTTTGAATTTGTATTTGCATTTAAGTTACATTGCAAAATGTCCATGAAAATAAGAATTCATACACACATGAGTGATATGTATACATTTGGCCAAGCCACACATTTAAATTGTACATGGATATGAGCCTTGTTACAGTATTTCCTCAAAGCTAGACGCTGCAGTTCAGTTGTCCGACTGTTATGTAGATATATTTGAAGCCCTCGTAACAGGAAAAGAGGAAAGTCAATTTACATGTTTTGCTCACTCTCCAATCGCAATTCTTCATAAAAGGATGAGGAAGAAAATTAAGAAAAAAAGGTCTCCTTATTATTTCTTCTTTGCAAATTATACATCAGATCAGTGATTCTCCCTGTGGCATGGATCAGTACAAATCTGTCATCAATAAAAGTCATTAAAATAAAACCAGAAATCACAAAAAGCCCATGATGATTAAACTTACCTAAAGTACAGTTAATACTGCCACTTAATACAAAAATGAAATTCAGATATATTGAAAAAAATTGGCTTTTCTGAAATAAACAAACCATCATGAAGGACCTCAAGCAATTGTCCAATTGTTCCCTCTAAAAGGCACTACTTTGCATACGAATAAAGATCTCTTGCTGTCCCAGTTATCTGGCTAATCACCCCCAGTTCCATGATACGTCCTTGAGAGTTTCTTTGTATACCTCCGGCTGCTTGGCGAATCCGAGGCCGGGAAAGTCGTTTCCAAGGGTACACAGTGGCAGCCTCTGAAGCTGGACTTGACAGTGCCAGTATGTGATGTTCTTTTGGGGAGGTGGAGTGACCACTTGAGTCTAATTTCACATTCGCATGGAGTTCTGCTACAAGTTTGTGTCTGTAAACATGGTGTGTTCCTTCCTCACGGTACTGAAGCCTTTGATAGTTTCCACAAACACCTCGTCTTCCATAAACTGAAACACCATTGAAAAGATGATCAACATTATGCTATGGTAAAATGATCCACCTGTACATTCGTTTTCTATACCCACTTGTTCTACGCAAGGTCATGGGGGTCTGCACCCGATCCCAGAAGCTATGGGCACAAGCCAGGGAACAACCTAGGATAGGGCGCTAACCCATCGCAGGGCACTCTCACCATTCACGTGCACATTCACACCTATGGGGAACTTGGCAACTTCAGTTCACCTTAGCACATTATTGGACTGGGGTGGGGCAAACCTGAGAACCTGGAGCAAACTCCCCAATGGTACAGGGAGAACATGCTGGCTCTACTTATATAGAGCCAGGATGGAGACTCACACTGTGTTGGGCCTGGAAAAACTACTCAGCCTAAGTCATGAAGTTTTACTGATAGAAGCCGGCTTGTTACCCTATAACATAAGAGTGTCTCACCATGCCGCTGTCATAGCCGTGCACCATTGTGTCCCACAGCCCATCATCCATCAGCGACTTCTTGTCATGAGTGTCAAGGAGCTGACTGATGCTCCGGTGCAGGGAATTCTGGGAAGGGCCATGGGCCACCTGGATCTGGCTGGATATGTGGAGCACAGAGATGCCCTGTGCTGGGAGATCCTCCTCACCAGGGATGCTGCTATCCACACCTTTGCTGTCTATCACCCCCTAAAATGGAAGATAGAGCAAGGGGACCGCAAAAGAATGGAACACAAACTCACCACAATGCAACAAGACATGGAACCCTCACCCCTAATATAGTGAAACAATGACACACATGCAATTATACTGGAGCAGAAGATGTAGGATAGTGGAACAAGAAGCTCGACAAATCTCAATCATAATGGAAAAAGTGTTGGTACTCTCACTCCAACATAGTAAAACAAGAATCAGAAGAGAGTGGAGCAATATTATAACAAACATCTTGAGTTTTTGAGAATTCAAATTGCATTCTAAAATTTAATGAACAGACAAGATGTCTCTCAGTGCTGTTTGACGTTTACTTCCTCATTTCCACATTGCTTATCTACACAGGCCATTAATTGCCTGTAAGATCTATTTCTAATCTGTCCCTAATAGGAAGTTTGAGTTTACACACAATACATAGAAATCACTTTTTAAAGGTAATTAGTGGGTAATATTTAACACTTGATAAGATAAATTGTGATATAAAATCATAAACTCCCTGCAAAACGAGGAAAAGCAGAAAAAGAGACTGAAGCAGAGTGTGTGGTACGAGCTGAGAGTGAGCGTCTACGGCGTCCATGCACACGTACCTCCAGGTGCATTGTAAAGCCTTTCAGAGTAACGCTGCTTGAAGAGCTGGTGGCGTCTGGGACCGTGTCGAACTGAACATGCAGAAAAAAAGTCACCGAAAGGTTTTCAGACTCCCACTGAGAGGGAAAATTAAAACTGCCTCATTTTGACTATAATGGAGGTGAAGGGCTTGAGGGAATAACACAAACACTGGTTATAGTGGCTTTGTAAAAGAGGCTAGACTGAGAGACCTTTCCGATTCAAGATGAAATTCTACATTCAGACAAAATACATTTACATGATGAACAGAAATGAAACAGGATTTATAATACTAGATGTCAATCATTATCTATCTATCTATCTATCTATCTATCTATCTATCTATCTATCTATCTATCTATCTATCCTGTCATTAGAACAGTCCGTC
>JAODUD010000039.1:19210164-19226980 GCA_026784285.1 Stomatorhinus walkeri | reverse complement strand
TACCTGCTGCACTACCCATACTACCTGCTGCACCACCCATAGTACCTGCAGCACCAACCATACTACCTGCTGCACTACCCATAGTACCTGCTGCACTACCCATACTACCTGCTGCACCACCCATACTACCTGCTGCACCACCCATAGTACCTCCACGGTAGACAATACAGTTCATACAGTTTACAGACGCATGCAAGTAAATTACTTCATCTGCTGGACTTTAAGCCATCACTGATTTCCGTCCGATTAACACAAACTCCACATTCTCCTCCGCGCGGCGTTCTCCAAAGGAGGAGAAACCAGTGGTATGAGACTGCAGTGGGAAAACGGGGCAGCTTCAGGTGAGCATTTCTGGTCTGTTTGCCCTTCCAGCGATCGGCCTGCGAGTCCTGGTTGCTTTACTTGCTAGATTAGCTACTCCAGAAGAAATGCTTCGTATGCTTACCGTTCGAACCTGCATTCCACGCTTTGAGTGAGACATGGGCCAGCAGTCTCCCATTATGTTTATGGTGTCTTAACTGTTTCCATAATGGGAGTGTAACATATTGAAGCATACTGATGGCGTTTTCCTTGTTTTTGTGGGTATTTTTCAAGCGGTGTCCTTCATGTTAGACCGGTTGCAGGAGGCAGAAGGATACCATTAGAGCTGTGTTTAAACTGCTATTTAGACCATTAGGAAGGCAGGAACAGTTTTCACTGCCTAGTAAATTTCAATGGAGAAATATCTGGACCATATGGCACAATTTGTATAATAACCCTAATTTTTTGCACCCTTCAAGTCACCCTGTATCTACGGTGCTCCAGCAGAGCCGAAGATCTGGGGGAAAAGCGAATCGTCTACAGATGGGGGCGGAGATGCGATGAGTGAGGTGTCGCGTCCCGTTATAGCGGAGGTGGCGGCGTGGCGGCCAGATGGCGGCAGCGCGAATGACTGTCAGGGGCCCTGGGTCCGATCGATAGGAGGTATTTATACGTCCCCCATCGCCGAGGATGTGCAAGGCCGCGGTGCAACATCTGGAACATTCAGGAGGGGGAGAGGCCAGCCCTGGTGAAGCACCCCCCCCCCACCCACCCCCCAAAATGGGATGGGTCGATTTATCAAGCAGCCCAGGATGTGTTTGGTAATGAGGGGCACACTGAATGTGGGTGGCTTGCTGATGGGCAGGTCAGTCATTGGCCCAACCTGGGAAACAGCAGCCCTCAGAAACAGGGGGGGAAGGGGGGGGGGGCACCAAACACCTCTCCATAGGCCTCTAAAAGGCCACCAGCAGATATGGGACATCGGGCTGTTACCCCACCACTGTCACTGCACTGCACTGCACTGCACTTTGTTCAGCTGCACTGTGGTTTTTAAACCCCAGAAGATGTTTCCACCATGAAAGTTCAACCTTCTGCTTTAAATTGGAAATGACAGCCCTCACGTGGTGGTCTGACCCATGGACCAGACAGGGATCCACATGCTGACTGCTGCAGATATTCAATAGAAATGCTTAAAAATTGTGAAAATTGTACAGGGAGGGATATAAAAATATACTTGCACAGTTCAACCAATTGCAAAAGATTACAAAGAAATGTTCTATAAGATTGCATGATACGTTTTAACAGAAGCTTCAACAATTAATATATATTAAAAAAACAAAACAGTTTAAATTGCATTTATGGAGAGGTTTAAATTACTGAGTGTACTTCAGGTCTTCACTGCTGTCAGCGCTGACCAAACTTATCTCCGCGTCAGTAAATTAACCTCTGTATTTCTCACGCTATTGGTCCGATTAAAGGGAACAGCCAGGAACTTTACTGCTCATTGACACGGAATCCTCCTTCTCCATCTCTTTTCCCGTTCATGTGCAATTATATTGCCGATGCTGGCCATACGTTATTAAAGCGCGATTCTGCTGGGTGAATTAGTCCTTAAACCGCGACTCGGATGGTTTATTTTTTTCCCCTCAGCTGGAACGGATGTCCGCCGTGAGAAAATGTCCACCTTTAGAGGTTCAACAGTTGGCTACAGCAAAATCAATAGTCAGAAATACTACAGGCCAAGTATTGACAAGCCAGCTGGCCTGCAGATGGAGTACAAAGCAACTACCCAGAGAGATATAACTGAATTAATGGATTTTAAATGTAGTGTGCCTCTCAAACCCACCCTCCAATTTCCACTTGGCCCAGCAAGAGTGGCACAATTCCGTCTGTGACCAGAGCTGAAATATTATTAAAAAGCCCAAACATCCATCTAGATGTCAAGGACAGGGGCCAGCAGAAGACAGGTGAGCAGTGTTTACGACATTTTGGTGGTTTAGCCTTTAGTCGGTATTTTAGCCTGACTAGCTAGCGCCTGAATATTCTCAGCAAGTTATCCTTGCTTTGTGTCTGCGTGTTTGTTTTCCTCGCGTGTAAATATACAGCTCGGGAAAGAGACCACTCTATATTTTCAAACAAATCAGCATTTTAATAATGTTAAACCGGAAAGCAGCCAGGTAAACGGCGGAGGCGACTTTCCAATGCCAACTTATCCAACACTTTCTCATGAATCGTAAGATGAAATCGAAAGACGTTGATGGGAAACAGTAAGTGCAGGTGTGAAGTGCACTGCTATGACAGTGTGTATCAGGCTCCTAGAGCAGGACTGAAGACCCATGAAACAAGGAAGAAGCCCTTCATCGATGAGAAGCAGGGAAGAGCCAGGCTGCAGTTTACGAAAAAAAAACATCATTCACAGACATCCATCCATCCATTTTCCCAACTGCTTATCCTTCTGGGTTGCAGGAGGTCTAGAGCTTATGGGCACAACCCAGGAAGGGGGACCAGCCCATCGCAGGGCACACTCACACACCATTCATGCACACCTATGGGCAACTTAGCAACTCCAATTAGCCTCAGCATGTCTTTGGACTGAGGGGGAGACCGGAGCACCTGGAGGAAACCCCGTGACAACATGGGGAGGACATGCAAACTCTATACACATCTAACACAGGCAGAGACTCAAACTTGGGTCCCAGAGGTATGAGACAACAGTGCTAACCACTGCACCACCATGCCCCCCTATTCACAGACATGAGTGAAACAGAAAATGCTGCCGTGGTCCCTTAATTTTCTCCACCCTGGACTAAAAGTTTAAGGAATTGCAGCTTCATTTTATACCCAGAATGAAAATGAATAAATTAATAATAATCAAAACTGCCAGGGAGAAATATCAATATTGCAAAAGGACAGACAGCTATTGGTAAGCAGGCCTAATAATAAAAAAGATTGCTTCACCAGTTAGAAGGAAAAAGCAAAATAACAACAAATTTATTATTTTCCATAAAAACTGTGTGTGTATGCTGACCAGGGATACAATGAAGCCAGCAGTATTATTACCATTGCAGGTGCGAAGAATTTAAATAGCTTCTCAAACAACCTAATGGATACTTTGATGACACTTATCCATTTGAGTATGTTTGTCGAAACAGTCAAAATAGATTTCTGTCTGGCAGGTCTGCACGTAAGGTTTCGGATTCCTGACTCATACGTGTAATCGAGATCCGGTGGCACCGTTTCAGAACCGAGGATAGGATTTCAGAAAGGGAAAATAGGTCCAAGAAAATCACAGGAGCGTGAACAATTAATCAGCCATAGTTGCTTCCCATGCAGGGTCAGAATACAGAAGGGTGACGGTCTGAAGATAATTCATTATCAGGTGATTAACACCAGCAACCTGATCTCCACAGTATATATATGTCAGAAGGTCAAGAATGTAAAGGACAGCCAGACTAATACTGTGCTAACTGCATTATCTCGTAGAAGAACAAGAAAATCACAAACATTATTAATTTGTTACTAAATAATGAATATTTTTAGAGCCAGGCATCGATCTGTTCTTGCAGGGGTAGACTTAACTGGGACTTGTGGTCTGTTTTCTACACAGATACCCAATGCGATTCACTATGAGGGTTTAATAGGCACATTTAATTATGCATTTTATTCATGTGGGTCTAACAGTGATGCAATCGATGTATAACATTGTGTTTTTTTTTTCGGTGGTGAACGTTTTTCAGGGAAAATGTAGTGAGAAATATGGAGTACATATATAACATATGTAGAAAAAAAAATATGAATTATAATCCACATGATTCTGACTTCGGATGTGCTCCTTTAAACACCTCCATACATTAACAAAATATAGGTTTTCCCCATGGCGTGTTCTAACAAATTTATGCATTAGTAAGACAGAAATAATTTTCGCTTAAGCTGAAACAAGTCATTGACTAAAGAGCCACTACGGGACACCATAAAAAGAGCTATTTTAAGTGTGAAGAAGAAATATTCTTAAAACCCACTCTAACAAGTAATACATATATCCACTCATCTCTTTATTTATTATATTTGTGGCGAGCGCAGTGATGCTCTGCCGTCGGCTGCAGGGTCTTCCCTACCTTCTGTCCTGTGCCACTTGGGATAGACTCCAGTCTGATTGTAACCATGTACTGAAAAGTGACTGAATGGATGCTTTTGCTGAGCAAATTTAAGAATTATGTACCGTAAGCAGGAATGCCGTTAAAGATTTTGGATCCCATGAAAGCATATTATTTTGCCCCCCCCCCAATCCAGATCAATCGGGCAATGTTCCAAATTTTTTTGCGCTGCAGTCACTCGGGGGCCCTTGGAATCATCCTAACTCCTAACTGAAAAGTCAGTAAGCAGCACAGCAGTAGATTTTTGCCAAGTCGAACACCAAATGTAAGGCTGCGACGATAGCTTCCCGGTGCCAGCAGTCCCACTAAGATAGAAAAATACATTTATTTACGCTTTTTCAATTTGGAGAATTACCTGGATTTGTCAGGATTTGCTGTGTGCATGTTAGCTATGTAGAAAGGCAATAGCTAGAGTAACAATAGAGTAACCGAGCAATAGCTATGGCTCCCTATTTGAACTGGTAGATCTCGGAACACTGGCCAATTGAGAAGTAGATCTTGAGTTAAAAAGGTTGGACACCCCTGGATTACATCATCGCTGTCCATCTAACAAACTGCCCACATTCTAACAAGTATTTCCCATCTCTGATATCATTCTCTTTTTGTTCACAGTTAATATTGTGAGTGTTCAGGATGAGAAGCTTAATTATTATTACTCAGCTGGTGGGGACGGGGGTATGACTCCCAACAAGCTGGTTGTAGGAGAGATTTTTGTGGGATATCATGATTTAACCTGCACAAAAGCATACCTTCTGAGGACTGTGGTATTGTTAAATCAAACCACACAGAACTTTCACACCTGATGTCAGGTTTGGCGAAAGCACCCAGTTTTTCTTAAGCTGTGTCGAGTATCTTAACTAAGTGCATTCTGGGGAGTAGAACCCTTAACCCTCCTGGCCACAGCACCAGTTTGTTCCTCCACTCTGCCACCTGCTGCCCATTTTCACGTCAGTGTGTCTTTCGGCGTGGGATCAGATCCCACCTGGCTCACATCCTTGGGTGGAGGGAGGAATCTGAGATTTGCTGACTATAAACATCTGCTGTGGGTCCTTGGCAGTAACCCGTCACGGCTGACAGCGGGTAATGGGGGGTGGGGGGGCGACGGGGAAATGGGCCTGATTGAGGAGAGAGATGCTGGCTAATATTTTCAGCTGGTGAGGAAGAGGGACCCTGACTGCGTGCTAGAAAAGGAACAGCACGTCAACTCCTGGATGATGCACAGACACACATACATGCACACACACGCACTCACATACACACACACGCATGCATGCACATGTGGGGTAAACATATCTTTATGGGGACCACACACACACACACACACACCTACACGCACACACATGTAGGGTGAACATATGCACACACACACCTACACACACACAGATGTTATATTTTATATTTTATATATATTTTTGTGGGGACTCTCCATACATTTCTATGGGGAAATTCCTAACCCAAACACGACAACCTTAACCCCTACCCAGCCCTAACCTTAAACATAAGTAACCAAAAAACATTTTTGTTTTTTTGATTGCTCATGCCTACACACACACACATACATTCATACCTACACATCTGCTCACCTTCCCCTCCAATGTACAGATGACAGAGTGTGCAGTTCAAGCTCTCAAAGCTAAGCAGTATCTTCCTGCACCTGTTTTGTGACCTCACTCCATTTGCCCTTATTCACTGCACCCCACGGTCTGTGTGGATACTGTTCTTACCATCTGTTGTGCTTCCTAATAATTCACCTACCCCACTGTAATTCCACTTTAATATTAAGGGGATGGGTCTTCAGTGTGAAACTCCACTTTCTTATTTAGATTGCTCCGAATGTTGGGTGGGTTTATCCACCACCACATAACCATTTAGCAATAATGTTTCATCACGATGTGAACACAGAAGCGTATATTTAAATTTCCCAATGGAATTTATGTAAGCTGCTTTCCCAGAATGCATTTCTGCCCTGTAGTGCAACCTTTTGGTGCTATGGTCTTGGAAATCTACACACAGTGGACCAGAATTTTGCTCAGAAGGGCTTTTAAAATTCATGACAACCATTATCTGATATGGATGCTCAGTTTGCAAAAATATAGTGTGATTTTGAAATTATGGCTGTTACAGTAGGTAGTCCAGAGGGTCCAATACGGGGCAGTCAGAGTGAGATACATTTAGAAGGCATCTAGGAACAAGCGAGGACCTAGCATGGGTCAGTCAGCGATGGAGATATTACAAGCTTACAGTTCCAGATTTTGTTAATTGATTCATTGTCATAGATCCGTAATGCCCTCGTGTGAGCTTACCTCAACCCCCTGTCGGATTACGGCTAGCAAAAAATAAGTCTGCGTTGACCAGCTGGTTTTGTTGTTTATTGGCTCACGGTTCGGCTCGCTGACAGCTACTCCATCTGCGCTCCCTCTTTACAGGACGTGTCAAACTTCAGCCTCCCTCAGCTCTCACTCCACCTTCTTCAGTTTCTCCATCCCTTACGTGTGACGTAGTGGCGGTGGGGAGGAAACGCGATGGGAAGCCCCTACTGTTACTGACATACAGTCTCATTAAGAGATAATGGGCCCATTATTGCAATGTTAAAAACACCCCTGGATGATTAACGAGAAAAAATGGGAAATTATCACAATACCAGAATGTTTACTCACTTCTAAACAGCCGGCAGAAGACCCACAAAACACTCCATCAGTTGGTAATACGGTCCCTTACGGTCTCCTTATCTGCTTTTAATAGAAACGTATAAAGCAGTTACACCTGCGAGTATCATCTGTGCCCCCAGCTCTTTGTACTCGGGGTTTTCACTTTCTCCTCGTGCCTCGTGTATTCTGATTCTCATGATTCATTTCAGTTCCTCTTAACGTGCGAATGTGTGTCCTGCCATGGCCGGGCGTCCCATCCAGCGTGGTCCCCTGCCTTGTGCCCTGTGTGTCCTGCCATACATTAAATTATTCAGCCGACGTGTTTGTGAAAAAGCGATGAATAGGCGAGGCAAATACCAGATCACACATACCGCACGGCCCATGTTCATTGGATAAGAGGCTAAGGATCATGGACCGATGTCACAAAAATGAATGAGATTTACATAATGAATCATACATCGTACAAAATAAACAATAAACCTCATGGACCACAAATCACAAAGCTACTTCCTATGGCCAGTACAGGCATAGTTTCTTATCCATGGTGGCTGGTTCACATGTGCCTTCAACAACTAGCGTAGCACACTCAGCTAACTAGGACCCCAGCTACCAGACGGATGGCCGCTGCAGTGCCCGCTAACCGCACATGGCAGCGCTGTTATCCGCCTGACAACCTGCCACGGTGCATTTCCAGCAGGCGTCGCCTCAGCCTCGCGTCCGCGCCCCGTTAATACTCTCATTACCGACGTGCTCCCTAATTCGCAGCAACTGGA
Source organism: Stomatorhinus walkeri (assembly GCA_026784285.1). NCBI lineage: Eukaryota > Metazoa > Chordata > Actinopteri > Osteoglossiformes > Mormyridae > Stomatorhinus > Stomatorhinus walkeri. The sequence goes on along the minus strand of JAODUD010000039.1, from coordinate 19,219,105 downwards.
GGCTGATCGGCTCTTTAACATTTATGAGGGCAAAATGTATTCAGAACAGGTTGATTGTCTTTAGAAATGAAAAAAAAGCGGAATTATTCCGCTTCCCACATTGCTGTCTCCTTCAGTAGAACGTAGAACAAAGACACAGAGCCGTTTTGGACGTGGCGCCGCCGCTAACGGCAGCCTGTCCTATAAACGGGGGCCTTCAAATGGGTGGGGGGGGGGAGCGCTTTAACTTTTATTATTAGCAACAAATCACTGAATTCAGAGTTTAGAGAAGGAGGCTCGCTCATTGGAAATAACGGCTCAGCAGGCTGGGAAAGGAAGACCCTTTCAGATCTGATTAATCAGTGGCAATTGTACCTTTAAACCTGTAGCGGAAAAGGCATTCCGACTTAATGAACCATGAAATATTCACAGCTAACAGCCCTGGATCCTGGACGTGGGGAAAATCAACACTTACCGCCAATGAAACATCAGCCAGGCCCTGAGTATGTTTGTGGGGCGGCAATTGTAGCTGCAGCCTGAGGTCTTTTCACATTGCCATTTAAAATATGTATATATGTGTGTAGTGAATCTATCTATCTATCTATCTATCTATCTATCTATCTATCTATCTATCTATCTATCTATCTATCTATCTATCTATCTATCTTTGATCAATTTCTTTGATGGCACAAAGGATTCAGCTAAATGCCAATAGGAACATTGTAATAATGTGATGATCCTTTAAACTGGTAGCTGATGGTAGCTAGTTGCCCTATAATCCATGGACACTCACACACGTGGTATCTTAGTGTATGATGTGTAGGGAGAGTTTAGCTAAAAGTAGCAGCAGTTAGTTTTCAGTACTACCCAAAGCTCAGCTATAGGTGCAGAGTGTTAGTTTTTTTCATGTCACTCATGCTTGTGTTTATGCTAGACTTTTATACACATAGCTATGATATGGGGGGCATCCCACAAGAATTCCTGTAGTGGTTTGATCACAGTTCAGAGTTCTCCGGTCCTCCCAAGTCCTCCAAAGGTTGGGAATTCTGCAAGCCGTTAGTGACCCTGGCATGATCCGATGAATCTTCCAGTTAGAAGGGGTCAGCATTTTGGAGCGCGACAGTAACTTTCTCACCTGATCGTTCCAGGAGACGACAAAATATATAATTTGCAGTTGCTCTTGGTGCTTCTGTTAGATAGAAGTAATTAAGAGAATCTGTCGTTTCCTCGATGAGGCGGAGTGTGGATTCAGCCAGACCCTGAGCGTAAAGCGGCCTGCTCTCCAGCAGGCGCCGAACTGCCTGTCAGCTTCCGTTTCTAGCATCGGGCCTCCTCTGCTCCCCTTTGGTACGCTGCCACCCAAGTTCCGGGGCCGGCACTGTCAACCATCGATTGATTTGTCACTGTGAGGCTCTGAACCTGACTGGAGGGAGACAGCAACCCCCTTGATGGATCGTCAGCTCTCACCACGGGCATTGAGGCTGAGATCTTCCACAGCTTTTGCCTTGCAGGGGGGGAGGGGGGGGGGGGTGACGGGTCGTAACAACATAAATGCTGCATAAGGCCCCCACTCTTCATATCTCGTGTTCCGGGACCTGGGTATCCGATGGAAACCGAGTGGTTAAGCGGCATTCGTGATCAATTGCTATTCCTGGAAAAAAAAGAGAAATAAACAGAGGATTGCGACGGGCATGCAGACGACGTCGCTCACAAAGCCATAAACCTCTCCCAGCCTCCCACTGGTGGGAGGACACAGCTCTCATTGTATCGGGAAATTTATGACCTGCTGGATGGGAGAAAGGATGAACAAGGCAACCCGAACCCATAAACTCTAGACAGTGAGTGTGTGTATGTGTGGGGGGGGTGCATCAAGAAGGAAAAAAATAATGATGGAGAGTGACAAACCAAAAACACCAGGAATGAAAGGACATCACTGGGGACGATTAACCGGAATTCCTCAATAACCGGATTGTCCGGAATTCCCCCTCCCCCCACAGTTGTCATTTTTCTGATGCAATATCTTGTGTGTTTATTATTTTAGCAACAGACGCTGTCTGTCATTATAGCAAAATCCTGCAAGTTTTACTGAAGAGGGGAGTCAGGCAGACACAGACCCAGGGTGTGAGTGGAGCTGTGCAAAGCTGCCATTAAATAGACATGCAGACATGCTTGTGAATTGCTGCCATTCAAAGTTGGGTGGCTGTAAAAGGGTGTAAATCAGCCCATCCTCGTGCACAGCCAGAGAGTCTTTTTAATGCATTACCAGCTTCCAGTGTTGCAGTAAATGCAAGTGAGTTCATTCAGTGTTGTCTTACAAGGATTCCGCATGCCGATTCCAGTTTCCATTTCATCAACGATATTGTTACGTTCAAGTGATTGCTTTTCTTATCATTCTAAAGAAATATGAATAATAATTTTTAGCTATGAATTTCAATAAAGAAATTAAGTTACATTTATACAGACAGAGAACATCTTGCAGGATGGATGATGTCTACAATACTGAAGTTTTATTGGTCGTGTTTAGAGGACACCGACGTTTTGTATATCTGTTGACTTTGATATTTATTAGGGTTTACTATGACAAAAAATGCCTGAAGTAAAAAACAATGGAGTGTTTTAAAATTCTGTGCAATAACCTACAATAGGCAGGGTATGTCGCTCAATCTTCAGCGGTTAGCTGTACACTACTGCTCGAGCAATCCCTCCCCCCCTCTGTTTTGATGTCCCATGGGACGGGGGGGTTGATGCTGAAAGAGCTGGTATGATCCCGCCAGGGACTTCAAGCGCCAAAGGGTAAGGAATGCGCCAAAGTCTGTGCATGCATTCATCCGCAGCCAAATGTGCGCAGTTGAAACTTCAGACTATTAAAATGCATGTTCACCGGGGTTGACGATGAAACTCGAAAGTCAATGTCATTCAGAAGTTGTAATACATTAGCCATAGTGTTCAAAATGCAAACTATCCATTTCCATTATGTTGATTTGTACAGGGACAGTCCTGGACCTGTCCTATGGCGCACACGGAATGAGACAGGGGACACGCTGGCCATCACAGGACACACACACATACCCACTATAAGCAGTACAGAGATACCAGGTCATCGAATCACATGATTTTTGATGGGGGGTTCAACCTTTTTTACTATGTGCTACATGCTTGCCCCCCCCAGTAAATGAAACCTCTTTAAATATCAATTTGTACTTAATGAACAACCACCAAAACCTTCATAATTCCTAAGTTATGTGCTAATAATGTCCCAATTAGGTGTTAAGGAAGTCTTAATATCTCTCATTATTATGAGGTGGAGACTGATTGCGTTGGCCAATGGCTGACCAATAACGCCATGCCTGCACTTCCGTTGGTCAAAACACAAGTGAAGCAGCATTTTCCACAAATAAAGAGCAAGCAACTCAAACCATGAGAAATCTAGGGAATGACTGATCAAAGAATCTGTTTCAAGGAGAGGAAGCTGGCACCTCACGTTTACCTTGGCCAAGTGTCAATCTTCCCATGTTGAGGAGAAGCTACTGGACTGATATGTCCTTCCCATGAGAGGTGACTGATTTATACGCAAGTCATTGCTACAACTGAAGCCGTGCCAGTAAGCCCAATAGGTGACATAGGCGACCGCCTAGGGCGCCATCTGCTGCAGAGGCGCCGAAATAGCAAGTCAATTTCACTTTGTGTTGTACAGTGCTGCACATGCGCTCTGTGGGGGGGCTCGGTGGTGAAGTTCGCCAAGGCTCAGCAAGGGCTTCCCCGATACTGCCTTGAAGGGTGGGAGGTCTAAGCTCGTTAGGACCCTCCAACTCTCACTCGACATATTTGTTATCAGATATCCTCATTCAACCACAATTTATCTTCCATCATTCTATTATCGTAGCAACCAGCAGCTTATGAAACGATATGAAGAATTTATTGGATATTACATATATATGGGATATTAAAGCACAAGATCCATCCATCTTTTGTCGCTTATCCAGCACAGAGCTATAAGCTGAAAGTACAGTAATTAAACTAAAAATATCATAGGCTGCATGGTTTTCTTTCTCTAACCCTTTTCTCTCACTGTACTTTATTGGGACTTCAGTGTTTAACCAAAAATATTTATTCAGAACCAAACACATTTGAATTATCGCTCGATTTTATTCACAACCACAAATAATCCGCATAAAAAGAGCATCTATCATAAAAAAAGAGCTCAAAAAAGGAAACACAGTATATAGGTGTATTTAAAAAATTCAATAATTAATATATCAGCTTCCTGAAGAGGTTTGTTTTTATGACCATTCTTTTCCATGATTAAGGGACCAGAAAGCTGCAGTTACTACATCCCAGGAAGGGAAGTTTTACTGCAGGTTTTAACCTAAATTGTTTTATTATACAGCATATTCAGCTTTATAAACAGCTGAAGCAGAAGCATATAGAGTAGGGAAAGGGACTGCGGGCCATATTCACTGCTCTAGTCTGGAGAAGGGAGAGAAAACTAGAGATGAGAGATATTTTCTTCAAAGGAATGTGTTAGAGATGTGGTACTTTTCTAATAATGAAATGAATACAGTAATGATTTCCAGGTTTATTAGCTCTGTGCAGGACGCCGACCACACGTTGCCTCTTATGCTCTAAATGCAGCTAGCTGCATTCCCACCATCCAGATCCCTGGCATCTGAGGAGATGATCAATCAGCGGGCGTCTTCAGAGACCCTGGCGCTAGTTATTAGGTGAAGTCCCCAGTGGCTTCCCTTTAAAAAGTCCTAACGATTTCGTATCAGTGAGGTTTTCCCTTTGTGCCCAAAGTCAAAAGATTACCGAGGCCGAGCATGGGATAAGGTGTCATCAATAATCAAGACCTAATAGCCCGTTAAAGACGGCTGATGGATAAGAGCAGCTGCCTGGGACCCCGGCCAGCATCCATGTCACTCAGGTTTCTCCTGTCGCCAGGGAGGAAAATCCTGCCGTCTCAGGAGCAGCCAGAGTCGGACGCTCGGCCAATCAGGATCCAGCGGTCTCCGCCCAGCATCCGCTGTGGAGGAAGGCGCAGCCAAACACTGGGGGAGGGCCAGTAGGCCCATGAGGGCTGTTCCGGATACACCGTTAAGGAACAGGTCCCGCTGATCAGAGAGAGAACTGCTTTTCGTCTTGACCAGAAACGCTTTAGTGGATTTCAGTGTGAAATTATGACCCACAGCTTATTCCTTGCAAGCTGCTTTCAATAAAAGTGCTAATTTTTACACCAAACTTAATTATATTTATTAAAATTATGTAAAATCATTATGCATTTTTAATTATTTAGAAATAGGAAAAAAAAACTAAATGTATGCGGTTGCAATATGGCTACTAACCTTGTTATGCTATAAATTATAAATTATTGCCTGGTTATTTGTTAGCCAAATTCGGTTTCCATGTTTTTAGCTTGCAAACAGGAGCATTAAACAGACGTGGGACTCGACTTTGGGGGCAAAAGCAAGGTTTCAGCTGCTGATTTCACTAAGAAAATCTATCTCTTGTTTTTAGTTCCCTATTAATTAGGAAAAAAGACAACTGTGTACTAAATGATGCGCTGTTACATGTCGGCTTCTGTGCAATAGGAGGCAGGCCGTGGGGGGCATATTTCCACCTCCAGCAGCCAGCATGCATTCAGACTGATTCAGACTGCAGGGGGCCCACAGGAGCTGCAGGAGACAGCGAACAATAAAGAGGCAATAGTCCCACCAGCATGTCACTCAGCCAATCAGGACCATGGGGGAGGGGGGGGGAGGTGTGGTTTTATTTAACACAGGGCTAGTTAATTAAAGGCTAACTCTCCTCATGTCGCATAGTCCAAAAAAGGGGGGGGGGGGGGGGTTATTTTACAGCACTGGGGCTAATCGTGCACAAGAAATCATGGTGAGTTTACGAAGGAAACTGAAGAAACAGGTCTATTTGTGGCTTATAGATGGCTTTTCATAATGCACAGTAATTACGTTTAAGTATGCGCGTGAGCAGCAGTTATGATACTTCATTTGCTGCACCGTATATTATAAATAATGGCTTCTTGTCGCAAAGTAAAGATCACATTTTCCGCTGGAAAAAGTGCCAAAGTATCACACTAAGTATATCATTTAGGCAGTATTTACAAGCATATGACCACAATAACTGAAGAATACATGAAACATCTTTCATAAAATACATTTAACATAAACATGTTATCATTTTAGATGCATAATTAGATGCCTGGATGGAAATGCTTGGAATGCACAAAGGAAAACTGTGTGACTTCCCATCAACAGAAATTATATATACTGCATATATATATGCATTTATAAAAACACATAAAATGCATAAAAATTATATACACAGTAAATATAACTGCCTGTGCATTTAAAGGAAATAATCAGTAAATGTTGACAGTCCTGTGTGTCAACGAACAAATTGCATAACGATGGTCTGACAAGCAAGCATCTGTGAGTGTGCAGAGCCTGTTTGCTTTAGCAGCCCTGCAGCCGGACCGTCTTCAGGGATTTAGGGCACCTGCTTTGGGTCAGCAGAGGATTATGGGGCGACCGGATAAGAGAGAAGTCCTGATGGGCTTTCGCAGGATTCACCTGCTCTCACACGGTGAGCCTGCATGGCGTCATCTGCCCGAGCCGCACCCCGCGAGTCGAGGGGAGACGGGAGCTTGCACACTAATGGCCCATTACGGCCGTTGGCTGAGGGACCAGAGAAGACAAGGGCTGGAGTTCCAATCTGTCATCCACCAGTGACCATCAAGCACGTCCCCGAACAGAAGAGACTATAAAAATGATGGAAAAAGTACAGCTAAAAAGCACAGAGAACATAATAATGGTAGAGAAAGTACAGCAGAAAATGTACATTTGACTCATTGCTTTCTCGTTTTTTCTTTTTTATAGATGGTGGTTGACTTTCATATTATCAGTAAAGTTCCATAGACTGGTACTGATCCCAGATGAATACCTAAGTGCTGAATGTACCTTATCACTGGATGTGAGGGACAAAAAAACCTGCCTGTGTAAGTGTTTTACAAATAAAGTCTGGTTTATTTATCTCGTAATGTCTTGCCTCACCCCCCAAGTTATCTACCAATCCACTTGTGTGATGTCACAAACAGGGATGGGTTCAAACCAATCACAAACCTGAATATCTGTGCTCAAAAAAATTCCAGGACTAGATTCAAATACAGAACATGCATCCTCAGAAAATGAACCAAAATGGATTGAGCATCAAGTACTGCAAACCAAAGAAATTATTTAAACTAATATTTCACATGAAATGTTCAATTATGCCCCCTCCTTCCCTCCATTCTTTTCTTTTTTCTTTCTTTTCTGTCCCCTGGGGCCTGAAAAGCAGTTTGAGTCGATCACTGATAATGACTTCAGCGTTTAGTTAGCCATTACTCATCACAATTAGAATAAGATCTGTCAGAAACTGTCTTCCGCTGAGTTAAATTAGACAATTTCGTAGAGCTGTGCAGATCTATCAGGATGTGTGAACTCACAGAAGTCCAGGAAGACAGCTGGTGGCAAACATCCCGTGATCCCCTGCAATGTGCTGGTTTCTTGGTGTAACTGTCGTCTTGGTTAATTACAGCTCCTCAGATCTGCACCCAGACTGCATTTATGCATCAAAATGTCATAAAGCGGGAGTTTTTCTGCAATCTAAAAAACTTATTTTCATAACATACCTCATACACGCCCTAAACTGTGTACGTTTTCACCCGAAAAATATCTACAGGATGAAATTTGTTTCCAAATTATATTGCTTGTCTTTTGCATTTTCATCATATTTGGCAGTATTTGATGCTGCTGTTTTAGTAGCACTAAAAATTAATAATTAATACTATAATTAATTGTAATATTATGGAAACAATCCAGGACCATTTTCCAAAGCATTTTCCACAAAATCAGACTCTTCTTTCTTGCCCTGCATAAACACGTTATTGAAACTGAAACATCCCTGTTTTACTCTATATCAGCAGATACTTACAAAAGTACTTTTCGTATGCTATTTAAACTGAAGCCTACTATATAAGCTCAAATGTATTACTTCATATAATCCAAAGCTTGTAGAAACTCAAACACCTGTCTTACTCCATATAAACAAGTTTATAGAATCTCAAACATCTCTGTCTTACTCCATATAAACAGAAGCTTATTGAAACTCAAACATCCCTTTTGTACTCTATATAAATAGAGGCTTATACAAACTCAAACATCCCTTTTGTACTCTATATAAATAGAGGCTTATACAAACTCAAACATCCCTGACATATTTCACGTAAACAGAATCATATATAAATGTCCCTGTCATACTCCATATAAATATGTTCATAGGAACTCAAACATCCCTGTTGTACTCTGTATAAATAGAGGCTTATACAAAGTCAAACATCCCTGTTGTACTCCATATAAACAAAAGCTCATAGAAACTCAAACATCCCCTTTTGTATTTTGTGTAAACAGAAGCTTATAGGAACTCAAACATCCCCTTTTGTATTTTGTATAAACAGAAGCTTATAGGAACTCAAATATCCCCTTTTGTATTTTGTATAAACAGAAGCTTATAGAAACTCAAACAACCCCTTTTGTATTCTCTGTGAACAGAGGGTTATAGAAACTCAGAAATGGTTGTTTTACTCTATATAAGCAGAAGCTTATAGAAACTCAAACATTCATTTTGTACTCGTTATCAAAAAAGGTTTACTTCCTATAAACAAGAGCAATCCACCAGAATGTTATGCTGTGTCAACAAACACAAAGGCAGATGCAGATTAAAGCGCTTTTCTTTTTCCCTCTTAGATATACAGTATACTATATAGTGGAATTATTTTTTTCTTAACCTTAGGTTATGGGATGTAGCCAGGGCTGTCACGTTGGGCATCCTGCCCAATTTTACATATAATTTTACATATTCAAGGCCGTGACTCTACCAGGGGATTGGGGGGGGGGGGGGGGGGGGGGGGGGG
>JAODUD010000039.1:19181759-19194197 GCA_026784285.1 Stomatorhinus walkeri | reverse complement strand
TACAGTGTCCCCCCCCCCCCCCCCCCACAGTCCAAAAACATGCTGAGGTCGATTGGAGTCACCATACTGCCCGCAGGTGTGCATGTGTGAGTGTGCGAATGGGGATGGTGCCCCATCCTGGGTTGTTTCCTGCCTTGTGCCTCCCCAACACTGAGTTGGGTAAGTGGTTACAGAAGATGGATTGATGGAGTTTGACTAGAGAGTGAAGGAAATGCAGCCAATGAGTGCAATATACCGTTTTATGGATATATGTGTGGAATCATTTGAATGGTACTGTATATTAACCATACACTCAGCATTTTTTAGTATTGAGTGTAGTATTGTAGTATAGTATTGGGCAGCATGGTGGTTCCATGAGTAGCACTCTTGTCTCATACCCCTAATATTGGGGGATTGAATCCCCCACAACTTCATATGCTGTCCCTGTGTTGTATGTGATTGCGCCCGCAGTCCAAAGATATGCAATTTGTCTAATTGGTTTCTCTGAATTACCTGGTGTGTGTGTGTGTGCTTGCATGCATGTGTGTGTACGTACCCTGTGATGGACTGGCATGCTGTCTCGGGTGCACCCCCGCCTAGTGCCCTATGCTGCCCGTGATACGCTCCACTGCCCCTCCCCCCCATGACCCTGTCCAGGACGAAGAGTCAGAAGATAGATGGACATTTCAATATTCTCTGTGGTATTACTTCAGCGATTACACTTGCCAGAGCAGAAGTTATTACTGGAAATGTGCAAACAAGGGAAGATACAGCAGACATATAGAGTGCCATGTGGAAGCCAGATCAGTGAGGAAGTCGTTGGGAAAATGCAGCTTGAGGTCCCCATGACTCAGAATTTCTCCAGCAGTAGCTGCGGGACACCCCAAGTACAGGCAAAGTACAACATAAAGCTGGATTTTTAATGTAAAAGCTGCATTTTCAAAATGTTTTATATTGTTTTTTGAGAAAAGCCCCTTTGTTTTAATGTTTGAACGCTATATTTCAACCCACGAAATGCTTGGTTTGGTCTGTTTTTAACACGTGAGAAATGCTACTTCTTTTTTATCTGATCACCAATAACTCTAATATATATTCCTGCTATTTCACTGCCTGCGGATTTGGTCTGCACTCAGTGAGTGATTACGTTTTGCGATTAACAAAGTCTTAATGATGTATATTAAACAATCGGCTGACTGATTTTATGGGGGGTTTTTTTTGGACAATCTTTTGTGGGCAGTAGCTAATTTTGAGAAACGTTCAAGAGACACATCATTTTGGGCCATAATGAGATTGAACTGGAGAATCTAAAATGCTTATTGGTTGTGTCCAAACTGCTTGGATTTATTCTCTAATTTAGTTAAAACAGCTTTCATACATTGCATTTACCAGATTCATTAGTTTTAAGACATTAAAATATGCATCAAAATCATTAAAAGTGATGCATGGACCATCATGTAAAGTTATAATAAGGTCTTCAAACAGATGGGTTGACACTTTATTATTCCAGCACCAAACAGCCCTGCAACTGGTTCCAAGCATCAACTCTGATGGCTTCAAACCTTTGGTCTGCTGGCAGTTCTGGGAGCTGCACAATTTAATGAGTTAATAATGAGATATGGCAGATTGATTCAGAGTGGGACATGTTTGCTTGTTTGTTTTCAAATATTACAAACCATTTACCCACCCAGGCCATTACTTGTGCTTTTAGGTGTGTGAAACCAGTTTTGCGGGCTGCCGTGCCGCATCCCTCGGAAGGTCCCCGTTACGATGATGAATGGCCCGGCGGATCGCTGGCTCGTGCCACTGGCCGCCGCTGTGCCTGATGATTTAGCGCTCCTCCACTCCGCTGTCAGTTGTTTTCTGTCGGTAGAGTGGAGATCGCTAGTGGGTGTATCTGCGAGGGGCTGGCGGAATGTAAGACGGAAGCTTAGGGTACCAAAAAACAGATATAACTGAAGAAGTCCTTCACCTTCTTTTGGGGGGGGGGGGGGAAGACCCTTTATTACACAATGAAATTCACTATATATAGAATAGGTTTTTCTCTCAAAATTTTCAATAAACATATTTCTTACAAAATAATCATAGACAGACAGACAGCAGAAACCAGTAGGAAATAAAACTTCATTGCAATAAACAAATTACAACAAATTAATTAATACAAGTATTGCAGTTTTCTGACAAAATCACCAACTGTTTTATTTCCATCTCTGAAGACTCTTAATCACTCTTGCAAACTCCATTACTGATTGACTTTGAAATGACACAAACCAATTTAGTTAGCTTGCAACCTGAAATTATACCGTTTTAGGAGAGATTAGCTGCAATTTGGTCTCATTCCTTCAGATGCTTAATCTTGTGATAATACACTTTATTAAGGTATCTGCCAAGCGCAAATGTTTATCCTGCTGTCAGCTATTGCAAATTGATTATGTCACTAAGGATTTCTTAACGTAAATAATGGCCAGGTCAACTTTCACTAACCATTGTTTTAAGACATAGTTGATATTTCAATCTCAGAATTAAATAGTCTTGAATAGAAAGATGAGGCCCCTGTGACTGACTGAAAGCGGCTTACAGATGCAGTCACTCTCACACCTCACTTATGCCATAAAAGAGGGGAATTCAAATATCATTTTATTCTGTAAGTCTCAAGCTTCAGGTTCACTGCAAGAGGTTGAACTCTCCCAGCTGTACTGTTATATATCTTTTCCTCATCCGTCCTTTAACTAAATAGTGAACTTTCAACATCCACAACCTCAGTATCTGATTATTAATAAATTGGGTATCTAGTCAGCCAGTCTTGTATTTTGCCATTTTTAAATATTTTGTCTGTGTAATGTTTATCAGTGATTTTGTAATTCTTTTGTTTTGGCATGGCAATAAATATGCACATAGATATTAAGAGTTTAAAATATGGATTATAGAGTAGAAGGTTTGTTTTCTAATTTTGTTAATGTAATTCCTTATAGCTACACATTAGAAAAACCCTCTCAGACTGATGATGTACCTCCTTCATTTTTGCAATCAACAAAGGACCGTGTTTTAAATGTTGTTTACTGCTGGTCCACCCCAAGCCAAATTAATAGGCTTCACTTACCATTTAAGCCAAAAGAGTTTACAGTCACTCTCTTGGTTTTGACTTTTTCAGTTTCTAAGGACTTTGAATCTGACAAGAGGTTTGTTAAAAAAAATAGTTTTTTTTAATGTAAAGTGTAAATGGACAGAAAGTTGTTTTTTTTTGTGAACTGCTTTTGAACAGTGCTGTCCATTACTGATCCGCACCTTTAGAAATCCAAAATTAATATGTGTGGTGTGTCTTGGCCTCATTTCATCATTTAACGAGATGGGGGTGGCGGCCCTCTCTCCATGATCAATTGGCAGTCTAGACAGATATAAAATCTTACAGTGCCCATGAATAAGAAGGGACTACAGCGCTTTAACTGTTTACTGGGCACACGGATCATTCACTACAGACCTACATTCTTAAACTTGTGTTCATTAGTAATATACTCAATTCACAAACATACTTATCATAGGATGCTAAATTATAAATCATTAAATACTTGCGCTTGGTTACTACAGAAAGTATTTCTTCAGTGTCACATGACCAAGGCTGGTACTACTGTTGGAGATACCTTGACGATAGACAACTAGTAATTAGGCCGTGGACAATAGATAAGAGAGACAAGAGAGAGAAACACAATATATGTGATAAATACAGTAGTTTTAGTGTGTATTCAAGTAGTGCAATGCAGAAAGTTGACTCAATACAAACTAATTACTGCACAAAGTGCAGTACGTAATGTACTATAGTTATGCATCTCAATGTGCAGATATCACAATAGAATAATAGTGCAATTTTGTGCATGTAATCATTTACTTATCTTTCAATGAAAATTTTTGATATTGCTCCCAGCAAAAAGAGAGTATGTGAGTGTTGCATACACGCTTTTCCTCTGTCACTGAAACTTCTGTCCTGTTTACATTATGGAAATTCCATGCAAAGTCATCTGGCTGAGTTAATTAAATGGAAATTAAATAATATTATAACAATTAAGTGTGAGAGGATAAATAGATTGTAGCCCTTAGACAATGTTGTGAACCGGCACTCCTTTAAGATACTAGAATCACTGGCATTAAAGGCGAGAATGGTCAAAGCTTCAATTCAAAGAGTGAAAATGAAAGCTGAGCAAAAGCCAAACGAGACCCAAACAAAAGACAAACATTGCCTTTCTGATGGACCCTTGACTGAAGCAGCTCGCTTGAACTGCTCCTTTAAAAAAATACAGCAGCAAATGGGTGAAACTAAAGTTTCCATAGGCAGAAATGTCATAGGCACACTAAAAATATTAACTGGAGATCATGTAGAATTGTCTTTGTCATGCTTGGGAGAACCCATTGCTAGTCTTCATTTTTTTTGTACAGGGCAAAAAAAACATTCATTACACCTGCAATTTCCGTTCTAAACAACCTAAGATAGCTTATTAAAAATGAGCAATCTAAATTAAAAGCCTTATCTTTTATTGATGAAGATTGGTATCAAGGGAGAGAGTAAAATAATAAATTGAACAAGAATAATTAATACCCTTCATTTTGAAATAACTTTTGTCTGCCCTTGCCCCATGCTAATTATTACACTTTATTATGAACTTTATTAGCCGCATATTACTAATCACTATGTATATTGTAGATTATATACTGTACTGTTGTCATCATTATACTATATTATTGTGAATTATTGGGCTGCTGGACATATTATCCCTGTCGCGGGAATTAATTATTCTGTTTAATTTTTTTGTCTAACTGTAGCCTCTCTGATTGGGCAAATCTACCCAGGTGCCCTGTTGCTTAGATAAGGTCATGGGCATTCCGGTGAGGTCATGGGCATTCCGGTGAGATCATGGGAAGGAGGTACGAAGCCAGCAGGAGGTCAAGGATAACTTCCGTTGCCTCCAACCCCTTCCCACCATCTTTTGTTTATGAAGAAAGAAGATCACCAGCTTCAGTTCACGTCCAGCCTTTTCATCAGCCCAGCACACTGGGCAGCGTGGAAATGTAATATATAGGAATATATTATATTTATATTTCAGTTTGTTCTCAGCAACTAAGCCATGATTTGGGCAACGCTAGGTGACATAGAGTAGGTGACATAAAATGTGACTTACTGTAAGGATGTAAAGGCTTTCTTTCATAATCTCACAATTCTTATCATGTGCCAACAACAATGAAATGGTGAGAATGTAAACTAAGATTAATTGTGCTGATTCTTCATGTTTTCTCATACAATTTCTCCATCAGCTGATTCATCATGACTCTCAGGTAAACCCATACTCTTTTTCTTTTCCCACAAAGCAGTATAAAAAAGGACATGTGGGACTGAAAGGATTTTTCACAACTTCAGCTATGACCATGCCAGCTCAGTCGCAACACTATATCAAGTATAGGTTTAAATTAAAGATATGATCAAGCATGCAGTGTAGTTTATGCCAATCAATGCCTATCTCACAAAACTGATTGCATGTGCCAGTGAATTTTAAGTTAAGCATCTGTGGTTTGGCTTCTGGGATTGGTTGAGTGCTCACTGTGTGCTAAGCAGTTGCTGACCCATTTATCTAGATTAATTCTGGATTGTGGCTGGGAAATCTGACTGTGGAACAGCATCGGAGCTCGCTGGTTTTAAAAAGCGTACTTTTCCAACTCCTGACCTTTTCAGTACTTGCCGCAACCGAAATTTGGGTCGCGACCCATGGGTTGAGAATTGCTGTGCCAGAGAAAATGGCACACAATGCAATGAAATAAACAAATAAATAAACAAAACAGCAAAGAGACAAAAACACATTCAGATACTCAAAAAATAGTGGAAACGGCAGAAGTACAGAAGTGCAAGTGCTAGTACAAAAAAATTCAGTGCAAAAATTTCAGAGATGTCAAGAAGATGGAGGTGCGGACACAGGTTGGCCCAGTAATTTACAATAATATAGTATTATGATGACAGCAGTACGGTTTCACATACATGTACACACCTTCAGCATCATATGACACATATTAGCAGACCGCGGAGAAGCTGAGCACCTCTGACTTCTTCAGAAGCCACATTGTGTGTTTCAGACTCTGCACCCGCACAGGAGCTGTTTAAAAGTCCCAGATTTTCCCACTGTTCCCATGAGCGGAACTCGCCAAATATTAGAGTAAATTAATTATGAATTGTCTGATTATGCAAACATATAGGAAGTCATTATTGATTGCAGGTATTCTAATTTGCGACTGGCATTTCCAGCAATATTCTCAAGTCCGAAGGGTAGAGTAAATTTATTTAAGAGCAAAACTAATTTCTTATTAATGAAAATAAACCGTGCCTGGAATGAGCACTGATACTGTAGCAGGTACACAGGCCTGTTTTCTCATTACACACAAAAACCCAGAAGGGTGTCTGGTCCATCCATCCATATTGAGACCACTTATGCTGGTGAAGGTCTTTGTAAGGTGTGTTTGGAAATAAACATTAAATACACAGAGAAAAAAATCTTGCATGAATGGTTTGTTAAGACATAGAACTTTATAATATATATTTGTACATTTCTTTTCAGATAAACCACCATGTAGGAGAAAGTCAGAACGTTCTCTATTCTCTTTCAAAGAATATCTCTCTGCTGACGGTAATCAGAGACTCTCCTCAAAATGCACGTGAAACTTTTCTTTTTACGCGGAGGAAATGAGGCAGTGTTACTGAGGAGCATCGAAACCTTCAGTGCACAAGCTCCCTTTCTGCAGAAGAGACGTGCACAAAGACACAGACTGCAATGCTGTTTCTATGTACCTGTGCCCAATGAAATGCACTGTGCTTCGGGGTGCATCTCTGCATAAAAAGAATATCTACACTAAGAGATAGAAAAGCAAATACAAAATAGATGTAACGAACGAGAGGTTTATCTGGTCAAAGCCACGGGCATGTTACATAATCACTGTCTTTCATAGCATTGACAACCTCCCACCTTTAATTCAGCAGTATGATATACATGCTGATGGTTTCTCCTTACACGTTCTGTATTTTTAGACATAAGATGCCAATGAATTCTTTCAGATGTGCATGCAAGCATCTGCCTAGTGCTGTTTAGACTGGCAACTCTACAAGTTATGAGGGGCGGCTGTTAACAAGTCCTGCCCGTGCCATCAGAACACATAAATACTAATAGCTTTGACCCTTATTTACACAGGAAGGAGAACATGCCAAGTGTTTGAGCCAAAAAAAAAAAAACTCAAACAGTGTGATGTCACTAAGTGTCGGCAGGAGGGACAACTTCTGCTACTGCAAACAATTTGTTTCCATCCATGGGTAGTTTGTTTGTTGTCATAAAACATACAGACTTATGTCTTTTACCCATATGAATGAACTATTGATTAAATGCCATGGCAGGTTAGAGCTGTACCTGAGACTTCCTGTATTTTTATTATTTTTTTTAACAAATTGGATCATTTACTTTGAAAGCAGGCCCTATGAAACAGCTAGGAATTCAGTGTAATTACTCAGACACAGCAAGGTGATGCAGTACTCACTGCATTTAATTTTTGTTGATAGTCCCATGGCCAAGTCACATGTAGGAAAATTATGAGATGGTCAAAAAATGTCCATGTTGCTTAGCACAATAAAAAACGGACAAGTGCATTAGCATTAATAAATACATACACCAACTTGTGGACAGGTTCGATGTCAAATCTACTCTTACAGGTAAATGGAATAAGATCATTTCAGCTCTATCGAGAAAAAAAAAATCTGTTTTAGTGGATGAAAATGTACTTTTATGAGGGTTAGAGTGGAGGGACTCGACATATGGGACTGACACCAGGGCTGTACCAGGACAGCCTGTCTGCCCTCCATCTGTGGGTCTATCTGGCATTCACATAGCCCCTTTTTGCTGAGGAAAGCGTTCAGTCTAGAAATGAAAAAGCAGAATGCAAGCAGGCAGTAACAGCAATGAATTGCTACTATATTCAGTAGCCCAAATGTTGATTATTGCATGTGAAACACATACTTCCTCTTTTTAAAGGACAAGCTGACTGTTCCCTACTAATAACAGTTAAAGGGTGGAGCTCCAATCTCTGTCAGGGAACACAACATCTAAAAGGCTGTTATTTTTTATATTTAGCACTTTTATCTGAAACTGAAGTGCAAGTGAGGCAGAAAACACATGACAAGTGTACAGCCATCAAGGAGCCAACTTTGGTATAAGTGCTGTTAGGCTGAACTTCCACTGAGTGACCAGTAACAAGTGCAAGATAGTTATAGGGACACAAGCGATACCTAATAGTGAACCTAATATCAAACAGATAACACCAAGAGAGTCTAGTAGGAACTAAGTCTAAGTGCAAAATACAAAAAAGCATCAAGTGTTGCCAAGTGAAAGGATTAAAGGAACAGAGGAGTTTGGAGGTGCGTCAACACATTTCTTGAAGGTTGTCAGGAAGTCTGTCAGTGCATTCTGCCAGTTAAGGAACCATGCATGAAAAACATCTAGTTGTCACAGCTGCCCTCACGTTACTAACCCGGTAATTCAGCCTGCACTAGGCTGTGTTCAATTCGAACCCAACCTTATTTAAGCAGAGCGGCGAGCAGTGCTGTTGGTGTCACAGAGTGGAAGACTTGCTTGGCTCAGGTTGAAGTGTTCTGATGCGCACCTTGACTTGTGAAGGCTAATTGGCATTTTAACCTGTAAGCTCTGAGTCTGAGTCGCTACACCAGTACAGACAGCCCTCGGCTTAATGTCCAACTTATGGGCAACACATACCTACAAACGAACTGCCATAAAGTCTGTTATAGAAAAATTTGAGTTTAATACAATGGTTTGTAATAACGAACACAAGCACTATTTTGTGACGCTCATGAAAACATTGCGTGGTTTCAGCAGATGGTTAGCGCAAGTTTCAGTATAATAGTAATTTTATTGTAATCATTACTTTTATTTTTACTGTATTATTATATACTATGTTATTATTGTTCTGACTTACCTACAAATTCAAGTTAAAGAGACTTAGGGAAGGCATCTTGTTCATAGCCTTGGGACTGCCGGGACGAGTTTCATGTGTTGGAGGAATCACCAGGGAATGTTCACTTGCTGACTGGATATGATGATGATCCCGAGGAGCTACTAGATGTAGGCAGATGCTGCTCCATTAACAGCTCTGACATGCAGCACCAAGATTTAGGGAGCCAGTGGAGAGAGATAAGGACCTACTGCAACCTGACAGCATTTTGGCTGGTTCAGTACCAGATGTTCTGCTGCGTTTTGAATCTGCTGGTTTCACAGCACATGCTGGCAGCCCTGTCAGTCAAGTAACAGTAATCATGTTGCGAGGGAAGGGTGTAGATGTGGGTATGGATGGTAGGTCGATGTCCCAGCTAATATTGTGGGAGTACAGTACACTGTCATAAAAAGGGTCCATATCTGTGCCTTAGATTGGACTAAAAGGTACATTTGCCTACAGCTATGGTAAAATTAGCACTCTAGAGGGTATAACCACAGTGACAAGTAATTGTACCATCGGTGGTACAAATTTTTACTGTGTTCAGGGGAGTTGGAGATGATCATGTCCCTATAAATTTTGCACCCAAACCTATGCCCTTGTGATGACTGGACCTAGAGAGGTGGTGAACAGAGAGAAGTGGAGGGGGCCAGAAACTAAGCCTTGAGGCACACCTTATGTAAAGCTCAAAAACCATTATGCAGACCCCAGGATACCAAGTTGAGAATGTGTGGACAGGAGGGTCTGATAGGCCTTCATATCAAATCTAAGGCTGTAGACATGTCCAGACAAGAAGAGAATCTAAATTCAGCTTTAGCAAATAGCAGGGTGTGCATAACAGCCAGACAGATAGTGAGGAGGAGGTTAAGGACATTGACATCAATGAGTGGGACAAATTTGGGTCTTAACTGCTAATCCTCCAACCAAAACTCCTAAATAACTTAACTAGCTCCCTACAGATCACTAGCAACAAGGAAACATAATTTATCAATGGGAAGCAGACCTCTATCAGCAGAGATTTTTGCCTACAGTAAGAACTTGAAATTTAAAAGCGGTAGAAGTGCATCTGGCAGCTGCCAAGTCAGATTTAAAACGGCGGATTAAACACTTTTTTTAGGAGGCTTTTTGCAGACTTTTAAGGTACACTGGAAAGAGTGCAAAATACGGTACCCATCCTGAATGGCATTTCAACCAAATGTCACGGACGGGGGTGACGCGCTGAACCGGAGGAATCGATCACCTTTACGACAGTGGTGCGCGTCTGACATTAGCATAATGTAAATGACCCCATGCTCTGCAGCGGCTTCAGACACCGCGGCGCTGGGGAAGACGAGGTGCACCCCTGCACCCGCATGCGCACCAGCGATCGGCCCATTTCAGCCTGCCTCCCGGGCTGACCCACCCCCTAGCGTGCAGGTGAGTCTTTCTTGATCCCATTAATGGCTCTTACTTCTGGATCGCGACACTAATATCATTCCGTCTTCAGCCTTAGTTTTAAATCAAGTTCTGATTAGTGCTACAAGTAATTTTTTTTCTTTTTTTAAGGAAAACATCTTTACCAAGAATTTGGGTTAAAGACCCAGGATTCATCTGTTATAAGAGAAGAAAAAATCAATAGACAAACACAGAAACAAACATGGCGACAACAATGGCAACAATAATGAATAAAAATATATTAAAAACAATGACAATAATAATACTAAAAATACTACTACTAATCCATCCATCCATCCATCCATCATCTGCTGCTTATCCAGCTCGGGTTGCAGGGGCAGCAGTCTAAGCACTACTACTACTAAAAATAATGATTATTTTTCTACTTATTATTATCATTATTATTGTAATTATTATTATCGATACTTATTGTTATTATCAGGTTATTTGTGGCTAGTTTTATTTGATTATCAGTGACCAAGTATTTTATTATCTATGTGTTAATGATAAAACTGTCAGCGCATGTTTATCTTTAATCTTTAATCTGTAATCGCATGTCATGTTACCCGTACCTATAGGGGGATGATAAGGTTGTCCTCAGGATATCGTAACACGTCTTTGTGAGACCCCATGGCTGCTGTGGTCAGGCTCTGTTCCCGGCATGCTCTGCCCAGCACTCCTCTCACCTCCAGCTCTCCCCAATGGCTGCGCATGAAGCAGGGACGTCTGAGGGATGTCGCGGTCATCAATGAAGGAGAAAGGTTGGTGCAGGAGCTGCTGTTGCGTGTACATGGTCAATGTCCTCGTCCTGGAGCCGCATGCTACTCATGCAACTTAAAATATCGCAGGTCTTTAGGAAAGAGAAGGAAAAGAAGCCATCATTTTGTTCCTGATGGTCTGGCCTTCAACAAACTGATTATAATCAGTTCAGTCACACTACAGGTTGATTCAAAGCAGGTTTCTATAATGAATAATCTTAACACTAGAACGACTGACTGGGTCAATTGACCCAGTCAGTCTTTCTAGGTATATATTGCTGTAAAATACTAATTTCACCAGCAACTTCATTTGTGTTACCATGTTCTGTTCAAGAATGATAAAAAAATAAAAGTCAGATTTTTTCAGATTTTTGTAGCAAGAACTTCAGTGAGAAATAGCAGTGATTTTGTTTGATTTGGGTCAATTGACCCAGTCAGTCTTTCTAGTGTTAAGCAAATGTTTGACTAGGTACGCTATTCAGAGAGATATTTTGCTAGGCGCTGACTATAATTAATGCTGATAATAAATAGTTAAAACCAGCTGCTAAGTTTATATTAGCAACTTTTTTTTTTGGGGGGGGGGGGGGTGCACAGTGGCTCAGTTTTAAAGTTTCACATGTTTCCCACCTTGGTCGAAAATTGGTTCATGGCTAATTGCTAATTGGTGTCTCTACATTGTTCATAGTGACTATGCCCTGCAATGGAGTGGCATCCTGTCCAGGGTGCCCCCCAGGAATAGGCTCCAAGCCCCCCCCCGCCGTGATCCTGCTCAGGATAAACAACTGGAAGGTGGATGGATGGATCTAATTTGGTGGAACTGGAACCTTAGAACATCTGGTTCTCTCCCAAGAGCAGTGGCACCCTCATTTCTCCCTACCCAGTCTCCTATTGTTATTGCCACAATTTAGGCCCATGTGCTGCCCTCGGGAGACCGGGAGACCAGGAGACCGGGAGACCAGGAGACCGGGAGACCGGGAGACCGGGAGACCGGGAGAACGGGAGACCAGGAGACCGGGAGACCGGGAGACCGGGAGACCAGGAGACCGGGAGACCGGGAGACCGGGAGACTGGGAGACTGGGAGACCAGGAGACCAGGAGACCGGGAGACCAGGAGACCGGGAGACCAGGAGACCGGGAGAGCTCGTCAGGCAGCCTGCCATCGGCCGTGCTATACAACTACCACCTCTAAATATAGACCAGAGGGCACCTACTGTTTGGTTATTTATACAGTGATCTGAGTTATTGTTGT
>JAODUD010000039.1:19153120-19181659 GCA_026784285.1 Stomatorhinus walkeri | reverse complement strand
GTGGGGGTGGGGGGGCAGGGAAGAAGCCCAGGAGGAGGACAGAAAACCGGAAGCAGAGCAGACTCCAAGAACAGTAAAACGCCTCTCTCCCAGATCTGCCAGGGCAGAGTATACAGCACGTACCTGGCAGCCAGACAAAGAACCAGCTAAAAATACTGCTTTGGCTTCCTATGGAAGAGCTCGCAGCTTGCAACCTCTTGATTTTACATCTTATTAGCTACGCGTTAAATTGCATTATTCTGACCTATACTCAACTAAAAAGGTTTTTAATAAGCAACAACAACAGTTGGTTGTGTTAGGAAACTAAGTAGAAATATAACAAGGATTGTAGTTAAATCAGCATATACAAATAATGTACGTTAAAGGTTTTACTGTTTTTGTGTAGTTCTAAATTGAGTGATTTGGTGTATCCACTTAAGGGGAAAAATGACCAGCTTACCATAATGCAATGCTGCATATATTTAGTTTTAAAAGTAATCTTGTTCTCCTTTGTCTTTGCATTAAGGGGAAGAGTTTTACTTA
The DNA here is from genome assembly GCA_026784285.1 of Stomatorhinus walkeri. NCBI lineage: Eukaryota > Metazoa > Chordata > Actinopteri > Osteoglossiformes > Mormyridae > Stomatorhinus > Stomatorhinus walkeri. The sequence continues at coordinate 19,181,137 of JAODUD010000039.1, read as the reverse complement.
CGCACGCAGTGAGCGAATGACATGGGACATACATGCGATTGCACCTCCCCTTCCAGATTTTTGTTCTGTAAATAAGGAGCTGGCTCCTTCAGTCCCAAGTCCCCCCAGTTAGACCATAGAGAGAGAGAGAGAATGAGAGACAGAAGGGGATATCATCTGGATGTCAAATGACAGCCCCCCCACCCCGATTTATTTATTTGTTTATTTTATTATCTCTTTGTTTCACTGCTGGATCTTCCCGACCGTCCTGCGAATCAATTTGGAAACAGTGTCCGGAAATACTGCAATAACCATTTCCCCCCACGTCACCCACCACAATAAATAAGGCTTGCCTTATGATAGAGACCTAAGTCTAGCCACTGGGAGACTGGCTTCGCAGCTGAGACACACGTGTACTTATAAGAAATCACTTCATTTTATCTTCCACTAGTGAGATTTTAATTAAAATAATTTAATTCCTAAGTGATTTACATGTACAGCTCTGTAAATTCTGACCATCTGTCCTTGGGTCCAGACCTAGGAGTTTGCCCTGTTTATCTGACGACAATGAAGAGGTCTCACTTTTTTCTCGGCTGTTTTGACACAGTGTGACGTTGAGTGTGACGTTGTGCCTCATCTCCAGTTGTTCCAAAACACCTGCAGAGGATCCATTTTAAGGAACAGCCTATTAGATTTTACGGGGGTTCCTCTGTGGAAGTCCCTGTGGTGAGGTGAAGGGAGGGGACCCGTGCATCACAGAGAGCCTGTGACATCACTCTGGCCTTCCCACTCCCCCCACAATGGACAGTGTTGCACACAGACTTGTGCATTTTACACAACACTCACAATACCTGCCTTATATGTTTACATATTTACACTGCAGTATATGTTCACTTTATCTCACTGTGTTGATGTATTTATTGTCATAATTGTTCTCATAATTATTGTCTTTGAAGCATCTTAATTTGTATTTCTGTTTTGTGTTTGATCTGTGTTTACCGGGGGCCAGATGAATATCCAAAGTATGATTATTATTACTATACGATGCAACTGACTGTTCACTGTGAATATGACAACAAACAAGTTCCTGAAAGATACATCCCAGTATCTTGGAGCAAGTGTTGTGAAAGCTACTCACAAAAGTAATCCATTATAGACAGAAGTGGAAAGTTCAGGTCCGGAAGGTAAAAATCCAGGCCAGGGTTTTATTTCAACCAGTTGAGCACTCTGTGACTGTGACTCTAAAAACTTTGGTCTGAGGCATTTAAAGACACCAGCGGAAGTGTGAGCCAGGAAGCTGCACCAGATGACTACTGCCGCCCTGTAATGTGGGTGGCCTTCAATGTTTTAATGTCCATGGAGCAGTCTAACAAAAACAGTTTAATTTCAGAGCACAAAAAATATAGATTCCACAAATCTGTCTACATTTATAACTGAATCAGACTTACGTTTTTTTTTTTTATGACCAAGCTGGATTTTTTGATCAGGCCATGCAAACATTTAATTTGTTTTCAAGATTTTTGGTAATTATATTAGTTTAACTTTTTGTAAGATCAAAAATACTCACTGCCTGGACAGTCTGCATGATCAAAGTAAATCCTTTCATGTCGATCTTAAATCCGCACATCTGTGGCTTGTTAAATGATGATATTAGCCTACAATATGACAATGTTTGTAAGGTTCCCCCAAGAAACCAGAAGTTAATGTCCTGGAACAATAAGATAAGATTAAAGGGGTTTCTAAGGGTGGTTGGATCTGCTGGGGGGGCTGAAGTGCCCAACCGTCTTAGTCTGTTTTCAGTTATAAAACCCCTCCCTCAGCAGGTACAGTATGTGCCTTCCCTGCTTTCGGTGTCCCTGTCGTCCTTTCCCGTTCTCTGTTTTAGCCCCACCCCTCGCCTTCCATGTTGCACGCCCTGTAACCCCAAATAAGCCCCCTTCTCGTACCTCAGATCCCAGCGTCAGGAGGATCTGACTGAGGAACCCGACAAAGAGAATTTTACAGGATTCTAACACTGTATATTGGATCAATCCGACTTGGGCTTGGGTGTCACGTCAAGCTGTCAAAACTGTCACTTAAAAGCGCGGAATGAGCACAGAATAATGACAAGATAAGCACATGATAAAGAGAAAATAATACAGTTCTGATAGAGTATGGGCATAATCTATAAACAACCAAACTACTCTGCAAGATTCATGAGTAGATTCTGAACAAAGCTGCCTTTCAGCATTATGATCAACAATGTAACTTAATAATGGGACTATTTGTTGTATTATTATTATAAGACTTGAGAAAGCTGCATAAAATCTGTTTTTCTCAAGCTGTGTTCTATTCCTCATGGATTGATTACAGTTAAGGGAAACGCAACGTTGACATGGCCAGACCACACAGGAGGTGTTTGGGATACACCTGACCTGCACCCCCAGGCCAGTGAGAAGCAGGGCGTGTGGGTAACGGTCCCTGGAAGACACTGATGAGGGCGTCCTCTTGTGAGACACACACCTCCTGCCCCATCAGCTGTCTGAGAGATGCCTCCCTCAGTAGTTTATGCCTGGCCCGAGCCTTCGCTCAGCAGCAGTGTCTGCAGCTACTCAAACCACACATTTGCACAGGGCCCTCGCAGTTTGGGGGCCCCCTGTTGGCCGCCAACAGTCATTAAATATTAAATAAACATGTTTATAATTTGGGAGACGCTGAAGGAGTATTTTATGCTAACCAGCTAGCCACCTATGGGGGGTGGGCGGTGGGGTGGGAGCTTCACAGCTTTTGAGTGGGGGCCCAGACACAACAACCCTGCCCCCCCCATCTTTGCTCTGCCAAACACACGGATGAGGTTGCTGCAAGGACGCAGCCTTCCATCAGGGCATGCCGAATGTATTTAAAAACCTCCAAATGACTGTAAAACATCTACAGTCTCTCCAAGGTGACCAGTCAGATGCATTTAATCACAATAAATGAAACTGGCTGGAAATCCTCGACCTCCGACCCGTCTTCCTTCTCTTTCCAGGCCTCCATCCCCGTTCTGAAGATCCAGCTGGTAACTTTATTTGTAAACTTTGATGTTGGCCATCCATTGGAGCAGAGGGTACAGGGTGAACCCGCATCTCGCCACAGACAGCAGGCCTACAGGAGTGTTTATCTCCCAAGACTTGAAGAATAATGATAGTGTTCATACTGCAGCCTAATTCATGAGCATCCCTGAGTCTAAATTGCCCTGAATATGTGTGTCCTGCAAAGGACCGGTTTCCCATCTAAGGTGCCTTGTGCCCCCTGCCTCGCAGAAGAAAAGCTTATGGATTGATGGACGGAACATTCTTATACTCTTTGACTTTGGTTGTATTTCACAGCAAAACATTATGATCTTTTGCCAAATGATATGAAGCCCTTATGATGGGGAACTCTAATTACGACAGCCATTTTGCCAACAAAAATACTAAATACTATTGTTAAATAAATCATAATGTTTGTTATCGGTTATCACCAAATGGATTTACCTCAGTGAAATGATTTCCAGAAGCTGGAGCAGCAGTTTCATTGTGGTTGGGGATCTGAATTGGAAGTTGCGAGGACAATGTTTCTCCACCTGGTTCTTGGGGACCCCCAAACGGTCCACTTTTTTGCTCCCTCCCAGCCCCTTGACAGACAGTCCACCTTTTTGCTCCCTCCCTGCCCCCCTGACAGACAGTCCACATTTTTGCTCCCTCCCAGCCCCCTGACAGACAGTCCACATTTTTGCTCCCTCCCTGCCCCCCTGACAGACAGTCCACATTTTTGCTCCCTCCCTACTGGAACTGTAATATGTTGGGAAAATCAAACAAATAATGAAAAAACGTGGGTTTACTACAGCTTTTATAACACAGAAAGATCTCATTTGCTGCCATCAATTCTCATACCAAGTGCTGTTGTATTGATGCATACAACAGACCAACAGTTGCAATGGCATCCAAACGTCAAACTGTACAATATTTGGTGTATATTTTTTGTCTGAGCAACAGCATAATTGTATTAAACAGATGCATCTCCAAGCTTTATACGTTTTATCATACCTATTTCCTCTTAGCAAGCCTGTGTCAATATTCAGTTCCTTAGTGTCCTAAAATGGAGGAGTTTCATTAATATTTTACATGCCTTGTATTAATGATAAAGCTCTTGCATGAACAATGTACCAGCAATTAAAAAGCCAATTAATCTGCATTATAGCTAATTAAAATTGCATGTCATTAAGGGGTGTAAAATGCTATCAATTTAAAACCCCCATCTCACCACCCATTTACCGCATGTTTGGTTTTATTTTACATTCTCCACCGAATGCCTGTTTAACTTGTTTTCAGTGTTGCCATAAACGGAACAATCATGAAACTTCCTCAAAATGATTCCAGAACGCCTTAATGTTGAGGTCTATCTCACTAAATCCAGTGGATCCCCCCCCCTGGCTAGCAGAATTGTTTCAATAATTTTAGTGACTAGAGATCAACTTGCTGCTTGAGATCATCAGTGACTGTCCTATATGAAACTACATTCTGACAGCGTTTAATTGTGTCCGATAGTGGCTAGGAGTCAGCGAATGACTCCCAATCGAGTTGTCTGGGTAGCAGAGTTTCCACTGCACACGCCTCACAATGCACCTCCCAATTACACCCCGGGTCACACTGCTGCTACTCTGCCTTCAGAGAGAGCCCTGGGGAGGGGGACCACAATCTGGCTGGTTATTATGAATACATACGAGAGAGAGAGAGAGAGAGAGAGAGAGAGAGCCATCCTGGAGAAAAGGGGCACACACGTTTCTCACTTTTAATAGACACAGTTAATCATACCTAACCATTAGCATAAATACAATTTATTGCGGCTGTAGCGTTTTTAGCTCTAATTTAATATGACAATACATCTTCTAGCATTCTCACACTATATTTCAGAACAATCTTACTCTGGGTTAATATTTTATAGAATAACTTGGGTTTTCATATGTGAGTACACTGTTGAATAGTTTAATATGCCTTTTGAATAAAACAGAATGGGGTATACTATGGGGGATATACTATGGGGGATATACTATGGGGGATATGCTATGGGGGATATACTATGGGGGATATACTATGGGGGATATACTATGGGGGATATGCTATGGGGGATATACTATGGGGGATATACTATGGGGGATATGCTATGCGGGATATACTATGGGGGATATACTATGGGGGATATACTATGGGGGATATGCTATGGGGGATATACTATGTGCAAAACAAAATCTGTTAAATGCATGGGAATCGTCCCTAAAAATTGCTGCTACTATGGGAACCTGATAAGATGTAGCAATAAACCTATTTTCAAACACGTGTGTGCATTGTTTTGAACTAATTTGCTGTTCCTAGCACATGAATTATGATTATACCATGCAGACTTCCAAAACAATGATAAATTGGCCTTCAATACACACAGCACATTATCCAAGGGAACACGGAACTTGGTAAGCCAAAGTCAAAGCTCGCTGTTCACATGACCTCGTGCTGAAAGCCTTTTAAAACAACATTTCTTTCATTATTTTGAAGGTCAATTTTTGAAAAAGAAGAATGTTAAACGCTTTGTGCATTTGCTCAGTCCTCTCACCCATTTACCTGCAGGACAGTGCGAGGCTTATGAGAAATTCAGGCAACGTCTGTATTTGAAAATCAGCAAGGTCTCCTAGTATTAGGACAGAAAATGGAGACAATCTAAGCTTTACATACATCGTGTGGTCTTTGAAGCCAATTTCATTATCCGATCAATAACCGTATGCATGTACAAATACGGCAGCTCCATGACATGTTAGGATCAGTGAAAGGCCTCTCTCGGTGATTGGGACGGAAAGCAAGGAAACACGGAATGTCCAGAGGGGCTCTGCCGTATAACCACAAAATCATCGATTTCCCTTCAGAGAAGGAGACGCCGTCAGCCGCAATTTCAAAATGCATTTTCGCCGCGGAACCATCGGCTAGTCATTTTGAGCCGACTTTAATTATTTTAAGCTCCGAGTTGATTTAATGCACTTCAAAATTTATCTATCTATTTATTTCTTTATTCATTTGACGGCCCCCCTTTTTGTTTGCCTACATAGAGCCCTAAGAAATTGACGATTCTGGCCAACTTGTTACGGGATAAAAGGGTGCTGGTTCTTGGATTACCTAAAGAATTCTACTCCAGTCTTTATGATCCCCTCAACGTGGAACAAAGCCCAATACTGCACTCATTTGAAACACCAGGTTAAAGCGGACAGGCAAGTTAAAGTCAGTGGGCAAATTCAAATACGTCTTAATTTGCAGTCAAAATGGTAAATCAGTATGGTTAGCTCTTTTGTTGCATACACAGAGCTGACCGTGGTGCTGAATTTCTTACTTCAGCGACTGCTGCCAAGCAATTAAAGCAGAAACTATTTAATTCCAAAGTACTATTATCCACAATAATAGTATAATAAAATGATAAATTGTGTTTGATAAATCAACAGAAAACAAAATGAAACAACAGCCAATTAAATGTTATCATGAGTACTGTGAACAGGAATGGCTCAGCGGTTTTCAGTGTTATGCTTAATTAAAGTTGCACTATAAATAAGTATAAATAATATTGCTGTTCATTAGTGACGCAGCAAGCACAGCCGATATCTGTTAGGTTTCAGATTTACAGCAAGTAAAATGCGAAATGAGTAGTTTAAGAAAGGTAAAACCTCACTAGATGAAATTAATTAAATACCACTGATAAAGAAATGGGAATACTGACTCTTTACTGATTTTAAAATATATTTTAAGACAAATATTTGTCTATTTTGAGCCTAGCTTCAAGTATAATTAAAATCAAACTGTAAATGTATTGCTGTCAGTACTGGAAGTGTTGCAGATGAATTCCCACAGTAACCAGTCTCGAAGAGGGTGATTATTCTGCCTTTCAATTACAAAATAATAACAATGGATTTATTTAGTGACTGGGATACAACAGCTCTTATTTTACCTTTTAGTTTATTTAGTCAACGCAAAAACAAAGATGCTGCAATTTTCCCATTTGTAAAGTCTGAGTTGGTTTTTCACTGTCTTCTTTTTAAAAGAACCTCTGAATCAGGGGTAGGCAAGTCCGAGCCGCGATCCAGCAGGTTTTCCATCCTACCTGGTCCCAGATTAACCACTTCTGATCTCAGTCAGATAGTAACTCATCAGGTAGGACGGAAAACCTGCTGGATACCATCTCTCCTGTATCAGGGTTCCCTACCCCTTGCTCTAAATCATTTACAATTTTTTTCTTTTTTAGAATAAAAGCCTCTTTCTTCTAACCACATCGCACAACATCTCTTTAGGCAACGCTCAAACTTCCCTCCTGTCTCCCGTCTTTTATCCAGCATTTATAGCGCTTGCATGAACGTTTTAAGACAGCATGTTTTATCCTGTCTTGTTTGAAGCTATAAAGAAGACAAATCGGTGGGTTTTAAAAAGCAGGTCATAAGCGATACTTCAGTGGTCTGGGTGTTTGAGGCGCTAACGAGTGAACAGGAGAGCGATCGCTGCAGCTCAAACGGCCTTTTAGGGAAGGGATGGGGATTTCTAAGCGTCCTATCCGGACATCATTTTTACCTGAGTTGAAGAACTATTTGTTCATACATCCATCATCCAGCGACACATAAAGGGGATAACAAAGAGGTAGAAAGTGCATTTTAAAAGTGCATAGGTGGCTAGACGCAATTGTATAGCCTAACTTAGAAGTAAATAAATTCAGGATGAAATGTAAATTGCTTTTTAAAAGAACAAAATTTACACAAACAGAGAAACTGTATAGCCTACATTCAAATCCGTCTTTCGGAAACCTAAAAACGAGGGCTGCTTCTTATTTGACGTGACGCCGAAATGAAAACCAATGCCGCTATAGGCACACCAATTCATCAAACTATCAAAATTGCGCTTTAAACGCCTCTCGCCCGCTGTAACAAATCTCCACTGTATTTCAAACTGAAATAATGGAGCCGCTCAGGCATTTTTCATTCCCCGCAACAGCAAATGAATGTAAATCCAGACCGGCTGATTAAGACTTCTGTCACCGCTACGGAAGCGCACAAACACGGGCTGTGAAATGACCCGAGGCCGCCTCTCCCTCGCGAGAGTTTCTAACCTTTCCTTGTGCAAATTGCGAGCAATGGCTAAACCTCTAGTTACTAATGGAAGCAGAACGATACATGTGTTATGAAATTACACACACACACAACCTGTGCGGACATACATTTTGAAAACTTTTTTACACTTCATATTATTTGATGTTTTGCTTTATTTCTATATAATTCAAATAATTCTATTCTTTAAAAGACACATAATGAAATGCATGTATTCTATTAATATTCACATAAAGTCCTTTTTTGGTTTATGTTGTATTTTTCAGCGCTGGATGTATGTTAGATGCCATTGTAAATAAACATCTGTTAAAGCAACATAACAGTCGTAGGCAGAAATATTTATGTTAACTTACTGAAGAACTTTGAAGAAACACTAAAATAACACACATTAACACACCATGTAAAAGATAAGAGGACATTCACCGTAAATCACGATGTAGCGCTATGTGGCAAACCAGCTTGTAAAAACGAGTTACGTTAAACATAAAAAATGATTGATTGATTTATTAATATAAATGAACAGTCTTTATATTAACCCGCACTTGGCATTTCCTCACCTCACATATTTCCAGTTACATCCATGCACACTGTACAGCACTTCACTCTGACTGGTGGGCTTCCAATTTTACAAAACAAGGCAAATTCCATTTTTAAGAGCATTTCTGAATTACTGAAGTAATTCAAAATGACATACAAGTCAAAGCCATTATTATACGACATGGCCCTTTTACTTACTCCTAAACATTACATTATGAATACGACAGCAACTCGACCCCCTGTTCTCATATAGGTGTCTTCTCATATAGGTGGCTGGAGCAGCAGTGTACCTGCAGATCGCACACTGGCATACCTGAATCTGTTTACATAAGCACAATGTTTTTAATGTGTTGTGATTATTTTGAGTCGACCACCGCAGACAAGCTGGCATGTGTTGTGGAAAGCTGTCTAAATGGTTCAATGCCAAATGCCACGGTTTGTACTCCGGAACTGGGCCTGACAGGCATGTCACGGTGATACAGGTTCATTTCTCTCTCCTTCTGTAAGTCCGTGCCAATTTGAAACGTCACCGGGCCCAAGGACGAGTTTCCAACAAGCTGCACTCCACTTATCAGTTAGCAGAACGCTGAAATCTCCCTGGATGTGATTTATAGGATTTATAAATCTGTCGTTATTTATCCCGTACAATTCTGGCACTAAATGTTAATAGAATTAAGCAGAAATTTGGATTCATTTTCTAAAATGGCAGTGCCATAAATCGGAGTCCATTTACACACTCGCTTCTCAACCGAGAAATGAATTCGAAATAATTTGTACTGAGAGGAATCTTCTTAGGTTTGATTTATTCTGATCATTTTCATTCATAGTAAAAGCGGAAACCAATGATGGTTCCTCTTCTGAGAAGTTCTACAATAGGGGCAATAGCGACTCCTAAATCATAAGAGTGATCAAGAAATCTTGCAGTCAGAGCATGTGCGATTCTTGAGGTCTCACCTTCAACGGTATCAAACGGAAGGTAAATAATTAATAAAATTAACATAAACATTCAGGCAAACCTGGCGCAACATATCTGCGGTTCGTTGGCAAATGCATCCGATCAGTTCATGTTGAGTTCCACTGCACAGTCTGAAGATGCCTGCGCAGACACTGGCCAGAATCAATGGCAGGTATGTACAAAAGTAAACAGTGAGCTGCGCTTCCTCACCTTGAGGCCTGAAATTATATTATAGATTAAATAAGAAGGAAAATCTGATATTTCACAACAGTTATTAGCATTAAAAGGGGGCAAAATCATCATGACTCTTCTTGTTAGGAGTACCTCTGAATTAATACTTTGCTTAGGGTCTCTGAAAAGGTAGAACCAACTCAGCCTTTTACTTTACTGCATTTTGGGACATTCATACCCGGCCCCCGTATGGTTACAGCCTTTCCAGTTTGCTTCCGAGTAACATGGCATGGATAAATTAAACTTAATCAATAGTAATTGACTCCATTTAACCAAAAATTAAATATAAATAACTCAGGATGATTCAGCCCCAGCATATAGATTGAAAAATGGTTTTAGAAAATGGCAACGCATGGTACAGTAAGACTAATACACACAGGATGTCGAACAGTTTCGTACAGAACGGCAGTCGGGTGACTTTATTCGGTCTTCGGGATTTTACAAGCCACGGCAGGTAAACGAATCCAGACATTGGCAATTTCCTCCTTAATGGGGAGGTCACAGAAAAAAAGACGTGTTGGACCTATAGAGGGGATCTGACTTATGGTCAGTGCAGTTTTATGTCATTAAAAAATTGGCTTCTGGTCACATTACACATGAGGACTCTAGCTATAGCAAATTAGGCGGTTGGATTACCTGCATTGTGGCGGAAGCAAAATCATCATGACTCTTCTTCTTAGGAGTACCTCTGAATTAATACTTTGCTTAGGGTCTCTGAAAAGGTAGAACCAACTCAGCCTTTTACTTTACTGCATTTTGGGACATTCATACCCGGCCCCCGTATGGTTACAGCCTTTCCAGTTTGCTTCCGAGTAACATGGCTGACTCCTCATTTTCAGCCAGGACGATACAAGAGGGGCCACGTTCGGATCGCAATCCATTACAGCCGCAGGAAGCCGGGCCACCCCCCTAAGAGGGTGACGGGATTCGCAGTGGTGAATGAGATGCTGTATCTCCACATCAAAGTCATTTTTTAAATTAAATAACAGTACTCCAGTCACTCACTTTTGTCAGAGAAAAAGAAACAGAAAATCCTTCCAAATGGTGACAGCACCGTGACACACCTTGCCAAATGTCCTCTGCACCCGGCACGTGGCAGCTTTTTTTCCCATAAGAGAGACTGGCTTTTCCCCCTTGTGTGTCTGACGGCGTTGTGACAGGCGAGGTTAACAGTCAAACAGAAAGGTTAACGCCACCTTCAACATCTTAATGAACAAGCTAAATCATCGCTGGCTGCCCGCTGTCAGCAGACGGTCTGCCTCACTTATAATTCAGCTTCAGTGTTTATGTTTTTATGTTCACCGGACAGGTTTTTTTACGAGCTGTCAGGTCACAGATCTCTTAAACTCACTGTAATATTTGTTTCTTTAACAGGAATTGTATTGATTTTTACATTAGATAATCTATATTTCTCAGTTGGGAAAATGCAGAGGATGGAGTTCATCTATTATGCACAGACATGAAATGTGTGTCTGGTCACCTCTATCAATCTGATGTACATATATAATTATGCTGGACTCTACATGAGCGGCCCACAATCCGATATGAGTAATATACAGAGTAATATACAGAGTAATATACATTCTGAGTGACCTGACTTTAACGTAATTGTTTCATGTCATGTGTGGCAATTTGACTGCTTTCTTCCATTCTCATTTGAACCAAAGCCGATAAGGATGGCAAATTTAATTTGGACAGGGGATGGAAGAGAATGTGCCATCACAGGAATACACTGTGTGGGGGGGGAGGGGAGGCAATGAGGTGGTGAGGTGTCTGGATCCAGTAAACCACCCCCCCCCCCCCCCCACCACAAACAAATTATCCTAAGGTGCCTTTAAATGTCGGCAACACTTTCTATTTCATATGCACTTAATTATTTTTCCACTCAGATAATATTAAATATGACTACATGCCTGTTCATTCAAAGGTTATTTTACCTTGTTTTAATGCATCAATTCACACTCGTATCTGCATTAGCAGCGGCAATATGCTGATGATGCGTCTGTAGGGGTTGGGCTGTCTTTGCAGAATGACAACTGTACAGTTGCCTTTATCGATTATAGATTAAAGTATGTTTACTAAAAGAATTATATGGCAAATACTGTTTTTCGTTGCAAAACGGAAAATATATTGATGTCAATGTAATCAATTTATTGGAAGCAGTCATGCCTATATTCTGAACAGAGAACATGGAATTATGGTATCGATCTGTGGAAGGTTAGGTCTCAGATGGCTTACCCTCCCAGCATATGTATGGACCAGTGGGCTGCCATTCAGTGTAAGAGTAAAATCACGAGCATCAGCTGGAAACCCGGGAGTCTCTCCATGATGGCGGAGGCCACACAACCAATCAGCACTCAGAACATACCTGAGGATTCGGATATTTTGTATTTCTCATGATTTTCCTCTTCTTACACACCTTTTGTGACTCTAACAGATGCCTCATGATTGGTTTTGCACTAAAAGTTTGCTACAAACTTTGTTTCTCATACTAAAAACTTTCAGCAGTAGCATGCGAAGAATTTCGCAATATTTATTGATTAACCCATACATACCAAACTGATTGAATGTGTTTTTTTTCTGTTCGCTTATGTTTGTATACTGACATAGCTAAAGTTAAAATATCCCTTGAGCCTTACAATGCCACTATAAAAGATTCTGTTACAGTGTATTTGCAACAAATTATCCTGAGCCTACAGGTATCAGTCTGGAAATGACTGCTTTAACATTATGGTTCATGTCAATCCATAGCAAACATTCACAGAACATCAACATATATCAATTTCTCCCACAAAATATAGGGCTCCAGTTTATCATATTAAGTGTAATTTACGTTATGCACTGCATAAAATTTTCTTCTGATGTTTTGTAACTGAATTCACTGCTGTGCCTATCCCAGGACACACAGAGACCAGGAACAGTCAAGACAGGATTTCAGGCTGTTGCAGGACACACACATACAGCTCTGGAAAAAAATAAGAGACCACTCCATATTTTTTAAGAATCTGCATTGATAAATCCTGGTTTAACCCTGGTTCTATTGACAGTAGGTTACACTGAGTTACAGGCTGCTTCCAGACTCAAAATGTCTATAATCACAGCACAAAATAACAATCAGAAGCAGGGGACACTGGCATAAACCTGCGAGGTAGAGGGTAGAAATGACTTTCTAATGCTAGAGATTAGCGTCAACTTATCCAACAATGCCATGAATTGGAGGATGACATGAAGTGACCTAATGAGAACCATTAAGCAGTGTTAAGTGCACTGCAACCACGAGTTCTTAACAGGCTCCTAAAATCAGGACTCAAGTCCAAGAAAGCAAGGAAGAAGCCCTTCATCAATGAGAAACAGAGAAGAGCCAGGTTGTAGTTTGCAGGAAAATGTATATTTTACATAAGCGGATACGCATAAACAGAGAAATGAGTGAAACTAAAAATGTCGCTGTGGTTTCTTAATTTTTTTCCACCACTGTATACACCATGGTAAATATTGGTTCAACAAATTACGTGTTTCTGGATGGCAAACGTTGGAAAATGCATATAGATACAACCCACAAAAGTGAAAGCAAGATATGAACCACGACCTCCGGACATGTGAAGCTACTTCACAAGCCACCAAACTGGGGTAAGAGGCACAGTACCACTTACCCAGAATCACCAGTGTCTCTAAAAGATAATGTTATAGTCTTCATCTATTCTATCCAACATATAGTGCTGATTTGAAGACCATGGGTTCATTCAAACCCATTGCCACAGGTGTGTATAATCAAGCACCTAGCCATGCAGTCAGGTTTACAAACATTGATGAAGGAGCGGGTCATTCTGAAGAGCTCAATGAATTTAACTGTGGTACTGTCAGAGGATGCCACCTTTGCAGTAAGTCAGTTTGTGAAATTGCTTCCCCGCTAGATATTCCACGGTCAGCTATCGGTGATATCACTGGAAGCATTTAGGAACAGCAGAAACTCAGGCACAAAGTGACTGACTACCTAAAGTAACACAGCAGGGTCTCCAAGTGCTGAGGCGCATGGTGCATAAAAATTGCCAGCTCTGTTGACTCAGTAACTGCAGAGTTCCAAACTTCTTTTGGCATTAAAACCAAGACAAAAACCGTGCCCTGGGAGCTTCATGGAATGGGTTTCCATGGCCGAGCAGCTGCATGCAAGCCTCACATCACCAAGTGCATTGGCAAAAGTTGGATGGAATTATGTAAATCACGCCGCCACTGTACTCTGGAGCAGTGGAAACATATTCTGTGAAGTGACGAATCACACTTCTCTGTCTGGCAGTCTGATGGATGAGTCTGGGTAAGGCTGTCAGGAGAACATTACCAGCTTGACTGCATTGTGTGGTGGAGGAGGGATAATGGCATGAGATTCTTCTTCAGAGGTTGGGATAGGCCCCCTAGTTACTGTGAAGGGAACTCTTAATGCTTCAGCCTACCAAGACATTTTGGACAATTCTACAGTATGCTTCCAAAATTGTGGGAACAGTTTGGGGCCCTTGTCTGTTTCAGCCTGACAGTGCCCCAGTGCACAAAGCAAGGTCCATAAAGGCATGGTTGGGTGAGTTTTGTGTGGAAGAACTTCACTGGCCCGCACAGAGCCCTGACCTCAACCCCACTGATCACCTTTGGGAGACTGTGACCCAGGCATTCACGTCCAACATCAGTGTCTGACCATACAAATGCTCTTCTGGATGAAAGGGCAAAAGTTCACACAGACACAAGTTCCTTGTGCAACGGTCAGGTGTCCCAATACTTTTCTCTACATAGTATATCCCAAACAAAAACACCAAATCACAACCGTGAGTTTTAGCGGTTTCTGACACGCCATAAAGACTGGCCTTGGATGGCAGATACCAGCATATTTCCAGTCTCTGCTGGATCCTTTCCATTCATGTTAAGTTCGCCCATGTCAGTGGCGTTCACAAACACTCTACTTCCCCCTGTTATCCTGTGAGTTTCCTGCCACCCCATCACCCAAAGGATGAGTTACCTGATCCTGGAGCCAAGATCCTTTGGATGCCTGACAGAAGCCACAGACCCTGACACACAATGTCGCAAAAATTTTGTTCTGCCAAAAAGGGGATTTTTGGTCTTGAGCTCCTGTTTGCGCTAATCTGGTTTGATCTGGAGACAGCAGAGGGTAAACCCATCATCACGACGCTGGGATAGAGTTGACTTCAGGTATTCTTTAATGTCGATGACACCCCCAAACAGCCCATACACACGCAGCTTGGTCTGCTACCCATCAGGACAGATTCAAGCACCAAATTACGAAGGGCATCAGCAAGGACAAGGTGGTGGAATTAAACAAGGTTCGGCAATCAACATACAGGAACATAGACAAACCCAAGAAAACTAATCAAACATCCAAATCACAAAACAAACAAGTCGAGCCAAATTCAAACCGAGCTCGAGTGAACCTAATGCCAGTATCACAATAATAACGATTGACCAGAGTGAGCTTGATTGACAGATTGATTGCAGTTGTGAGTAATCACAGACTATCTTAGAGTTAACCATAGACTGGCTAGGTAACACGGTGGCTGGTAACTTGTGAAACCAATTCTGAATTGGATGTGACACCTGCTTAAACAAGTTAAAAGTCTTGAGGTATCCACTAAATTCAGCACATTGTATCTTCTTTTTCATGTTAATTCAGAGCAAGAGGTTTACCAGAAATGAAGTCTTAGATAATTTCACGCTCATCACTGCTTCCACAATTATGGTTTTTCACATTCATATCATGCCAGAAAATCTGCCCAAAATCCATACACACATCATACATGATTAGGTTGTTCATAAATATTAGCTTGTTTACAGTTTTTACCCTTTTTTTCTACTCCTAACGATCTTGGTGATAAAAAGCGGACTTAATGAAAGCAGTCAGGAAATTATTTACTTTGATTAAGTGAATAACTGAAATACGGAGACCTTCAATATGATCAAATCATCCATATTACTATTACTATTATTAAACTATTGTGCTAATGGGTAAACATTATTCATTTCTGTGAACAGACACATTAGTTTGATAAATTTTTTCTTTCACTTAGATTTTAGCTTGGACTTAACATACGTTTCTCTCCGTAAAGAATAAGACACTTTGCTTGATCTTTTAATAATACTTTTAATAATAATTTAAGTACTTACTTAATCGGCCTCTGAATTAACTATACAATACATAGTCTATAATAGAACGTTTTTGGCAGCAATGCAGAAATAGCAGAGTGGTTCCATTAGAAACAGACTGACTTTTATTACTGCACGGTGAAGCCAAGTGCAAAATATTTTTTCCAGAAAAAAAACACTGCGAAGCTGCAGGCTGCCTTGAGGATTTCTGATCTTTCTCTGTTCCTAGGAGACATTTAAATATCTCTGACTGTAGTTAGAGTAGGCTGGACAAAATCAAATTAACATCTCTATCTGTACATTGAAAGCAGCACTGATGTGCTTAGAAACTATGAAAGGCACAAATAAAATGCTGATTTTTGTTATCGCAGAATGTGGATTCATTGTGTAATAATTGGCTTTACATTTAACGTTAAAATGCATAATATTTAAAGATTTTTGCTGCATACTACTACTCCTCACCCAGCAGAATTATGGGATGGCATAATGTGGAGAGTGAGGAGAGCTTTGCAGCATCACTCAATATCTTCATGGAAACACAAGTCATGGTGCGTAAGCTGAGAGTAAGTTTTATGTGTGTTAGGATGAAATTCTCATGTCAACCGAGACAGCTGTTTCAGCTCTAACAAGGCACCGAAATGCACAGTGGAAATGAGTCAGTATTTAAGGACCAACTGCACTCTTTCATCTCTCTAAAGGATCTCTGTCTCTCTCACTAGCTCTCAAGGGGACAAAGGCTGATTATATTACTGGTAATTACTAAGTAATTCTAGGTGAGTAAAGGGGCTTGTCTCCTGGCTGCCTCCGTCTCACACTGAAGTGATACCCAAAGGTATGAGTTATATACCATTTTCTTTAATATTATATGGTTCCATGTCCATTTGGCAGAAATTTCATTCTTACCTGATGGTTCAGACAGATAAGTGACTTGTAACTAACCAGCTGAAGCATAGCCCCAGTTTTTTCAGATACTGGAGACTTCATCTCTCGACAAAAGTAATGCCCGTCTCTGAAAAGAGAACAAATATATCTTAATAAACTCTTAATTAGTGCTTTATTACCATTTAAAAAAATAATTAGAATATTTGCTGAGATATGATTCAGTGATGATTAAAGGCACATATTAGGGTTGAATAATGAACAGTTAATGAACACGAATGCCTTTGGAGTATCCGTGAGTGCTAGAAAAAAGTCAGATGAAAGGAAAATAGAGATGAGATTTCTTCTGTGAGAATACTCGCTACAATGCAGTCCACTGCCTCATTGGTATCACGAGGCAAAGCTGGTGAGACAGCAGGTTCATGTATGGATATATTCTTCACCAGGATGTTCTTTGGTAAGGCCCCAGGAGCCTTTCTAGATGCATGTGGAATCTGCCAGACCTCAAACAGTGACCAGCATTTTAGTTATTTATATTTTATGCTGATTTAACTTCAGAAAGAATAACAACCATAGCCCACAGAACCACTTCCAATGAATGATTTAATCAATAGTCCAAGGGAAACATATTTAAGATTTGTTTTATTTAACTCCTACAGGGTTGTGCTCTTTGTCTAAACAGTCGCGCTGGTCATTTGATTTTGGAGAGTGATTTGCCGAGAGTATAAATTGCAAGTGGTAATGGCTAGAATCCATTAGCAACACTAAGCTGCAGCTGTTCATGCTGATTGGATCAGGGCAGCATGGTCTATAATTTTTCTGACCCGCCTCTTTCAGCATGGGGCATTCAGTTCCCTTCCCACGCTAATCAAAACACACGTCACAGCAGTTGGTGGCGGGGGGGGGGGTTTCAATGGTAAAACTTAAACAAATGGACTCCCTGACATTCCAACTGATCCAGGTGTGGGAGTTCACGTCAAGATCACGGCGACTGGCCTGTTAAACCGTGACAGGCAAAGGTTTAGATCAAAACAAAATGGCCGATGGCTGGCATGTATGCTTGTTCGCTAAGCCAGCGAGTGAGGAGTCTCGTACTGTAATCTGAAGACCAAGGTCAGAGGTCGGCAACCTGCGGCTGGCGGGTCACATGCGGCTCTTTGATCATGTGACTGTGAAGGATAAGCGCGTTCACATTTTCACGTTTTAACATATTATGATAATGCTTTTGTAAATATAAATGATTTATTTATGGGTTAATATTATTATTTTTCATTTAGATATTTCTTTAGTGGAGTGGAGAGTGAAGGGCTGGTGACCGCAGAGCTGAAGGAAAGAAGGGATGAGAGTGAAGACTATCGCTACAGAACTGAAATGTGTTGTAATATTAGTCACCTTTGCGCTGTTACATGTGAAACTTTCTTTGATTTTTTTAAATTTTCTTTATTTTTTCTAAATACTTCTTTTTGTGGTAAATGCATATATACCCATATCACATTTAAAAAATCGTATCTCAAACCTCCATCTCTGCCCATTGCGGTTCTTTGTAAATAGTGAGTCAGACATTTAGGAAAAACGGCTCTGTTTTAAAAAGGTCGCTGACCCCTGGCCTAGGTGTTAGTAGACTTCTGTTGTCTGGTCCCTTATCGAGGCTGCAGTATTGTGGATATATCGGCCTGCTAAAGTGCAGACACAGGGTTGCACATCTAGAAGTTTTCGTCACGTAAGTGCACAGTCACGATGGCCATGATGTCCCTCTCCTCCACCAACGCCCCGCCCCTTCTGAATTATTATGGGCACAGACCTGTACTAAGGGCTCAGTCAGATTTACTGTTTTTACTGTTTTCAACAGCAAAACATAATCCAAGCAGACTGAAATGCTACTCTTTTCAGTTTTGTCTGAAGCAAAAGAAACGATACTAAGATATGCTTGATTATTTACATCTAAAAAGATATGTGGTGGGAATTTAACTGTTCTTAACTATTCCTGACAGATAATCTCCACATTTCCAGAGAGGTGAGTAGCTATAGTTAAACCATGTTGAAACATCAGGATCTAAATTATACAGCATTTTTTATATTACACATGAAAGGGTTACTTCATCAATGTCCCGGGTAAGTTTTTAATCTTACATAACCATTTAACATGTCAGTGTCTGTACCGGCTGATGCTGCCTTTCTTGTAGCATCCCTGTTTAGCCAGCAGGTGTTGCTGGTCATCCTGTTCCCCTCCCTGTCTTTCGTCCTTTGGGTCCCCAGTGTGTTTCCTTAGCCCCCTGGACTGCTGCCTGGCTCTATGGGCTGAGCATGTGCCTATAATCCCCCTGGGCAAGAGTTTGACGGCAGCCTTCTCACTTAGTTGTATTTATTGTTTTTCCCTTCTCTAGTGTTTATTTATCTTTGCTTCCCTGTTTTATCCTACCCTGCTTATGTCCTGTTTGATTTTGGTTTTGCTTGTATTTGTTCCTAGTCTTCTCTAGTGTTGTTAAGTCTTAGTGTTTGATAGGATCCCTGCTTCCTGGTCTTATTAATTGCGAGTTATTTCACCTGAGTCTTGTTGTTCTATGGCCTCGTTGATTAGTTGTTCACACTTGCCCTTTGTTAGTCTTCGTCGTGTATTTCAGTACCTGTCCTTGTTCTTTTCCCCGGTTGGTCATTGTGTCACTTTGTGCTCCGTCCCGGTGTGTCACTCTGCTTCCTTCGTATGCCGGCTTTTAGTTCTTTCTTCTCCCATGTTTAGGTCTAACCCCGCGTAGTCCTTTTATTTAGTAACTAACCCCATTGTGCTCTATTTCGCTAAGCGCCTCTTGTCCTGGAGCTGCAAGTGGATCGTCACCTTTCTCCCTGCCTGTGCCACGCCGCGCTGTGACACTAAGCATCCAGCAGGCTTCAGCAGCCTTAACCTCACAGAGCGGAAGGGGTCACTGGCTTTTGTTTTCCGTCTTGGTTCGGAGATGCAGAGTTGAAGCGCAGCACGATTCACATCACCTAGTGAGTAGGCCAAACGATCGCTGGCATTTCCTGACCGTGCTGCACTGAATTTGTGTTAAGAATAGCTAACAGATAAAATAGACATGGATGTGTATCTGTATACACTGTTAACCTTTAAAGGGAACAATTGCAGCTTGTCATTGCAGTTAATTGAGGATGACTTAATAGTGCATCGGAGCGTGTCCCAAGCAACAGAGAGCTGGGAGTGCACTGTGTTCCCTGGATAGCATCTACATATTCACTTAGGGTAAGGTACTGTTCCCTTTGCAAACACAGGCAGAGCATTTGTCCTATACACAGGATAGGTCAGGGATCAAATTCATCGCACTGGAGTGGTTAGGCCAAATTACTAAATAAAATTATCAACGAATATTTATTTTCATATAATTTTTAAATATATTTTTTTTCAAGCTGCTGGTTATATTTTTTTTCAATCACTGGTTATATTTATATTTTTTAAATTTCCCATAATTATAAAATTGACAGGTGTCTTGCAGTAAAAGGACTGGAGGGAGCTGTATGGGCTGGTGCCTAGTTATTGTGTTAGCCTAGCGGTTGTGTTAGCCTAGCGGTTGTGTTAGCCTAGCGGTTGTGTTTGCCTAGCGGTTGTGTTAGCCTAGCGGTTGTGTTAGCCTAGTGCTGGCAGTGACCTGAATGCTGGTGACAGGTAATGTCTGCCTGGGTGTTCCCAGCGGTATTGGAGTTACGGGCATGGCAGCCGCTGGACCGTGTGGACCGCGGGCCAAGGAATGCGGCTTGGCACTTACTGCATTGTCTGGCCTGACACATGTCGGGTGTACTTACGCTCCCCACCAATCTGTGGACGAGGCTGAGAGCATGTGACTGGGCTCAATTAGTCAGCTTGTGCAGAGTACTGTGAGTGTGTGTCAGGCGCAGACAGCTTACGCTTGGCCGGGCGAGTGGCGTGCTCCGTCTCTCAATTATGACAGCGTGCGCTGCTGAGCTGAGAGAGCGGGACTACAGCCTTGAGGGTCTGGGGTTCAAATCCCATTCGAGACATGACTCTTAAGTCCTGTGGCAAGGTCGTACCTCAATTACTACCTGGTTTTTGCAAAGGAATGTAGCCTAATACTGTAACGTCCAAATACCTGAAAGGTTAACCAAATGAATAAATGATTCCCACAGTGAAACCAAAAATAGCTAAAATCATTCTTTGTGTTTCCTAGACTCTGATCTTGTTTTGATGCCATTTTTTTACCGACACAGAATATGGGATGACAATCAACACAGCAGACATATCCACCCTGAAAAGTAAGACAGGATTGAAGAATGAGGTTTGAAGATTTGTTAAACATTATTATAGTACATTATATTATAGTTTAAGTATGTGACATAGGAGTGACTTTTAAAAACATATTCCTGGTCAAATTTGATTTCTCTGGCCTCTGCAGTTCAAAATTGTTATTTTTGTTAAAGGTTTAGGTACATAATACATAAACTGATATCCAGACTGACCAAGCGGCAGAGCTGATTTGAAAGGATATGAATTCAGCATCTGAGTGAGTGTTTCTGCTGGTGAGGCTGTCAGATAGGAGTTTGATGATACATTTTGGATTTAAAGAAGGGCAAACTCTCTCAACTGCTGTTAAGTGCACTTCAATATCTAGGCTTTTACCAAAGCATTTACTACATATGTAACATTAAGAGCTTTATGACACCATCGGCATCTCTGAAGTCCCCAGAGGTATCGCTCACCACCAGCCATTGAGGAGTTAGTGCCCACTATTGGGAGAATCCTGGGAGAATCAGGGAGCCATATGGATGTCAGATTTTAATGCCTGGCAGCAACTGTTACTTTTTTTTTATTGGAGAAAGTCACCATTTTGGAGACTAGCTATGAATTAGAAAAAAACCCTGACAAACACTAAGGAAGCTTCCTTGTTTTTGTGTAAAAGCTTGTGACTCCTCTTGCTGCAAGTGGAATATTTGTGAGACAGTATCACTGCACAGAGACTGGACAGAACCTTGAGCCTAATTGGTCAAAGAAACGAAAGTCTTCACAAATCACTTTACCAGCACTTTTCCGGAGGGATTCAATGAGGAAAACCAGGCATATCAAATTACTGGAGCATGAAGAGGAGAGGGAAATACCACAAGGAGACAATCATTTCGCAAAATACCAAACACGACTAGTCTAGTGTCAGCCAAGAAAAAAAATGATGCGAATTATCCAAAGTGACCTGGTTTTTTAAACACCGGGAAACTGTTCTTTTGACTCTTGGTGTCCGGGGAAAAAAGACAAGAGCACGCATATTCTATGTTACCGTAGCAGTGAAAGACACATGCCTGGAAGCTATTTAGTGCTATGAAAAGAAACAATCGCGGACAAACATCAGGGGCTCTGCCACCCTTAGCTACGTCTGTCCCAAATAGCGGCACTCGCAGACCTCCAGCTTGATTCCAGTAATCCGCTACCTCTGTGTTTTAAAACTGTACCCGGAGTGGCTGCATTGCAGAGATTTATTTATTTATGCATTTCACATCCAGGGTAATTTGTTTTTTGATTCCTATTTACCGGGAAATCAAACGAGTATATGTGGGTAAACAAAGACAATCAGGAGCCAAAAAGGTCCCATATAAATGTGCATTTCTGGCTTTATCGACTGCTTTCAGAAACGGAACAGCCAATAAAAGTGGAGCCGCTTCATAACCGGCTTCAGATTAGTGCTAATGTGAGCTGCCACTGAGTGCCGGATCGGGAGCTGTGGACGGTTTCTTCTGCGTGTCATTAAATAGCAGCGTGTGCCCTCGCCTGCACCGATCCTGGGTCCATTCCGAACTCCTACCAGACACGCAGAGTGCTCCGTACACCGTGTGCCCTGCCCTGTAGACCCGGGGCTTGGAGAAATGGTTGTTTTGTCAGCTGAGCTGGAACAGAATTAGGGGATTTTGAGGGTTCAACAGGTTAGAGAAAAATGCTCTCAAATAACTGTGCTTGCGAATGGAAAGAGGGATGAGTGTTTCTCATTGTCTTTCTCTCGGCCATCTGCTTTGATATTTCTCTCTGTCCGTTTCAGAGGACATGACGTCAAATAGAGTGTCTCACTTCAGAAAGAGTTGGATCTTAGGGTGAATAATGCATTTCTCTTCATCTGAATAATTCAGTTAACGCAAAGTTTAAAATTTAACTGCAGTACCTGTTGCTTTGTCTAGGAATGTTGCATAGAATACATAACATATCATCAAGATAGTTCTTGGCTAAGCTTAGGGAAGTTAAACCGATAAATTTGTTTGGGATTTAATAATTGAATATAGAGTTGCGACATTCCTTTTCATGATACATGTCAATATCAAGACAGGAATGCTGAAAGCATAGCTTCAGATATAATGAAAAAGAAGTCTTATTGGAATACTGGAATGGTTGCTAAGATTATCTATAGGAATTGTAATTGCATCCCTTCTGGAGATTCAGTTATCCCTACTGAATTAATCAGGATGGCACCTTGGGGCTGATGGGATAGGAAGAAATCCCAAGGTTTGCAAAAGCACTTCCTCTCTCAAGAGATAGCCTTTAGGAAATTCAAGGACAAACTGTTTAAGACCATGCTTACATTTCATTCGGGCCTATTTTTATCCTGCCGTTCATTAAAGAAACTTTTACACATCATTAAAGGAATGTGCTTAATTAATAATGAAGTCTTCTGTTTGGAACTTTGGCTCTCAGGAAGCAGACAGATAGTTGTAGAGCCATAATCGTGCTCTGTGGTCATGGTTACTATGGAAATGAACTTGAGACCATAAGTTTTCAGATTTGCATCATAGCCCAAACAACCCTGCTGGTCTCTTAAGTCTGTCCTCAAAAATCTGAGGTATTACCCAGAGAGCACAGAGCTGACCGATGCTGTAAACTTTTGCATGACGCCAATCAGAGGTACAGCAGGCAGTCATATTACGTGTGTATTCATGGAAATTGTCCGACTTGTATGGTGTCATGTACTGGCAACAGCAGCAATTTTCCTGGCGGTGAAAAATGTTTGATGCTCGTCCTTTTGTTCCGGCTGCTGATTTTTCCTTAGGGAAAACATAGGGGGGTCTTGAAATATTGTATCAGGGTGTTATACTCTCTGAGTGTCACGTTCCGCCCGTCCAAGCCTCGTGTGGTTGCCACGCCCCCTCGTTACCTCATGTCTGATCCAGATTGTTCTCACCTGTTGTTAATCTGTGCTTGCCTTTCCCGTTTCTATATAGTCAGCGTCTGTGTTCGTGATCCCGAGGTCTGTCATTGACGTGAGTCTTCGTGCTAGTCTTTTGCTTTCGTTTTGTCTGCTTGCTACCCATTCCTCCGTTATTACGGAATAAAGACCCTTTCCCGACTCCGCTGCATCCTGCTCCGTCCTTATTCCTCAGACCGCCGGCACGAACACAACACTGAGTCTTTGTAAATCTTACTTAGACCAATTAAATCAGCTTTTCATTAGGTTTATTATTCCTTGTAGTTTTAAGCCATAGCTGGAAGCAGAAATGTGAAGACAAGCTTTTAGTTGTTGATGCATTTTTGAGAATTACGTTGCCTGCATTTGCTCCTCTGGTTTTAATGGGGTGATTAAATTGAAAATATGTCCATTAAAAACATCCCTTTCCACTCCTGAACCCTTGTAACCTGGGCAGAGTGCTGAGTCCTTATGGAGTCTTTCAGGAAACAAGTGGAGGATGACTCGTCAAACTACATCATGTTCTAGAACTGCTTGACAGGTCATTTTATTCTCCATGCATCAATGGATTTCAAAGGGACACTGCCCCATGTCATAAGTGGTTTAATCATAAACCGGAAATGGTATTCCAGACTGTAAAGTTATCGCATGATCCCTCTCCAGGAATAAGGGTTTACAGCCCCCGTAAACTACAATACTATCGTCTGATCTTTCTGATCTTACTGTAGACTATTGGACATGCATCCCGATTTCTGAGTTGGTGTGAAAATCACCCCTCACTTTTTCCAATCTGCAAAATCGTCTTCCTCTCAACTCCAGTGGCTAACATGAGACGCGTGGTAGATTCTCGTAAAAATCTGATCAATTTCTGTAGGCTTCTCCACAAAGATCTAATCCAAACCCATAAACACCCTCTTCAAGGTCAGTGAGGTGTCTTCAATTATTTTTGCTACTGAAAAAGTATCTGCATATTTCATATAGCAGCTATGTACATTTGAAGGTATCATAACTAATCTATATGATTCACTTACGTCGCTGCGTTCATTCTCAAGAGTATACATCATTAGCATCTGACCAATTGTAGGTTTGCAATATCGCTATCTGGGGTCACCCTTTCATAGTCTGGATTGGGGCCAATGGCAACATGCAGCGTGGAGCCGTGACATAGCTGAAGAGCCAGCTGTATTGTTGGAGCACCTGCATTCATGATAAGCCACAGCTGCATGATCCATAGCGCCCCCCCCCCCCCCCGCATGGCTCAGTCACAGCTGAGAAATATGTCATCAGTAGAGAACTTTCCTCCAGGGGCTGGGAGTTCAGCTGACTTTTCA
This sequence comes from Stomatorhinus walkeri, assembly GCA_026784285.1. Classification (NCBI taxonomy): domain Eukaryota; kingdom Metazoa; phylum Chordata; class Actinopteri; order Osteoglossiformes; family Mormyridae; genus Stomatorhinus; species Stomatorhinus walkeri. Next base: position 19,155,802 of record JAODUD010000039.1, on the reverse strand, counting down.
GGTGAACATGCCTTGGAGGGTATCTGTCTTTGTGGGGCCTCTGTCTCCAAATATTGATATTTTTTCCCTGAGAATATCTTCCATTTGTGGATTGGTTTTCGGTGTTCCTTTTTTCCTCCTAAAATCCCATCTAAGACACATAAGAACTGCTGTTTTTCAGCAGCAGTCAGTCAACTGACACGCTCATCAAGGCTACAGCTTAAAACTTCTAGTATTTTACGTATACCCTGCTGTCTTTTCATTAATATTGTAAAAACTAGTTACTGCTTTACACTGTAGCTTAGTGCTTTACATCAGTGTTTCCTAACCGGGTCCCTGGGGACCCCGAGACAGTCCTGCCAGCTCTCTGCCAGAAAGTCCACATTTTTGCTCCTGTGAGCTGAGATTGAACAAAAACAGGGACCTGGTTTGGAAATACTACCTTGCGCTGTAGGCTTACACTTATGGGGTTAGGGTACGGCCGCCTTCGATGGCTCCAGATTTTAAAGAATGAAGTCAGCTGGATCGCCGGTAATATCACCCGTATCATGAGATGGTTTTGGTGTCTGGGACAATCAAACAAGGTGATACATGAATTTGCCTTCCAAACGTTACATCCAGCAATATGATATTACACTAAACCCTGCAGCATTCTTCAATAAATAGCATACTTAACCTTGAAGTCCTTTATGAAGAACCAGATAAATTTAATAACCGAACAGCCATCCAAGTAACTGTCAGTTACTAGTCATAATACGTATTTCACGTACAGCTACAGACTAACAGTTTTACATTGCGCTACCCTCTGGATTGAGTGGCAGGCCATTTCTTGATAAAACACTTTCAATTTCAATGTATGAGGGAATGTCGAAGGCCTGGAAACATTTCACTAGGGACAAGGGTATCCATGCTGGTAATTACCTCCTTAAGTGAATTTCTGATACCCACTGAAAGTTGGCCCTCTATCTGTGCAGGCACACAGTGGCTCGTTTATTGATGTCTCTCTCCAAGCTCTCACCGACTGACTCTTATCATTTAAATGAAGGAAAAAATATTTTCCGCATTGTAATTGTCGCAGAGAGGCGTTTTATGGTGACCACGAGGCAGCTCTAAAGAAGTACAGGACTGCGAGCCGGAGTGGCTGACGGCAGCCCGAGGCGCTCCATCGCCTGTCTCCACCAAAGACCTGATGTACGGCCAATATCCCTTTATCACTGTACAACAGCAGAGCAAGAAAAACATTTGTTTTACTCAGAGTCGCCACAATTACCGGTACAACACATACGTGTTTTATATCTGCTGCAGTGTACAAGCGCGAGAGTCGTATATTAAAGCTTGCATGACAGTTTATTCTGGAACAGAGATTGTCTCTGCCTGCTGCGGAGTTCGAGACGTCCAAGCAGGCCGCGCTGTGGTAATGCAGTAAAAGTAATAGCTCCATATGGACTGTTTTTCAGGTGAGCACATTCTTCTCAGGACAAATAAGATAAAATGTTTCTTTGGGTTTTCAGCGTTTCATTACATTTCAAAGTGAATTCTGTTCTTAGTCTGTCAGCAGTGAGCGATTCCTAATGCTTGTTAGAACAATGTGATTTTTCTTAATAAAAACCTCTGACAGACCCTGGATGACTGAATCATTATATGACAATACATACGAAAACCCGGGGGGGGGGGGGGTATTGAAAGCACCGCTGGTGTCCTTTAAGCTGAATCAAACAACATCAGGACATAGAGAAAAAGCAAATAATATTTATAGGTAGATATCTTGGAATCTCAATGTGTATGACTGTGCCTATGTTTATCAGGTTCTTTATCAGATATATACCTGTATAATTAGATAAAGCCATCCATCCATCTTCCAATCGATTCCCCATAACAGCGTTGCAAGGAGGCCTGGAGCCCGTCCCAGTCTGCTGAAGGTACGAGGTGGAGGAACACCGACGTTAGCCTGGGTGAAGCGGGCGGCGCTGTGAGACCACGTCAGCGAGCGGTGTTTGCATCTCCAGCCCGTATCTGTGTGGGGTTCCTCCGGATGCTCTTATTTCCTCCCGCGGGTCGAAGACGTGTGGTTCGGTGAATTACGTGTCATTAAATTGCTCGTTGGGTGTGCGTGAGCGTGTGCCCTGTACCTCCTGCCTCCTGGGGGAGGCTCCTGGCTCAGCATGGGGGAATGGGAGAAGAACTTAACAGGAAAGTCCGCCGTGGAAGTCACACGTGTTTTAGACGTCCCCATATCTGATTTGATATTTGAAAATCTGGAAACAGCAAAACATCTGAATTGATTGGAGGGTTGCAGCTCAAAACACTAAACAAACTTCTCTCTTTTCTTATGACTGATCTATGTTCTATGTAGGACACGACTATAATAAACCACAGGCAGAAAAACATTTTGGTTCCTCGTGTAAAGGTCAAAATTGGAGTGTGGCCACTGCTGCTGCAGTATCAGGAATGAAGAGGTCTTTGGAAAGGTTATTGGAATAAATCCCTAAATCTCTAAGTCATTGTCTCCCAACCTGGTCCTTGGGGACACACAGACAGTCCACCTTTCTGCTGCCCCCCCTGCCAGACAGTCCACCTTTCTGCTGCCTCCCAGCCCCCCCTGCCAGACAGTCCACCTTTCTGCTGCCTCCCAGCCCCCCCTGCCAGACAGTCCACCTTTCTGCTGCCCCACAGCCCCCCCTGTCAGACAGTCCACCTTTCTGC
>JAODUD010000039.1:19142374-19153020 GCA_026784285.1 Stomatorhinus walkeri | reverse complement strand
CACCCCCCCCCCCCCGGCCAGACCGGCCACCTTTCTGCGGCCGGCCCGCGCCCGGTAGAACTGTCTGGTAGGCAGCTGGGATATAGTCTTTGCGTCCCCGAGGACTAGGTTGGGAAACACTGCCCTAACACACAAACAATTACAAGTTATAAGAATATTAACGCTAATACATGGGTTATGTATTTTGGTTTTTCACTATATTTTTACTATATTTCCAAATCTATTTGAATATGATGGAATTGGTAAGAAGACCTGGACAATTTAGTTTAGAAAAAAGCCGAACGTCGCCTGAAAGCGTCACATGACCAGATGTACCCCCACCCCAGTAAACCTACAACCTTCAGATCCGAGGGATATGCAGCAGACCCAAAGTAATAGTGCAGCATCATTCTGCCATAGAAGCCAATTAATTCTATAGCTCTCTGATGTAATGATCTTAAATAATTAATGCTGATCATGTCAGAGGTGACAGTTTTACTGTGCAGGGCTTTGGGAAAGGTCACATGGCCTAATTGCCAAGTCCGAATCGAGGCCATAGCTTTGTAATAGTGGTAAGAATCTTTAACTGAATAAAATCCTTGCCAGATTACTTGGAAGCATGACTTCATGTTGCCACACACTTTTAAATTCGAGGGGGAAATGGATTTTCTTTCCATCCTGGTACGAGAACAAATTCAATATCAATACTAACTGTAGTACATATGGTGGAATTAAACACTACAAAATAATTACTCTGATGCAATAATACACAGTCGCGTGGGATGGTCCCTCACCCATATCCTATGCCTTCCAAAGGGAAATCATTTTTAAGAAGTTAAATGCTGCCCTCAGTTTATTGATTTTTAAAAATCAATTTCTGTAGCCGTGCCAGTTGCGATGATGGAAGTCTAATTCTAATTGTGTACAAAACCCAAAACAAAGAAGGTCTACAACATAGTGGAAGAGGAACCTAAGACCCACTTACACAACCAGTCCCTGGGTCCCCCATATAAAAATGGTACTCCTTACACGTTAAAAGAGATTTACTCCTGAGCCCTGTTGAAGAACTGACTGGAGTCATACATCTTCCAGACACAACAGTGGGACAACAGAAACCCGCGGTACTTTACTCATCGTTGCTTAAAAATGACGACTGAACTCAAGTGGGCAAGAGGTGCCTTCTGTTTATGCAGACATGACTTCCATCTGTCTCCCATAACCAGTCATGTAGTATCGGGCAATGGTGAGTCTGGAGCTTACCCTGGAAACACAGGAAACACAGCAGGACAGGACCCTGGAGAGCCTGTCTGTCCATCACTGGATAGGCACACTCTAGATAGGCCAGTCTATCCCAACATACATTTTTGAAACCCAGAAGAAAACCCAACAGGACATAGGAAGAACATGAGGGTAGGATTCACCAGTGTTGGATGTCTGATCTATAGGTCCTACCAAGATAATCATTTTACCAGTCAATATGGACATTTATTAAGAGGTAATCAGTTAGGATCCATGCTATATTTAACTGTTTTTTTTGTTCTTCCATATCTATGTCAAGAAAGAGAAAAATAAAAATCAGCAGATATGACCATAAGCTCAAAACATAAGTGCAACACAGTCTGTTCTCTTGCTGTAACATCGGCATCCTAATTGATAGAATCGTATCGATTACAACAGGGACTGTGGGTCTTGGCAGCATGAAAATGTGAAACTTGGCACGGCTCTGTAAGTTGACCGAAAGCAGTCAACTTTTCATTTGGATAAGCGTAAGAAAGGGTTTTCAACAATTACAAAGACAGCTCGCTTGAACTGGGATGCTTAGCAACAGACAGGTTTAAATTACCATAGCGTGCATTGTGACCTCTGATGGAAATAACAGCCTTTCTATTAAAACATGCGACACAACAAGGTTAATACAGATAGATAATGATCTCGTATGAATTATGAATTGAATGTTACTTATTAAAAGTTAAAAGATTTATTGAATGTGATTTTTTTCTTCTTTGGAAGGTTAAGCTTCACTAAAGGATTAGATTTATAATATTTAGCGGATGTAAAACTTTCTTCCTGTGTTTGGGATTGTTTAGAATCCACAGCACAGCATTTAGCAACAACGGGAGTGATGCGCTCTTTCTTAGATCAGGTGCCATGTGCACTTTATGGGGTTTTCGCAGAGATCTGGAGACGTGATCAAAACGTCAGATTTGATTTTGGGTTTTATCTGTGATATTCATCATGTCATGATGATTTTCCCTTTTGTAGAGAGACAGATACAGTCCAGTCATATTTGCTTTTTGCCATGTAGGGGTATTGATATCATTAAGTGCTAATGTAAGAAGGCATATCCGTTTTATCATACTGATATCCTATGATGTGCTGTCTTGTGCTCCACCGTGAGCCTAATGCTGACAGGGTTTAGTTTGTCATTAATATTTTATTTCCTTTGTGCTCAAATATAACATGAGAATTAAGCCGTATGTGGTCGACACTGCTGAGCTCTGCTCTCGGCACCCTGACAGCTAAATCCTGGGACTCGCACCGTATCCTCTCTGTCGATTGCTGATGCCGACATTGATCATCAGCAGTGGAGATCGTAATTTATTCCCAACAATCTACCCTTAGGGAAATCGCACGTATCGCTGCAGTGCATGTAGTCAAATTGTGCCACAGGTACTGCAGACCACGTACTGCAGACCACAATCATCAGGCGAGATTATTTTTTGGACCGTGAGCAGCGTGAAACTGAACATCATTTTCAGAAGAAAGGTTGTCTGGCAAAATGTATTTTTTATTAATAGCATGAGGAATGATACTACAATGATACTAAAAAATCAGGTTTTTATTATTTCCACAGTGTGCTTTATGGTTTAGATCTGACTTTTGTTATTAGATTCTACAGGACAAATGCAACGAGCTGGAATTTGCAATACAAGCTGGAATTTGTATATAGCATTCATTAACAGGTTAATTAAAATTGCATACATGCTACGTCTGTTGATCTGAGTAGGCCTATATATACACAGTACAGGGGGTGGATATTTCCTGCAGATGTATTAGCAGCTAATGTTAAATCTGTGGATATTTTTAATGCAGCCATAACAGGCAGTGCGATCACAGCAGACCGACTCGTGGAGAGAGGATTAAGGGCAGCATTCGGAGCGGACTGTACCATGAACTAATGCCCCATGCGGATGATGAAACTAAGCCTCGCTGACCTGCTGACCTCTCCGCGCCACGGCTCTTCGGCACGCGAGAGTGAGTGGGAGGGTGACTCACTAATTCCGATCTCCCGCGTGAAACTCACGCCTATGCAACCTGGGCATTCGTATGTGGGCTCCTAAGCTTTACCATTTTACTCCAAAAAATGCCATATCTAGGAAAATCTGGAAGTCATTTAAGGGTAATATGCCACTCATGTGATGACGATTCTAGAAAACCGTGTCTGCCAGATGTATGATTCTGTCGCCCATAATGGTGGGTGGACAGCCTTAAAGGTGTCAGATGCCCCAGCTCGCCTCAGCGGTGCTCTATATGTCACACCCAACGCTCGACTTCCAGACTGAACCAGGAAGTGTACGGAGAGGGAAGGCCCCCCCCTCCCTCGATGTCACTGCACTAAGCCATGGGATCTGTTACACAGTGTTCTGTCACAATGCAAAGCCTGCTCAGCAAAAGCGGGGGTGAGGTAGAGGTAATGAAGCAGAACAAATCCTAGGATGAACTCCATGCGACGGATCCAAGCCCTCCACAATCACCTCTCATGCAAAGCTGGGACTGGACATTGCATTACAGGCTAAGCCCATTGGCCAGTATGAGTCCCTTCTTCGGGTGGTTCTTGAATGCTGTATTTCTCAATCCAGGCCTCGGGGACCCCCAGAGAGTCCACATTTTTGCTCCCTTCTAGGTCCCTGGAGGTTGGGAGGGAGCAAAAACATGAATCATCGGGGGGATCCTAAGGACTGGATTGAGAAACACTGTTGTAATGGAGCTCATGTAGCATGATTCCCTGGACAACAGATCATTTTTGGAAGTTTTAAATGGATTCATTAAAGAGATGCATTACCATCAAGACAGAGGTCACAGGTCAGACTGGAATTGCAGTGTAGCAAACATGTCACAGCCCAACTCTCAACGGTCCTACATACCGGAACCTCTTTTCTTACTTTCTCTGAGGGAATTTTCTCTGCACACATACAGGTGATGATGGCCCCACATCTGCACCAACACATTCTCCTAAGTTGGCCCCTCTCTCTGTCCTCTTCCCCTGGTTCTGGTACCCCTTGCCTGATGTTCTTGGGCTTCTTCATCTGGGTTCTCCTCACAGGGCCCTGCTTGCCTCGGCATGTGCAGGCCTCCATGGACAACCATAATCTTTGCATTTTCCTGTTACTTTCACAATGCTGTTACGTTTTAGCGGTATGCAATATTAGCAATTATCTGCAATAGCTGTTTGTCTCAGTTCGATCTTTTATGGTTATATTTATTTACCTGCGAATGTTTTAGAATAACTGTTATTTATGCAAAATGTGTAGTTTCAGCGTGGAGTAGCATTTTTGTAAGCCATTCCACGTGTATTGAAAAACATAGAGTTCCTACAGGTGACGTCTTCCAAACCCCACCATCCTGATCAGGGTTAAAATCATGGCCTGGATTTTTACTTTCTGCACCTGAACTATTTACATCTGATTAAAGATGGATGGATGGTTGGACTTCTTTGAGGTCTAGAGTGTTCTTGTATGCTTTAGTATCCTTTCAGACCATGATGGACTGAAGCTGAGTCAAGCAGAAGGAGTTTCAGTCACTCGTGAAGATCCTGGTGCTACTCACATCTCCACCATCATCTAAGACTTGGCGTGACATTTTCATGCAAGGACACACAACCTGTTTTTAAACATATAAAGAGCTGGTATTTGTATTTTTATGACTGAAACTCTGTAAACTGAAACAGAGAAAATCTCAAGAAAGGCAGATAGACGGCCTGTAAGGTAGTGTTACCCAGCGCATCCTCAGGGGGATTGGAACAAAGAGCTGCCTTCTCTGGTCATCGTATATTCTATAGATATACTGCCACTGGACAGGCATGCGTGTCACCAGAATCTTGTCTTTCCCATTAGAGATGCCATCATTGCAGAAGGAAATTGGTGAAAGGACATTTACAGGGTGTCCCTCGTGTCATTGAAGTGGAAGGACACATAACTGAGAAAGGAATTAGGCACGTTGAAGAAGGGGATGCACGGGGGGAATTAACTTCTCTGGGGGTGCAAGGCTGACATGGTTGAGGGGGGTGTACTGCTTATAAAATTTGCCAATCAAGGCGGGGGGGGGGATTGCACCAGCAAATTGATTGGCTAAATTCTATAAGTTTAAATGAAGCAATCTATTTTTCTTGATGCCGGACAGCAGCCTCTGTCTTGCCAAGCAGTGCCCCTGATTTTGCTAGGCCCGAGGCGGAAGCCTACGATAGCCTATGCATAAATATGCCCCTGGGGGGCGCCACCAGTGAATAGCAAGCACATTGGGGCCTGACAAGCCACCTGATACTCATGTGGTTCTGGCAGAGATGGGGCATTCAATCACAGGAGAGCTGGCACAAACAAAACAGCAAAACATCCTCTGGATCTCTGCGTCCTGCTGTCAGATACCATTTACATACGTCATTTACACTGGGATCGAGGAAACTAGTCTAAACCGGTAAAAACGAGCTTGACACAATAAAAACCTCAGCAGGCCCTATCATCCATCCATCCATCTATCTATCTATCTATCTATCTATCTATCTATCTATCCATCTATCTATCTATCTATCTATCTATCTATCTATCTATCTATCTATCATCTATCTATCTATCTATCTATCTATCTATCTATCTATTTACAAGTTACTGCATCTGATCTTCAGTCCATCATATTACAATTGGAATCATCACCACTCCATCCCTGCCCCATAGCAATCAAACCCACCACCATCAACATATCAAAAGAAGCTGATTAATCCATTTTTTGAGGAAGGGTCTGCTCAACAAACTAGCAGTAACAGCTAACAGCTAAGCCTCGCTCTTTGCAGGGAGCCCAAAGTCTCGCTTGAGCACGTGTCCCATGTATTGAATGATAACAGCACTTTCTGCGCCCCACCCTCGTCACGCAGAAGCCAAAAGGGTTAACGTAGGAGCGTAAATGGGTTAGCGCAACCTCCACGTCCGGGAAGGTTAATGGGGCCGGTTCTCAGCAGCTCAAATGCTCAAGTAGCTTTTATTGTATCATAATAATAAATCAACTGCATAAAAATAAAATAAATTAACTGAGGAGGAGAATGCAGCGAAAAGAGGCCGAAAAGTCTGAAAAAAAGCACCACCGCAGGTCTGGTACCATCATATCATTTGATACCAGCTTGAAAAATATTTACCTCCAGGTCGTTGCACTGCTTAAAACCCAAAATATTCTTTCTGCAGAACATTAAATGCCTCCATGTAACGTATAACAGTTCAGTAGCAGCAGTGGTCTTTAATAGCTCAGACGGAGCTTCAGATCTCTGTGATTACAGCCTGAGAGTTACACGGCCAATCAGAACCAGTCCGTTACACTGAGTTTCATAAGTGAACGCTTGTGTTTTATTATCTAATTCTCTGAGAAACAGATCTCCTTTGTGTTATCTCATTATTCCAGCATCATGGGCTGGCTCTTGATTCTCAGAAATAACCTTCTCCTCTGTGTTGAGGCACATGGGTTCGACTGGAAAGCAAATACGTGACATAAAACATTTATTGTCAGTGCCGAAACATGTCTTTAATACCATACATGTGGTGGGGTCACACTCATATCACATGTTAAAGGTATGCATGGCTGGTACTGTTCTTTTAATATAATGTTTTAAAGCACCATAACACATACATTTGGGCGCAAAATTGATTCATATTTACTTCTTGACAATTAGAAGATCTGTAGATTAAATGGATAGACAGTGTGCAGTCTTGACCATTTTAACAACCAACTGTAGCTGGTCTGTTGTATTTCCAGTTCTGGATTCTTTGTTTCCTTCTTGTTAGAAGGAAGGTAATTTAAATTCAGGACTTGAAGTGGAAGTAGTTGTCTGAACCTCCCATTCGCTGTTTAATTAACGGTGTACATAACAAATTAACATATTAATAGCCATGAATTTTAGAGTAATTGATGTGCGTGCATGTTTGAACCACGTGTGAAATTTAGCTCCTAATACCTGTGCATGTGGTGCAAGTTAATTTCTGACAAGCCAGCAGCAGACAGATTTCAGCAGTAGAATTACTACTGCGCTGTAATAATGACCGAAAAGTAGGATGCTTTAAATCCATCTCTAAGCATTAAACCCAGATGTCATTGCGCTTTTTACACAATATGTGTGTATGTATACATTTATACATATGGATGTTAAAAACATCATTCCTCATTGCAGACCACTGCATGCAATAAGCATGTCTCTAAATAAAGTTTTAAATGAAGTAGGGAGTGGAATATAGGTGTTACTGAAAGGTCACCAACTCTAATCCCAGGATAAGCAGAGTCACCAACCCCCATTGCTCAAAATCTGTGTGTGTGTGTGTGTGTGTGTGTGTGTGTATAATATGTATATAAATGTGGATGTACATCATCACCTTGGATAAAAGCTAATTATATATAAAGTTAATTAGGTTAAGCTCTCTCTCTCTCTCTCTCTCTCCCTCTCTCTCTCTCTCTATATATATATATATATATATATATATACATACACACACACAGTGTTATTTATAGTGTTATACTGATGTAGTGCATCAGTAATGTCTGAATGTCTGTCACATTGGTAGCATTTGCCATTAAAATTGGTCTCCTGTAATGAATAAATCACACACAACTAACAAAGACAAATCAAAATTGGAAGCATTGTTTAATATTGCTCTACTGTTATCCTGAAAGGCATAATTGCAGTTACACATTTTAACCGACTGCAGTTGGGGTGGGGGGAAAGGTCAACGTCTCTCTTTGCATTGAACACTATATACAATGTAAAATAAATACATTTACACAATCGACATATTGTTGGCGCACACTTTATGATACACATCACAAAAATATACAGGTAATTGTTTTACAGGCGTAGAGCACAGAACTAGATCTACTGACATGGTTTCTCACTGCTGGTTCCTGCGTCTCCCGGATTGAAAATTGTTTCACCTTCACTTCTCAATTAAGCTTCTTGCATGGGACTCCTCCATTCTGGCTTTCGTGCACAAACTCAAATGCCACGGATGGTTTCAATTTGCTGGCAAGTGAAGTGTTAATCATTTAAATACAATGGACAGCACCCATAATCTCATCTATAATAAAAATAGCAGTTGTTTTTACATTTAATTGTTACTCCTATTATTTTAATGCAAAATAGTTCCATAAATACAGCATTATGATGTAATAAAACAACAAAGTACAACTTCCCCATGTTGCACAATCATATTGCTTCATATAAGAAAAAAAATGTTTTTAAATTTTTTTCAGATTTTTTTATGGCTAAATAATACCTTTCCTATGATAAACAGTAGGTGTTGTAAAGTCAGCAAAATGTTTCAGTTCTGACCTCAGCTGAACATTCTCCCATTTCTGCCCCAGTAACTTGTTGCAAAACAAAATCCAGTATATTGTTCAAATATTCTTTGTTGGTGAAGGGTATAATAAATTCCGAATTGATTATTAAATGAAGATTCAATTTGCTTTTCACTGGAAAAAGAAAAAAAAACAATGTAATGGTAGATCTGGAATTAGGCAAGCTGAGTTATGGTCACTATTGTTGATCTATAACCAGTCACGTATCACAGATATTCAGGGCGGTCCCAGAATGGAGACATTTAAACCCAAGTGTTTATAAGACCACCCTCCAATTTTGCTTTGAGCAAATATAAGTTAAACAGTAAGACAAACATGAAAACATGTTTCTTAACAACCCCCCACAAAAAAAACATACAAAAGAGGAACAGAAACAGCACTTTCTCTAATGGTGTAGCTTCTGACAAGCAGACGGGGGCTTCGACCTAACAACCAACCGGTAAAATGCACTGCACGATCAGTACATACGGAATCACAGTCCACTTCCCTGCTGTTTCATACAGCAATATAAGAGTCCATACACAGCATTTCTAGAAGACGTCCATAGGAGAAGATCTCTAAAACCCAATCTTCCTTTTAAAAATACTTTTTTGTGTCCCGGTAAGTTTTAAGATAAAACTCGCCTGCACCAAACAGAAAAGGTTTTTTTTTGTCCTTCATAACCTTTAGACCCCAAAGTATAATATAACAGTGATATAACTGATCAGTATGGATGGCTTTATATACAGCATTTTTTTTTGTTTAAATAAATATACAACTGATTGTTCAGAAGTATTAAAATGCTTATTGATTTTAAACCTAAGATGTACACTGTTAATCTACAAGAAATGGTTACACAAATGATTCCTTTTATAGATGTTCTTTCATTCTTTTCAATAGTAGTTACTCAGTTATAAGCCAGTAGAGAGATATTTTTGGATGTGTTGATCTAGCGATTAATAAAAGAGCCTTATTAGCAGATTATTAGAGAACAAATGCACCACCGGTGTCTCCTGAGGCTTCGTACATCCAGTACTGTCTCTAATTCTACCCTGTGTTTTCAAAAAGCTTACAGCACGAGAACTGGAGTCACCACGGAAGGTACGAGACATCGGTTTTTTATGCAACGTAAAAGATAGAAAAAAAAACTAACTTTAAAATAAAAGCACAGTTAACAAGACACAATGAATAGCCTACCTACATTTTTCTTCACTTTTACTCTGTTCCATTAATATATCTTAGGTTAGTTTTACAGTCTATAAATTTACAATATACAATGGTTAGGAAGGTTTGGAAATTAAAGAGACTAAGAGACATGTTAAGATCAATGCATGATGTGGTGTCGAGCAGATTTTTTTTTCCTTTTCTTTTTTAGCATATTTAGATTACTGACTGGAATGTCCCCAGAAGGCAGTACTCAAGATTTCATCGCTATTAGATTATTCCTTGTGTACTTACTACAACAGACATGCAAACTGAGGAGGTCTGTTTAAACAGGGGGAAAATTTAAAGTTCAGAAATCACAGCTTTCCTTGGAGGTGGCGTGTAATTTCATAAAGATCAAATACATTGTTATTTTTACGATTTACGTTGGAATTGTTGGGCATTTTTTTCTGGTTCATCTGATTTGGCTTTCATTTTTTTTTCTATCTTTAACTGAGTAGATACAATCTAAGAGTTGATGGTCATGAAAACTGCCACAGTATGCCAGAGAAAGTAATTATATTAAACCCAAACATCAAACATAAATTGCCTACTTGTGTATTTGCAGATCTTCAGTAATTACTATTGCTTGTAGAAGGTTAATTTTTTTTTCACAATTAACAACTGATACAATGTCTGAAATTGATTAAGCTGATACAAAAGTTCTTAATTACGCACAAAATATCATTAAAAATCTGAAACGTCTCCCTTTAATATATGACTTCGGCTTTTGTTCCTCGTTTCCCTATTAATGTAACAAAAAACGATCAAGATATATATATATATCTGTTTATATATATATATATATATATATATATGTTTCTTTTTCACATTGCATGAGTGAATAAAGCTTCAGATTTCCCTGAAAAGATCACCATGAA
>JAODUD010000039.1:19116810-19132645 GCA_026784285.1 Stomatorhinus walkeri | reverse complement strand
AGAGAGAGAGAGAGAGATGTGAGGGATGTGAGGGATGTCCTACAATGTCTTCAGCCACACCCAAAGACAAGACAGTACTTCTTTTTCATGCCAACATGTACCTTTTCATCTTGGAAAAAGGCACCAGCTGAAAATGTTAATTAATTGTTACACCACTGCTTCAGGGCCATTATGCAATGTAATAAAGGCTGTGTAATTATGAAATTTCACAGCTATTACTGGGGCTGATGGCTCACATGTCATCATCGGCCAGGTTGAATGGCTTTACTTGCACATGGCTCCCTGTGATGGAACAGGTACAAACCAGATGAGGACCTGACCTGGCTGTCCTAAGAGCTGCCAGCGTATAATGTAACGGATACAAAGAAAATATATTAACATGTACTCTGTATGTGTGTGTATATGTATAGATATCCACAAGATAGGGGTTGATTGGGAACAAATTAACTGCATAATGGCCCCTAAACAGCACATAAACAAACATTTACATCCCATGTTGTCTATGTGACCCTAAGTACACAGATAATAAACAGCACACTTACTACTTACTGCAAATTCAGGACCAACTAGTACTATTATTACTCTGAGTATTATTATTGTTCCTGGAACATCCAGAAGGAGGTGGTGGGGCTATACTGGCCACTACGTGCCTCTCAGGGAACGTCCGAACGAACAGAGATAAAGCCGATGACAGGATGACATGGGCAGTGGCGCCGGAAGGTGCAAGGATGGGGTTTGGTTTGTATAATTACATCTATCTATCTTTATGCACCAGCAGCACTTCGCAAAATTGAAAATACAAAAAAATTTGACCGCTCATTCTGATATTTAATGAGTGGCAAACACACGGCCCTGATTTATCGGTTACTTACCCATGTGGCATATTTACATTTTATTAGATGGAGATTACTATGCCCACAGACCGCGCCACTCACTCCAGCCTGATGGATCGATTTGATTTACAAATGTAATCAAACTAAGAAGAGGAGAAAAAAATGTGATAATGCCCTGTTTCTGCACGTCGTTATCACCGACGTCGCCCCTCGACTGGGGGAATAACTAGGTGTAGCTCAGTCGCACGCCCCTGTCCCAAAAACACCACGGAAAAAGCTCCATTTCGCTGAATACTTGAGCCTCTGCAAAGAACAGAGATGCTTCCCAGTCTCTGTACCGCTGAGATGATGTCATATGCAGGTGCCCCAGCAAGGAAAGGAAGCCCTAACGAAATCGCGCTGTGGCATAGAGAAGCTTCTGAGAACTGGACCAGCACAGAGGAAACAGGGGACAATATCTCTTTGTTTTGCAGATGCTGCCATACAAAGTGACCTAGGAAGTCAAGATTTCACTGCCTTGCATAGACAGATATTCTATGTAGCGATTTGCATTGTGTATTTTTTTCTATGAATTTCAGTCCTGGCCAATCAAGCAGCGGCCAGAGTTGCTTCAGGTCTAAGATTTTGTTTTTTAAAATTTTAAGACTATAGTTCTTATGAGTGTCCTAAATGCAGCCTGGCTATACGTTTAAATGCTTTTTTCTTTATGTATTTAGGTTATTTGTTAGGGAATTTTTATGTGCTGTACTTGCATGCACACCTCTCTTTAGATAAACTCACAAGATAGAAAATTGTTTTTTTCTTCGGATATTAGTTTTCAACCACAACACTGTTAGCAACAAAAATACCACAGAACCACTGTATAGAGTCCAAGCACTGTGATGACAGCAGACCATCCTTAAGCAGTGTGGAGTATGGGGGCTGGGGGGCTAGGACACATGAAGGTGCTGACTCAGTATGACACTCCAAGGCCTGTGTGACACTCCACCATGGCGCAATGACTCAGGGTGGCTTGACAGAGTGGCCTGCGTGTGAATGCGCCTATGTCTGTCAGAGGCATTAAAGAGTCCCCCTGTCCTGACCCTTCAAATGTCAAGCACTGGGGATGCTCTCTGGGGAAGTGGGGAATAAGAAGAGTCCAGAAGTCCACTCTCCATCCCACCCCTGGGAGTCTGTTCAACATCTAAGTACTGATGGAAACTCCCATCTCCTATTATTACGATTGCACTGACAAGCGTAAAAAAATACTGGGAACACTTCTGTCAGTTCATCTACGAGCAGTGAAGTCTGTTAAGCCACGAGGCTTTATTAAAAAAGGAAAATATGTTCTACCAAATTGTTATACAACCTAGCAGTTCAAGGTGGTGAGATTATACTACAGGAATGTTTTTTTGCGTAGCCTTCCAACAACTCTGTGATACGTGTAGACCTATACCTGTCATCGCAAAACGCACACCCGTCCGCAGTTAATATAGCGTCCGACTTTCCGCGCATATTGGTATATAAGCCCTTACATAGATCGTGCATTTACTTTGCCGAAGACGTCTTAGGTCATACATCAATCAGAATTTCCAGCGCTGTCAAGCTCGGGCGGTGACGAGTCGCGGACACTAAGAGATCACCCGGCGGGGTACAGGAAGGGAGGCGCGGTGAGGCGGAGCTGAACCGCGCATCGCCGCAGATTAGACGGCGGATCAGGGCGCTTTCGCTTTCAAATTAAAACTGAAAATTCAAACTCCATTTCAAATACCAACGCCCCTGAAAGTCCTTCGAAACTAATTCAGACTTAGTAGAAGTGAAATATTTTGCAAACTATTATGTTTAACTTTTAATGTTTTTTTTTAATCCTGGAAAAATCAAACTACTTGAAATAAAAATGTTTTTAATGGAGTAGGCAATTTTATCCAATGTCATGAATTCCCATCTTTAACAACATTACATCTTCATTAAATTACCTATATTTTATTTATATATATATATAATTTATTCTATTAATGCTGTATTCTCCAGAAGGAGAGCACGACTCTTTCACATCTTGAATCTCAGTAGGACTCCTTCCCAGGAATTTTCCCCATGACAGTTAAATCAAAAATCCGTGTCATAGGCTGTAATTCCTTCTTTTCCAGTTGATTTGACCAGTAAAAACTCGATCAGCCAGGACCTCCAGTGGAATGTCCCAGCATCCCCATAGTCAGAGACAGAGCTCATGCCTATCCTGTATCCTGTCTGTCTCTCCTTTAAGAAGGGGCATCTCAAAATGAGGTTCCTGTGTCCAGTTTATATCAGACGGCGGCTGGTTGCATTTTCCAGATGCTAGAAGGGTTTTTTTACGAGAGAGGCGCGAAACCAAAACGCAGACATACGCACGCTACACGCAGCATCGCCATCTCTCCCGCTTCTGGAGGGACACTCACGTTTTCAGACTCTCGCGGTCACGCAAGAAATCTTACGGCAAATCTACATTATTCCATTAGAAATCTGAAATGAGTTACATCAAAAGCGTTGTGATAACCCTGCGTCACCCCTAAACAACCGTCATCCTGAAACGCACTGTGCCGTTTGCGCACTGTCACTTCCGCCGTGGTTCCAAAGTCAAACTTGCTGCATTACTAAGAAGCTGAGCAGAAAAGATAATTGCTTTCGTTTATAGGTAAAAATCTGCAGTCTGTTTACAGGTAAGCTATACGCTGTCCTAGCTTTTTATTATTATTTTCCTCATGATAAATATTTATCATGGGCATTGTTCATTACCTTCACACAGATATATGTTCACTGAAATTATTAATCTTGCCAATGAGACCCCACAAAAGTCTCCAATTTGTGTAGTTGTGTTAACTTTCTTAGCCACCCACATGTATTTAACATCATATTTAACATTTTAGCACCGTAATATAACATTATAGGCGATGGTTTGTTCACATAGCTCTGTAGAATTTCACCTGACGCCATGTCAGAATCGCTCAGGGCACCTGTCAGACCATAAAACGATAGCTTAAAAAACACGCAAACCAATATGCATGGAAAAATGTTTAAAAATGCACGAAATGGTCTAATTTTCCAGAGTACTTTCTCAATACGGAGTAACGTTGGCAAAAATGAAGAATTTTAACCGCGTTCGGGAAAAACACGGACTGTTTCATTATCCCGCCTCCCGTGACAGAGCGAGCCCGGTAATACTGAGTGATGTTTAAATTAGTTTACAATTTCCCCGCTCCCCGGCCAGAACGGGGCTTAAGTGGGCGCAGTCAGACATGTCAGCCGTGCTCTCGGCCGCCGTAACGAATCGCTGCCCGTGCCCCGCGCGCCTAATGGCTTCAAATTAGCCGCCGCGCTCGCGCCTGACAGTTTGTCACGACTCCCGGCCGCGTGGTGGGTGACGGCGGCGATCGCCCGGCTCCGCGAGATGCGGACTTCATCAGTTCCATTAAGGGATTACTGCAGTCTTTGAGGAGGAAACAGAACAGTGATACGTACTTAACTCCAACTAGGGGTTAGTGGTAGTATTCTCAGTATTACGCTGGCGGCAAAGTAAATTAGTAAATAATACGGGAATTAGGACTGGGAAGCATCTTTAATCTCTTCTTTATTCTGTGTAAGTGACAAATACCAATTTTTGATGAAGAATGATGCTGGACTGACCCATTGTCTAGCAATTGCTCGAAGGATAATTCCTTTGGAACTGCTGTGGTGAAGAAACCTGACCCATCATGTGTCAATCGCACAGCTGGGGAGTGATCACTTTGAGCCCTAGGTCTCACTTCCCCTTTCCAATGTGCAAAATAAAAGCAAAAGCGAGAAAAGCGACCCAGCTCTGTGCCCAAGCCCCAAAGCTTGACACCATGTGTTGTCACTCTTCAATCTGCCTTGAGTGTCTCACTCCAGAACCTTTTTCCCTAAACCATTCTCCAGTCGGTCACCTCCGTCCCCAGTGCTGCTCCTTATGCAAGTCCAGCAGCACGGACGGGAGCCGGACGCACCTCAGAATGAAGCATCGCCACTGCCATCACGCTAGACTTATCTGTCAATGTCATTAATGCGACCTTGCCAACATGCCACCTCGCATTTTTTATTACGCATAGCGGAAAATTACAATAGGTGCAGCTTCTGGAGATGTTGCCTCATGGTTTTGTTGGATTTCAGTGGTTTAAACGTACAAATCGATATTCTGTTTCTATCCATTTCTGTCACTGAGTGGATTCTGCAAAGTGATAGATCACTGTGCCACATTCAGGATGAAAATTCGGCACCTTCGGATGAGAAATACATTTATGGCCGTGAAGAAATGTTCCAGGATGTTTTTTGGGGCTACTATATGGTAGGACTCAGAAACTGCACACAGAACAACAGTAAACCATCTACCCAGAGCCATGACCTTCTTAATATTCATGAGGAATATTATTTTGTTTCAGTGTGGATTGCACATTGCTGAGATGACAATAAAGCTTTACTTGATTAGACTTGACTTAAAACGTACTCCAATGGCTGAATCTAATGTTCTAAAGCATTAGGGCATGTTCCAAGAGGAACATAGGACCAGAGAAGGCACCAACCTGGGATGTGCTTGGCCCAGCCAATATTGACCACCAGTTCCCGATCGGCCAGGTCACAGAGCGTTGTCAGGGCTTTGATGTCGCTGTCAGGGACAGTCGGGTCGGGCATCGCATAGATCTTCTCCGGCTCTGCCACGAGCAGGTGGGAGACGACTTTGTTATCTGCGAGGCAGGCAGAAGAGACTGTGTTCAACTCCAAGGAAGGAAACGGAGAGTGCGAATGGAGCCATACAGTCAGAGTCAGATCCTATTAGCAGGGACATGAAGTTCTGCCAACTGTGGTATGAGGGCCGACTGTGGTATGAGGGCCGACTGAGCCGAAACGTCCGTCTCTATATTTACAAAATCCCTGATGTTTACGCATAGCTGCTTAGGGCAGATCTAACTGCCTCTGCGGGTTCTGCTATAATCATTGCTGAAGTCTAGGTGGCTTCTCCCTTGTATGGTCAAATGTCTTTGCGCTTTTAATGCTTGAATTCTGAGTAAAGCTAGAAAAGGAAGGAAATTGCTACTAAAATACAATATTTTAAATAGATTTATACCTTTTATTTTACTCGTTTTTGTGATTGAACAAACAAAGTTCTGACTCCAATAGGAACTGTTTAGCCAATAAGAGGCAGGATAATTCCGCCCCACTGTGAGCCTAAGATGCTCTCCTTTGACAACACCGCAAAATGAAACCTTTACTCCAACCACTGTGGCTGCTTCGTCATCTTTCGCAATGTGATCCAACTTCACAGCAGAGGCCGTAACCTAACAGCTCTGTCCTAGCGCCTGGGCCCTGCGGAGCCAGGACAGAGGTGGATATCCGGAGGGAGCAACCGATTAGCGAATTAAAAGGCATTAACTCCCACTATCTGCTCGTATCCCAACCGTGGAAGAGGAGACAAAGGCCGGAGTGAATCGATCAAAGTGTCCTCCTCTCCACTCCAGGACAGCAGAACGTAGGATGCTATCTCTGCTAAATCTTATTTAACGTTTCCCTAATTAGAATCAATGCAGCTGAACTAGCAATCTCGGAGCCTTTGTTTTCACGCTAATAATCGATCAGAAAAACAGGCTGGGATTCTTCTTAATAGGCAGCTGGACTGCAGTGTGCTGGTCACACAGACTGGCAGAAAAAACCAGAATGTGCAAAAAATATCAAAGATAAGTGAGGAGTCGGCAGGCTAGATATTGGTAATAGGGTCTTCGCTCAAAATACAAAGCTCAAATTAAAATAATGCAAACAAATCAAGTTTGAATCATTTTAAATACATGGGAAAAGATTACTGATTAGTCTGGTTAGTAAAAGCATTAACTAATCATGTTTTTTGCAATCACACTATTTTGCCCTGAACTGCCATGAAAAATCTCCAGAAAAATGCACGTGATCAGGAACAAAGCAGGTTAATTTAATATTCATTTCTAACGTTTTTCTTGCACTTTGACAAGAAGAAGGCAGTACTGGGAGAGAAAGAAGTTTTTACACATACACATAATAAACAGTTTCTTTAGAATTTTACTGGTGCAAACTCGCAGTTTACTGTAAGCAAATGCATTTGTGCTTGTGATGCAAGAGGTTTAACAGCGACAGCGTGGGAACCGAACCCAGAAATGCTAACATCGACAGATTAATTTTAGCCTGCCATACAGCTGCTGGTGCCGGCCCGTTCTGGGGGGAGATTCGGGCTGACACAGGCCCCGGCACTGTCTACCGATGGCATGCAGAGAGCGATGGAGAAGAACAGCCTTACATGGCTTCTTGGGGGGTAGGGCCAGCTGCGGGTTCAAGTAGGGACTGTTCTCGGCATCTATCCGGCGCTTGTACTTCTGTCGTCCGCCACGCACTCGGTCAAGACGCACACCTGCGAAGAAAAACCAACAAGGAAAAGATGGCATTGATGAGTGAGCCAGAGCTGTGTGTGGGGTTTGCATGTCCTACCCCATGTTTGCGTGGGTTCCCTTCAGGTACTGTACTTCCGGTTTCCAAATGCAGAATGTGTTGACTGGCATCTCTAAATTTCCCTTGTTATGCAGTGTGTTTTGGAAGTATCAGCATCATATGTACAATCCTTACACTCACCAATTCATTATGAGTTCTATCATAACGTTTGAGTTAATCATTCCTATTTTTAGCTGAATTGGTTCATGTTTTACTTCGTTAGTGTAACATTTTTATAGTCAGCCCTGGCTTTTTTATCTGAGCATTATATGGCTAATGACATCTGTGGCTGCTTTCAGAAGTAGCCAATTCCTGAAGCTTTTTGAGGGTTCCCTTTGTACTTGGGTGTGCAGAGATGCAGGAAATGCATGGAACCTCAAGTAGCAATGCATCACAGCGCATCAAAGGCTGCTCCAGCAGTAACATGACCCGCACTACAGAGATCTACAGCTAAATGCTAACACCCACATTTTTAGGGAAGGGATGCACTGACTACTGGATAGCTGGTAACTGTTAGCTATGTGGCATTAAATAGCTTTCAAAGGTAACCGACTCTTTGGTCAGCACGCATATCCGTGTTATGTATTGATATTAACTTGCATCCACAGAGGAAGGGCAGAGCAGTTTTTCTGTGACTGATATACGAAGACATGCTTTACACCCAAACCAAATCTTAAAGGTCACAGCCTTGATACAAAGGCAATGTTTAATCTACTGCTGGCTTAGGCCATCCTTATGGAGGAGTGGATTCAGTAACATGCTTTCTTATTTTATACACCGTTTCATGCCTTCTCAGTCACCTCTCCAGATAACTGATGATCTATACGATTGTCTTAGAGGTTCAACTATTCAACTACAAAACAATGGTGCACAGATCTCCCAATATGGTCAAAAAAAGGCTCAAAAAAAATGTATTAATGCAGTGTTGAAACAGAATGAGCTAGAAGGAGAGAGGATGCAGGTGATGAGAGACCACAGAAGAATTACAGCGTTCCTGGGACTTGGATGAAGTCAATCCCTTTAACAATGCACGGCAAAGAAAACGGGATTAGCAGATGAGTTATCGGATGCTATAAAGGGGTCCTGGTGCTTTGACACATGGTGGCCTGCATCAGGACAGTGGATGCGGCGGCACGAGTGCAAGACAAAAACATCTGAGGAGGCTGGATTCGCCCGGGCTGGAAATAGCAGCAGAATATGGCAGGACACCTTTGGCATTCAGCGGGACAGCGCCATCTGAAAGCTCTCCAGAGGGGGACGCTAAAAGCAGTTCGGAGGACGGCAGCGCGGCAGATGCGTCAGGCAGCATGACTGTCATGTGAGGTTCTAAGAAGGGATTGGCACCACCCCAAAAAAAAAATATATAAAAGGTGCTGGAGCTGCATCAGAGCAAATGGCCCTGCTAATAACGTGACGTCATGCGGTTTCTCCCCCTGTCAGCAGAGCGCCATTTGCACTGGGACATGAAACGCATTCCCAACCAAAAGCGAGTAGTATTACAGGCAAGGCGATACAGGAAGGGGCGTTCACTTGGCCTCGTCTGCCTCGTTACGCTCATCCAACCCTCAAAGCTTTAGGCAAAGATATGAGGAATGAAAATGAACGTGTTTTTCTATTAAAAGGCATCTAATGAAGATGCTACCAGTGAGAAAGGGGTCAACAATTTGTTTTTTTAAAATGATGTAAAATAAAGTACAGCTTTTCATCACAATGCCTTGATGTTTTTTTTTTTGGCTCCCGATATTTATGCAGGAGGGTTCAGGCAATGACCAGACGACCAGAATCATGTTTCCAAAAAGGGCGGAAGGTGCAGGTTACATTTCAGAGTATCAACGCAGCCTCGTCTCTTTCTTGCTCGATGCTGAAGCTGGATCTTTTCTTCACCTCACTCTGCTTAAAAACATTTTATGAGGAACCGACAGATGACCAGACAACTGCTGAAGCGCTTGTTTTGAATTTCATGGGTGTGTGGGGAGGGGGGGTGGTCTCGGCAGGTGGGCTTTATGAGGCGCACGTAGCAACAATCGGTCCCCGCCAACAAGGAAGTATACTGGTCCAACTGGGCATTCCCTTCGGACTACTTCCACAGCAACATCAACATCTTGCAGTTTGGGGAGTGTAAAAAGCTACACCCTTAGCTCTCCTTAAGGAATCTAATGCTAATTAATGGAATCCTTCACTTAACTCAGTCATTAATACATTCTTTTTATCTTTATTATACATTATTGTCTTACTTCAAATGGATACAAAGAACCCAGTGAAATGAACACTATGAAAAACCCTCCATGCTACAAAACCTCACTCTGCTCAAAGCATCACAAACTGCATAAAGGCGTACGCGTAAATAACTTCAGGGGCCAGCTGGCAAAGTCACATTGTGTCCCACGCTCTCACCAAATAAACACTTCTATTTTAAAACATCAGAGGGTTCAATAACTGAAGCCGGCCCGGACTGAGTGCTCTCGGGTTATTCTCTCCGCCCGGCCACGAGGCACAATCCCCTCCTACTCCCGCCAATATCTTCACAGGACCTAGATCTCCCCACTTGGGTAGAGAGAGACAGAGAGAGAGAGGAGCAGGAAGCACCAAAAGTTTAAAGGACTAGGAAATAGGATTCACTGCTGCTTCCTTCCTGGCTCTTTCTGACGCTTCAGCTTGTTTTATGCATGCTGGGGGGTGGGCTCTGGGGAAGTGCGAGGGGTATGTGCATCCTAGACCCCCAAACACATGTTCCACTACTGAAGTAAAGACTTCTGTCACCATCCCCGTCACCATCCCCCAGTAAGGCAAGAATAACACCAGTGTGTGAGATCACCCTCTAAAAAAGAGAGGGAGACAGAGAGAGAGAGAGAGAGAGCAGAGGTCTCTGGGAGCATCAAAACCGTCTCCAAAGTCGTACCTGGATGCTCAGGGGGATTTCCATCAAACCGGGTGCTAAGTCTGGAGATTACCGGCCCAAGCAGAAGGAAACGCGTGAGTCAGCTGGCTGGGAAGGTGCTTAAAACAGGACAGGGTCAGTGGGACCGTGCAGGTGCTAACCCTTTATCTGCCTGGTTCAGTCTCAGTATGCCTCATCCTTATTTACATGCTAAATATTACTTCCACAGATTGCACTCTGAATGCTTGCTTGCCGTCTACATCGGAAGTGCACAGTGTTTCACCATACACATGTGGGTGGGGCTGGAATGCAGCATGCATTGATAACTTTTCTGTGCATGATCCGTCTGATTTGCAAAGTGTAATGACAGGAAAAAAGAAACCTATATTTTATGCTAACAGATTTATTTTTATTTATACGGTGTGTGATGGACTGGCGTTCCATCCAGGGTGTACCTTAATCTGTCCTACATTCCGTGGGACGGGCTCCACGCCCTCCTTTACAACCTTGACTAGGATAGAGGTTACAAGGTGAAATTGTGTTTTGTTTACCATTTGCACCACTATGAGTGCAGGTACAGTAGATTTCTTTAGTCTTCACATTTATCCAGCGCACCTGCAGCATTTTTCAGGGGGGTTAAGGGCTTCACTCAAAGGCCCAACAGCGATGTGACTATTCTGCCGACCATGGGATTTGAACTAGCAATCTTCTGATTTCAGGATGAATGTAATCTACATATCCTCCTGAGACCCCACCCATTCATTTATGTCCATTGTAGTGGACATTTTGTTTTTGCATCTATCTTTTCACTGATGTAAGAAAACATTTATTCCTGTTGTACACTACAGAGGACATGCTGTGAAATTAAAAATAAACATAAATTTGAAAAAATCTAAATTGTAAGATATCATTTCCTCCAAAGACAAATAACCTAAAATTGAAGGACACTTTTTCCTTGGGTCTCAGGAGGATATTCAAAAATATGTTTTATTTTCTTTGATAAGCACTGTCTGCATTTTTACATTGACGGGTATTCTTCCCAAAGAGATTATCAATCAACGTTATTCTCCTCTGAAGTTGTTTTTAATGAAAATCCTGCCTTGTTTGTCCAGAGTATACCTGCCACATATGTCCAGAGTATCTCATCAGAAGCTGCCCGGTCGCTCTGTCTGATCGACAATAAGGAACTATACTGTTGTTGGGTAATCGCAGACATGGATTAGCCCTGTACTGATATGCACTGGGCTCCTGCCCTTCTGATAAACAAATTTATTTTCTGTGCTTCCCATGTGGCACACAAACACGCGCTCATGCGCACACACATTCCTGAACAAGGTGTAACGCTCTCATTAGAATTTTTTTTCCCTGTCCGTCTACTACAGGACTGAGAAACTGCTGTGTCCGGGGGGCAAAGGTAAACAAATATGATTCAGGCTTAGTGCTTTGAGGACACAAGCGAAGGGCATGGTGGTTGGTGGGAGAGTTATGATTCCACAGAAGAGAGTAATGTAGGGTGCTGAGACAGCGTCGTTACTTATGTTGGCTGGACTACTGGTTTGCACAACTCCTGGGACAGGGTAGCTTAATGATCCCAGCTCAATACCTAAAAGTCTCAGTGATTATGATCCAATCTGGATGTTAACATTGGCATAACTACTGCAATCATTAAATCCATAAAAAAGCACATTACAAAAACATTCTCAGTTATCTCTGCACAAAACTTCTAACGTTAATAACCATTCCATTCTTAATAGCCCTTTCGATATCGCTTACATCGTCCGTGACTGCAAAAGCGAGAAAACGCGTTTCTTATTTTGATCGAATAATTAAAAAAAACTCATTAAACTCTCTTTGCATTCCTGTTGGGCAATTACCGGCCAAGCAGAAAGCCAGACAGCAGCGGACGCTTTAAATTTCTGATCTCGCGGTCGGACACTTCCGCCCCACCCGGTGTCGCTCGGCACAGGAGGATTTGCATCCTGCAAATACGCCGAACCGCCGTGGGGTAAAGAGGCAGCGAGCCGGGAGCTTGGCTGGAGGAGACAGACGACATGCGGGGTTCCCGATGATATGCGCTAGGGAAGGCGCCCCGCGAGGTTGTCGCGCGGAGGAGTTTACGGTTCCCTGCGGCCGTCGCGCTCCAAGAAGATCCTTAAACGGAGTGACCCTCCCAGTGCCTTAAAGGGACGGCTGAAGAAAAAAACATATATGTATGGAGAGGAAATTGAGGGGGAAATTAAATGATTACAGACCCTACAACCCCAGGAGGTTCCTGTCAAATTTCCAGAACAATTATGTTTAATGCCTAACGGTCAAACACATAGAAGGAAGTATGCTGAGTGATGCCGGTGTAGGCTGGGGACTCCACGTCTCCCGGAGTCATGAGTTAATGGGTTTTGTTTACACTGGAGTTGTTTTCACTGGAGGGGGTTCAGCTGTACCTCTGTGGACACCAGCCAAGTATTTTTCCCTGTATTTTCCCATTGTGGAAAGCCCAGCTTGAGTTTCATTTTTTTTTAAGAAAAAAAAACCTTTACTGCATATCTATAACTGAGAAATAAAAGGATTGAATTAACGATTGCTGCTGTGGGTGCGTATCTCAAAGGAAGTGCAGCTCCCTTCTGGCCTCTGACAGAGCACTAGGTATAGATCCCCCACAGAATTTGATTACTGCATCACATGTTAGGATTAAGCCCGGTACACCGTCCGGCTTATTCCAAACTTTATGCCCTGTGCCTTCCCAGAATGCACTGGGTTAACATTAACAGAGAAGGACACGTAGTAATGCGTTTGCTTGCATAGTTATTAATTACGTATAAATACTAATATAAATATAATGGCAGAACTGCTGCGGAAGGAAAAACCTACACAGTGACGTTTTTGGTTCCCTCTCCCCTACAAAGATCAATAAAGACTCAATGCGGCTCTTTTAACGACCTCATTTATATCCCAGACAATTAACTCACTTTTTACCCTGATTAATGAGTTTAATCTAAATGAATCAAATTAGAAATTGAAAATCATATTTTCAGAGCCCATAGAGCAACCAGGAAAAAAAATTAGCATTAAGAAATTATCCTTCAAATATTAAAAGATGACCCTAGTGAAATGTGTCCACTTAGAATAACGAGGGGGGTTGGATGAACTCATACACCATCGTTACGACTGCCTCTCTAGGAATTCTTGAGAAACTTCAGTGTTATCTGGTTAGCGCTAAGCCACGCTGCACCTATGTATGGTCTTTTGTGAAGGTGTGGCAAAGCCAATGTAGGGAGATAGAAAGAGGAGAGGAAATGAAAGGAAATGTATAGCAGAGACTCGGGGACACGGGACAGCAGGATGGGCACTGACAGCCGTCAGGGGATTGGACGGCTCTGCCAGATTGTGGCCCAGCTTGTCAAACGTGTTACAGGCCTAATAAATATCGATTGGGTGTTTCCTTTATAGTGATAGATCAGCTGACTAAAGTAATGCGATCTCCCCATATTGCATCATTATTGAACAGACAGGAACTGATTTCCCTTAGATTCAGTCCCTGAAAATCAAAACACTGAAGCAGACATTTTGCCTGACACTGTATCAGTTAGAAAATGTTGTAATTTAAAAACATGAAATAAATAATTATTAAGAATTAATCCAATTGAAATGCAATATATTAAATTTCAAATTCATTTTATTGCAGCATTCTATCGGTGCTTAAATGACAGCCAACATTAACGTTTTCATACAGCTACTGAGACTAATTTACCCATAAATCAAGCCACATTAATGGTAAAATATCCAAATATGGAAAGGAAGAACAAGGAACGTGAATCAAAGGTATTAGTGTGTTACCAAGAACAAGACGCATTTAGCATGCGATTAGATTAACATCATTTAAAAGTACTTGGGGGCCTGGAATGGCTGAGGCTACAGAATTGTGTTTGAAAAAGACAGAGGGGAAGAAGAAAATAAATCAGTGGCTGGTGACCCCCCCCCGAGAGACAGACTATTCTTTCAGGACTGTTGTGGTTTTATGACAAATGAGGCTGTGTTATTGGGACGTGGTGTTTCCAGGGTGCCCCCCCCGTAAAGATTGCCATCAGTGGCGGGCAAAAGCAGCCGGCAGCCTGCTCTGTCTGGCTTTACTGAAACATAGGAGCACCTGGTTGACGGGGCATTTACTTAATTTAGATTCACATATTGATTAATGAATTATTATTATTAATATATAGGATGATATTGCCATTTTGGACATTGGGGGTAGAGCAGCTGATTGGATAGCAAAGTGGACTCACACCTCCCGCCACCTGCCTCCCCCCTCCAGACCAAAAACATGCCACCAACTGAACTGGCATCTCCGAATTGTCCATAGTGTGTGAGTGTGAGTCAGTCTGAATGCCCTCCAATAGGCTTCCTCCACCTCGTTCCCCATGCTTCTTGGGATTGGTTAAAGGCTGACAGTCACCCTGCACTGGGCTATGGAAGATGGGTGGCTGGTATCGGTTACAGTAGTACATAAGGCGTTTTCGGCCAGTGGCGGGGCACCCCATAACTTTGCAGTTATTCCTAGATAAGCTAGATACTCAGGTTAGATCCTAGAGAACAGCCCTGGTTGCATACAGTTGCAACTCTATTGTTTCACAGAATTCAGAGCTATAAGGAAGCCTGGGACAGAAGCCGTGGGATGTAGGGGGAGGAGTTTTTCACTTCTGGCCTAAATGAGGCGTAATCAGGTTGAAGGAGACCGACGGAGCTGTCAGTCTGCAGGCTAGATGGGGGGGCTCTATCTTAGCCAATTGCGCACTCCAATCAAATATTAAAGGACGAGAAGGGTGGCGGTGATCCCATAAACCTGTGACGCGAGGTGGCGCCCCCTGTCTGCTCCCGTATTTACTGCTTTACTGTCTGAACATGGCGGGGCTCCCACTCCAGCTGCTGCAGCTGGCAGGCTCCCTAACAGCCATGAACAGCAAAACGCCCTGGCCCTCCCCACCAGTCGAATACACTGACACGTACCCGCCACATAGTCACTGGGACATTGATAAAATTATCGCTGGGAGGAGAAGGAGGACTGGAAAACCCAAAATGAGAAGGTAGGTGGCCCTTTCAGTCCCTTCTCCAAATGCTCTGCGGTTTACTGAGCTGGAGTGGGGTCAAGGTTCTGACATCCCCAGACGCCTCCGTCCTCAAGCGAGGGGAAGTGACATGCCTGTGACAGGAAGTGACATGTCTGTGACACCCCAATGCAGGTCCCCTAGGCCTCCAGGATGTGACACGGGGCCAGAATCCTTTTCATTAGTAAATATGCACTTACTGCACCATAAACTTATGTTAATCCTGACTGTTATGAAAACACTTATAACCCAAAGGAACCTGGTTCTGGAGAAGAAAAGCAAGCTCACAACCACTCATCCAAGGACACTCCCTGCCTCTCACAACCACTCATCCAAGGACTCTCCCTGCCTCTCACAACCACTCATCCAAGGACTCTCCCTGCCTCTCACAACCACTCATCCAAGGACTCTCCCTGCCTCTCACAACCACTCATCCAAGGACACTCCCTGCCTCTCATAACCCCTCATCCAAGGACACTCCCTGCCTCTCACAACCACTCATCCAAGGACTCTCCCTGCCTCTCACAACCACTCATCCAAGGACTCTCCCTGCC
>JAODUD010000039.1:19054041-19066020 GCA_026784285.1 Stomatorhinus walkeri | reverse complement strand
GGGGTCATGTTTCACCCCCATGACATTGAGCTCCTAGTGTTTCTCATGGGGGTGGAGAGGAAGCCCGTTGCTGAGATCGTCAAAACTGACTGGGAGAAAATTTACTGCCTCTGCTTCTTGACACAGATTGTTGATATAATCAGGAGAGGGAAAGGAGGCAGACAGGTGCACCTGCTAGGCCAGGCTCTGGACCAGATACCCTGAAGGAAAACCCTGGGAAAAAGGAGCTCAGCTGGGCTTGGTGCGTTTGAGAGGATGGCGTCAGTGGCCACTTCACACCGTAGCTGCCAAACCAGATCACTGTTCACGGGCTGGGCCTGTGGGTCCCGCTCACTCGAGCACGACGAAGCCTGACACAGATCACAAATGGGAGGCCATTTACAGTAATGATTCCCTTTCACACCGTCTGATGGTTCTTCAGAAGTGCTGGGGTCATATTCTACCCCTCTCCCCTCCACTGTCCTCATCACCCAGCTATTAAGCCAGGAATCTGCAAAAGGCATGCATTTAATTTATATTTAAATCCTTTTCTAATTATGTACTCCAAGTGTTTACAATCCATTATATATGTGGCACTTGTACTGCGTCTCTAAAATTTTGTCTCACCATACATGTAATTGCAAGTATAATCACAAACTTATAAAACATATAATTTTCCGATTATATTTATGGAATAAATCATCCATTCATTTCTGTAATCACTCATCCAGTGCAGCACCATGGCAATCCTCACTCCTAACCCAGGAAGCGTGGAATGCAATAGCAGGGGACGCCATGAAGGGAGTGCCAGTCCACAGCAAATTTCTGGGATATAGTGATTAAAAAAAGACATCAAAAGGTCGTTAAATCATACAGACGTTCCTGTGAGCTACGGACACATAAAGATGCACAGACAAAGACGTTTACAGATTCCTGATTGTTTCTGGATTTGGCCACTGCAAAGATCAGCCTTCCAGGACGGGTATGAGCAAAGCCAGGCTCAATAATCCGGACGCCACCAATCATACTCTGATGATAGAAAATGACGGGGCAGGTCTTCCACCATGAGGCAGACTGGTAGACCGCTAATAATCATGGGGTACTGACATCAATTCCTTTACTTTTAAAGCATCACAAATACAGGTAGGTGTCCTCCGCTTACCACTTAAAACTTCCTTCCTGCCATAATTAGCACCTATTAGCACCAGCAGCACGACTATGAAGGTGCATTTCTTTTCTCTCTGCTAACATTTTACTATATTAATTACTATTAATTTAACAGGTTAGAGCTGCTTTGACCATATGACCCAGTGTAATTTTGACTCTTGGTTGCTACGAAATTAACACAATGGCTGACGGTCGATAAGATAACTGGTGGGGGGGGGGGGGGGGTGCTTAGCTGAGAGGTGGTATTCATGCTACCGTCCACCACCACCCGAAGCCACCCCCATAATCAGCTCCACGCTTAATTCGCCATGTGTGCGGACGTCCCGATCGACCCGGCACGTCACCCAGGCCCCGTTCGTCATCCTTCCTTACACGTCCGTACAGCGTGGCCAATTGCTGGTATCAAAACACACCCCAGAAGTCACAACACTGTCTAATATGGGACGTACAGAGAACCGCGGGACGCACAGGGAGACGAGAAAGAGGGGACCTCATATTACACTCTAAATGGATTATACTTAAACTGTGCGCTGATTCAGAGAAAAGCTATATGGAAAGAAAGAAAACAGCTTACTCTACTATAAAGCTTCCCAGACTCCTCCGAATGTTTATGGCGTATTACTTTACTGTTCACTTAAGTTTAATATCAGAAAAATACATTTAAGAAATAGATCTTCACTTTAAAAAGTTTTGTAAATTTTATTTATTTTGATTTTAGTAAATAAAGTGAATTTATAATACTCTTTAGTGCTCCATCCTGGTTTATTCCCTGCACTGGACAGGCGCCTGACCCCTGCAACCCTGCACTGGAGAAGTGGTTTAGAAAATGGTTGGTTGGATGGATGGATGGATGGATGTAAAATACTATTTAAGGGCCACTAAATTCTTTAACACCCATAAATATTCTTTAATGCCTCTATCAATTCCTTAATAATATTTCTGGAGATTGCTAAACCTGCTTAATAGCAACAAAACTAAACTTGAGTTTATGAGCAAAATGTTACTATAAAGTTCAATGTTTCCCTGCTTTTTTGCATTGAAAAGCACATTACTTGTGTTCTTTCTTTGTACGCAGTTTGAGTAACGATGAACAGCTCAGGACAAGGTGCTCCAGGTCACACTTTTTAATGGTGTAAAGTATTACGCACGCTGATCTCCCTCCTGATACCAGCCAGACACCTGTCTCCCACAAGTCCCCCTTATCGGAAAGCTAATTCGCCATTTACACACCTCAGGAGACATTTCCCTTAATTCTACAAAGGCCGCAGCAGTTCTATCTGCTCCTGTTTAATTTGGGGAATAAACAAACACACTGATTAAGAAACCGCTGAGTTGCCAGACCCTGTACTCACCTTAAAGGTTCTTATCACATCTACAAACAAAACTAACACTTGTTTCAAAGCCAAATTATCTTCAATAAACCATTTAAGAATAACACTGTATTAAAAAACAAATAAAACTTTTTTCATTCTTTTTTGTTTAATGGCTTTTAGTTCTAATTATCAAGAGATTTTCTATTACGAAGTCAGATAACGAATAAATGGATTAAAAAAACAAATGTGTCGGTTAGTTAGCTAGCTAATCTAAATGCCGAAAAACGACAATCGCTAGGTAATGATACCACATGCATGAAAACTATTACTACTGTTTTATACGTTATTGAAAATGTATCAATTATCACATCATCTCATGGCTTGAGCATATACACTCAACACGTCGGGATTTCCTATTCATACGTCAAAATATTAAGAGTAAAGGCAGCTATCAGGGAATAAATATTAATCTATACCACACAAACCACACTAGCAGGGAAAACAAACAGTTCTCATGTAGAGGCAAATATTATAATTTACTTTTGTGGAGAAAAAAGGAATCCACTTCGCTAATCACTTTGTCGTCAACACTTGTACCAGTCACTTACAAACTAACCCCCCGCCCCCACCACGACCCAGACACTTTCATAACTGCAATAAGCCATAATGATCCCGAAAAAGATTTTCTTAATTTTAATTCATAGCATGATATAGCTACATAGCTATAGTTTGACAACACTGGGCTCCCGAATTATTTTTGTTTTGTCCCTTTCTTTCAGAGGTCCGAGATTTCCTTTCTATTTGAAGGGAAACAAAATCTAAGTCATCCTTTGAAAAGCCACCTCTGGGGAACGCTGTAAAAAAATCCCTTTGTAAGATTTTAAGCACTACAATTATTGACGAAAAACTGTATTACTTCGGTTTCCTCTGATCAGGGGAGGAGGCGAGGAGGCAAGTCAAGACCCCCTGGGCCATCAGTGACTGTCAAGTACGCCCTACACTCGAACCCAGACAGTTTACAGCTGGGTATTCGTCCGTCTCCCAAGATCCCTTTAAGAAGCCCTTTAAGCCACTTTAAAAAGCACACTCAGACCTTAATCAGCTCAAAGCCCGGCTCTCACGCCTGGCCACAAAACACGTCAATAGCCACGCATCCCAAACAAATTCTGCCCGGCGACAGCCACCTTATTAAGACCCCAATAAGTAAAAGTCTATTAACTTTGTGTAACTGGCGCCGTTGTCTCAGGGTATAGCTCAGCAAACACTTTCAGCCAGCATCACAATTAGCGGCGTGCTGTGGAAAGGGGCAGAGAGAGAGAGAGAGAGAGAGAAAGAGAGGGGGGGTATAATGATTTCGAGCTTGCTAATTTCACAAGCTAATAATGAAAAGGCCATTGCTATGCAAGAGCTGCCCCCCGCTCTCTGGGCAGCACAACTTAGCAGAAATCCGCCCCCATTCTTCACATGAAAGACAATTAAGCCCAGGAACATCAGCCCCAAATATGACATATCTGCCAGCCAGCCGGCCCTGGGTGTCGTGAGCACTCCCGTCTCCATCTTCCTGACTGATAGGCACTGATTCTCCACAGGGCCCCTTTCTGAAAGAGTGCTGGGGGGGGGGGGGCTGCTCCCGATGCCCCCATCGCTGATTTACGTGCCTCTGTTCGTGAATTTATAAATCTGATGGGTGACAGTTGCAGCCACCTTTAAGTCCCAGAAGTTCAAAGTACACGATGCACCAGGGAAAAATGTCAGCGACAAAGGCGGCGTCTCAGACGCGAAGAACGGGATGGAACAGAACAGTGGGCGATGGAGGCTCGCGGGCGTTCACGTGTGTCCGCACACCGGACAGCATCTACTATCTTCTGGGGATAAATTCATCCATCGTGGAGAGATAAAGAAAGCAGAGCTTGAAAAGATGAGGTGCTCTGTTGATGTTCCTGCAAGAAAAAAGCCTTTTTTATGTGTCTTCACTTTTGAAGAAAAAGTCTTGGGGAAAAAAATGTTTTTTTCCATATCGATTTTCATATGTGTCTAACTTCTGCTGCTTTAGGACTGATTACAACACAATGTTGATATCGATGAGAGAGTCAGTGTGAAGTTCTTACAAAAATAACTATACATGTGTGAGCGTGTATGTGTTGGCAGTGGAGATGGATAGAATATCAGAGAGAAAGAAGACTTTGTCAGACTGACAGGCATGCGTGCCATAAGGCTCGGAAATTATCTGTGGTCTGATAATACTGGTAAGACAAGGCTTACCGTGAATCTCCCAGTAAAGGAAGGTTCACCCTGTTTTCCTAACAGCAACCTTCAGCAGAGGTTAGAGAACACAGAGGCAAAGAGGCATGAAAGAAGAAATCTCAACTAATAAGTAATCAAATGTTAAAAAAAGATAATTGAGACCTTGATGTTGCCATTGAAAGTACAAAATGGATGGCTGCTGTTATATCACTGATAAATATGGGAAAGTGAACTGACAGTTAAATGCTATCGGGTTAAATCCTATCAGCTAAATGCTATCGGGCTAA
This sequence comes from Stomatorhinus walkeri, assembly GCA_026784285.1. NCBI lineage: Eukaryota > Metazoa > Chordata > Actinopteri > Osteoglossiformes > Mormyridae > Stomatorhinus > Stomatorhinus walkeri. Next base: position 19,061,030 of record JAODUD010000039.1, on the reverse strand, counting down.
TTTTAACCCCCCCCAATCCTTTGCATGTGACGCAATAAATCTTTCTCCAGAAATCCTGTCCTTAGCGCCAACTAAAAACAGGAATTCAGCAGAATTTCAATCCATTTACGAAGTTTTTGGGATGATGTGTGCACAACTTCTAAACACAATTTCGATAAAAGTCATCCTGGATAAGTCATCTTATAACAAAAAAATGCCACAGCAGGATCCATAAGCGAGGTCTGCTGATTTTTTAACACCCAAGACATCATCCAAATGTGAATGTAGATTTAATTCCAGACATACACGCTAACAGACAGTCAAACATATGCAAGCACGCGCGCTCCGTAAATAACTTATGGAAAACAGCAAGTGTTATCGACTGGAAATTTCCTTGGCTGACGTTACGGAATCTGGCTGATCAGCTTTCCGATGTCGTTTTCCATACATCGTCCATCCAGCCCATTGCTACACTAATAACCCTAAAGCGTGGAAGGAAGAACGCGTTTTCAATCAAAGACATTAAAAGTCACAAAAGAAGTAAACATACAGGCATATCTCTGGCATAAACTCTTACTGGGGAAACCTATCCCCCCCAAAAACAAAAGGAGGAACAGAGAGGTAGAAGTACGGCAGATCAAGGGGTTCTACCAAGAAGCATGTTACTCTGTCACTAAGTATTGGTTAGATGTGGTTCTTAGTTAACATACAATGATTCAAATGGTACAATGATACAAAGATTCCAGTATTGGAGGAGCCATGCCTGTTGATGTGGATTAGGTGGCTAAAAAAAAAAAAATTAAACTCTGTGAGACATTAGGAGCTTGAAGGCCTTCATAAAAAAGGCCACGATTCACGCCACTCAGAGGAAAGAACGACAAGATCAGTGTTTGCTCTCATGAAACATGGGAGGATGATTCGTGATTTTCAGCGTTACTATCTTCTGGCATACAATACATATCACATCTACCAAATGAAATAGATGTGCTGTTATTTTGTAATTATTCGTGAATCTGTTTGCAATTAACAGAGAAATTGCTGCTCTTTGTCACTCAGTGGTTCTAAGTTTAATCCAACAGTCCACAGTCCACATTTTCAGTTGATTTCTAAAGCCGTTATTATCTGGTCTTGAAGCACATGTGGAGGAGCAAGACCACGCAACAGCACTGACTGAGCACCACTACAGAGTCCTCAGCAGAAGGTCATTGACGTCTACCGGGAGATTTCCCGAACGTCCCTCACTTCCAAGGGATTCTCCCACTGTTCGGCACCTGCGACCGCTGGACGGAAGTAGCTATCGATTGGAAGCACAGTCAATGCAGATCTTGGAGAGAGTTGGGGGTGGGGATAGGCCATTAGACGGCCAGTCAATGAAGGAGCACGCCAGGGTAACTCTAGTGGAACCTGGGAGGTACATTGATGAGAATATAATCCCGGCCTAAGTGCAGCCAAGATAGGACAATGTGCTTCCTCGAACGCTTCCGAAACCCGTGCGTCAGGGGTTTCTGGTACAGGGCAATACCCTAGGGAGAGCAGGAAGAATAAAACCTTTTGTAACACCGTAAGGTATGGATCACTACTGCTGTCAATTGTCTTAATACAAGTCACAGTATTCAATGTAACCTGACCCAGAGCAAAAGAGGCTTTCCTTATCACAGGGTCCTCATCAATGATGATGATGATGACGATGATGGTGTTGGTGGTGGTAATGATAATGAGAATTATTCAACTCTATTCTGAAAACTTTACTTCCTCCCCAACAACAATTAAGAAAGCAACAGGCATAGTATTAAATGGTTCAATACAACAAAAAAAAGTTATAACTAGAATGACTTATAACTAGAATGACTGCTTATTTGAAAGACAAAAAAATTAAGCAAAGCTAAAAATAAACAACAGATCTTTTATATTTAGTTCCCTAAGCAATAATCACCTTCCTTCACAGTCTGCGGCACCCTCACAGGTGTAGATGGCACAGCCAACAGTCAAGCTGGATGGAGATCAAGATGAAATACTCTTATTTTTATTATTATTTTTTTTTTTATGGAACCCTAGCAACACTACAGTGCCAGGGGAATAGCGGACGTCTTGCGAGCTTCTCACCTCAACAGGGGCCTGAGCAGTCACCGTGGCATTAGTCTATGCCGCCTCTCCCTGTTATGCCCCTGCTTGTCATTAATAAGCTTACCCGTGTTTGCTCGCACGCCTTAAATCCAGCCATTTTTCAAACCCACCTATCCAACGCTAGGTCACCGTGAGCCTGGAGCCCGTCCCGGAGGACAATCTGGACCGGATGCCAAGCTATTAAAGGACTCACACACACACACACTCATACACAAATAAACACTCTACAGACACCAACTCATTGAAACCACTCCTCTCCACCCTATACTTCCAACATAAAGCAGAGGTGATGATTCAGCTGATTACTGAAACGGATGCTACATTTTAGCAGTTGCTCAGTCATTTTGAGACATGTCTTTAGATCTTCAGCATACAGACCTACACATGTAAGATATCAAAAACGTCACAATATGTGCCATCAGAAGTAGCATCAGCACCTGCCTGGCCCCCAGCTTCGAGACTTGAATCTTAAAACTTGGAGAGTGTGAGTTGGGACTTCTTACTCATTTGACTTCCTCTGCCAGCCCCTGGAGGATGGGCCCCCCCTTTGAGTCTGGCTCCTCCCAAGGTTTCTTCCTTATAAGGAGATTTTCCTTGCAACAGTCTCCTTTGCTTTGCTCACTGGGGGCTTTGGGCAGGGATAATGTTAAGCACTTTGAGGCGATGTAATGTTGTGAAAAACGTACTACACAAATAAAATTGAATTGAATTGAAATTTAATGTATGACACGTATGCATCAAATAATATCAAAACAGCTAGCATCTGAGACAGCCTGATTCTCCACTAGATCTTCCCAAATCTGCTCCAGTTTCAGATCAGCTGTTGCAATGGTTTCTAAGAATAAGATTTCAAAGGTTTTCATTTTAGTGGATGATTTTGTCAGAAGCGACATACAAGTGAGGATCGGGGGTAGCCAGTGTCTCAGGGTCGATTGGGGTTAGGGGGCTTGCTCAAGGACCAAATGGAGACATCAGAAAGCCAGCCTTGGTATTTGGACCAGTAAAGACACGCCATACACTTTACATAAAAGGATTCCCACCTTTGAAATATGCCTTTAAGAAGTGACAATAATTAACAGAGATGCAAGGCTGAAAGAATTATGAAACAAGAAAAAAACAGAATAAAGGGATGAATTCAGGAATTAGAGTTGCAGGGGAAAAAAGGAACGATAAACTAATGTGGACCATTAAAGACAAAGCACGTGTTTAGCACTGTGACTAGTCAATGGGAAAATCACTGAACAACCTGAAATAGAACCTTTTATTTTTAGTTGCCTGAACACTCCCTCCCCCTCTCCATCATTAGTAGGGTTGCTTTGGAGGACTGCCATTGCACTGGTACACGAAACTAGCTAAAAGGCTTTAGGACAAAACCAGCGGAGCACGCAAGATCTCATTTTAAGATGGAGGTCATGCGACAGAGGAAAGAGTCCTTGCATCTACTGCATTATATAGTGAAATGAAACATAAGCTATCAAATCAAGCATTTGGGATCTTTCGTGCACATCAGAGACTTCCCACTGGAATCTGCGTATTAAACCTCTGTATCCAGCTGCCCTGATCCACAGTCTTATGTCTTGCACTTTACGTACTGTGACACCTTCCTTCTGTGCTGGGGGGGAATGTTATTGCATGCCATTGCATACCTGTGTGTGGAGGACATGACAATAAAGCCCACTTGACTTGAATAGAAACATTGTAACGCATGGGGGGCTCGGTCCTAGGAATGGACTCACCAGCCCCCTCCCGCCTCTGCACCAGCCTCCAGATGAACACCAAATCTTGGCTCGTCAGTCGAAACAATATCGCTAATTTCCCAATAGCGTGCCATTGTTGGTGTTCCTGCGAGGCGCTGGCTCCCTACCCAGAGTGCTCCCTGCTTTTCACTCTCTCCTTTCTTCCTCATGACAGCAGATAAAGCAGCTATGGAAGGTGGATGAATGACAACAAGCTATATTTTGCCTGTTTGCCTGTATGAAAACAAAGCATCAGTGTCACCTAGATACAAACACAGAGATCATCGTTGCTTCTTCTTTTCTACATGTTTTAGTCCCCTGCTTGGTGTAAGACGATTTGCGGCTGGGCTCCTCTGTATCTGTTATGTTTTATAGCCAATCCAAGGGTCCTTGTTGGTTTGATTTAAACACCGTCAATATACCACCGTGATAACAAGGCTTGGAGTTTAATTAATTTCTTTAATCATTTACTACGTTTTGTTTTATCCTAATGCCAGATTATCCCTGTGCTTGACCTCGGTGTGATATTGCTATCTCAAAATTAATATAAAGATCTCGAAAGGCAGTTAATTTCATTAATCTGCCGGAGTTCACTTGCACCCTGGACAAAAGGTAGGGTATATTTTTTTGGCGTGAGGATTGATGGGTAGAGACACAGTTGGAGGTGCGTCTGACCAATCAGTTCAAAGACGGTGAACATAAGACACACAGGCTATGGAGGACAGCTGATGGAGAATGAGGAGGAGCAGTGAAAAGGACTGAGGAGGAGACGCTTCTCAGCTCCTGTCCTCAATTTCTGTGATTAATCAGTTAAGACACGGCCTGAGGCACATTAACCGGATAATTAATAATTTCTAAGGGGCTGCCGCTTTGGCAACTGTTTTCATCAACCTGGACAGGTAGGGCGGTGGTAGGGGAGAGCGGGAGAGCAGCGGAACTGAGAACAGGCTGACAGCAGCGCTGGGCTGCTGCGGCGCTGGGGGAAAAAGTTCTGGAGAAATTCCCCCATCTCCTCTGTAACTGATGGGCCCAAGACTGGAACAGGGCAAGGCAGAGTGAAAAATATGCACACGCCATGTGAACAGGCAAGAAAACTCACATGGTTAACATCTCCGCATGGTTTGGTAGAGCCCCCACATAGTATTGCCCTTGTGCTTACCCAGATAATAACTATTGCTCCCTCGATCGTCAAAATGTGGCAAAAGGCTACTGGGGACTTCTAAAATAAGATACGAGCATTTTTCTTGTTTGGGGCCATTAATAGACATGTCAGAGCTTAATATCCCTTCTGAGAAAAAACTGAAACTAATCAAAACAAATCGCCCCTTCACTCTAAGCACAGCCTCAGCGAGCCGCATCACCCTGAATCACTTTTTTACATATTTTACCTGGAAGTGCCCTATTGTGGAAGCTCTGGGGGTCACATGACATTAAGCATGGGCTACACAACAGTCCCAAATGCAACACTCGCAACCTGTTAAATGATGGCCCTGCCCTGAACACTGGCATTGCAGCACTCATTGGTGGTAATGGCAACTGGCAGAAGGAAATTGCAGAAAAGCACACTTCAAAAATGCAGAAGAATAGACTGGCCCATCCCATCGTTAACCTTCGAAGGGAAACGCCATCCAGAACCTTCCAGAGACTAGCTCTGAGGCTGCCTGCATCTTTGTATATTTCAGGGTCGTCATTGTCTGTTCTCATTATCAAGACGATCAGGGTGGGAGTCTGGCTGCGTTTTTTGTGCGATGAGGTTGAGTACAAGTTTTTGGACATGTCAAGATCTTGCAGCCATTTATAATGCTGAATAGTTATTGAAAATGCACAGAGAACAGCCCCTACCCGCTCCCCTGAGATTTGAACCGGTGTCCTTCTGGTACCAGAGCCAATGATTTTAAGCACTACGCCTCCTCACGGCCCTCAAACTCTACAGCCCTGATCCTGAAGGACACACACACATCCAGTTACACCCTGAATACAGAGGTGCCAAAAATTAAAAACAAAAAAAAAACGTCCGCAAACATATACAGATCTCCAGCTCTGTTAGCATTGCAACACAGCAGTCATGAGTGTGAACAAGCTGTTCGGTGAAACGCCTCCTATGTATGGCATGTCACAGTTTATTACCAGTCCGGCTCCTTCTCTATTTGGTATCCAGGATCTATCGCCGTTCTAGCTGGGGAGCATCACTGCGGCAGCCTGTTCATCCCCCTCTTTAATCACAGTTAGTCGGTAAAATTGGGTGTGACAACTAATCCAAAACTCAGATTATATTTATTTTGGCAACAGTGGCTGGTAATTTGTTAAAATCAACAAAGGTGTTTTGCTTCCCCTCCCCACTGTCCTCTCCCGATATGGGCATACGTCTCACCCCACACATCTGAGCTGTGTGTGTGTGTGTGCCATATCAGAGGAGGTAGGTGTGAGGGAAGAGAACTAGGGATGGAGAAATCTGAGGGAGAAAATGTGGAGAGAGAGAGAGTGTGGCCAGATGACAGAATTGATACAAAAATGAGGAAAGAGTGGATGAGAGAATTAAAGGCTGTTGGAGGTGATGAGGTGAGGAGGTTTGGTTCCAGTGGTTCAGGGGCTGGAAGTGAGGATCCAGATGTCACAGGTTTGAATCTATTCACAGCCAAAGCAGAGAACCCTGGACCACCAACAGACTTTTAGCATTCAGTTCTTCACTGCAATCAATATTTAGTAGCGTGTGATCAATGTCCAGCTGGTGCTGTAGACCCAACCCAAGAACACCCCAGTGAAAGAGGGTTCCACAGCCATGCTCCACAGGAGCTCCCTCTGAACCCTTAAACTTAGAGGAACTCAAAATTCCTCAGCAAAGTCTCTCACCGTGGTAACCGGCACGTCAGCACACTCTGACAGTGACGGTGATTGTTGCTGCCAAAGACACATGAGCACAGACTGTTTCCAGAACCCGTCCCATAAGGTTTCCACCTTAATGTGATTGCCAAGGATCTACAGTATCTATCAAAGTCAGAGCAAACAAAGGCGAGCAAATGTTTGTGTCCGGGTGAGTAAGTTTCACCACGGACCCAACCATCCACATTTGCTCTGTGCTTTTGCTTACTTGTGGGTCTGTATATCCCCTTTCTCAAACACCCCCCCCCCCCCCCCCCCCCCCCCCCCCCC
>JAODUD010000039.1:18989320-19000443 GCA_026784285.1 Stomatorhinus walkeri | reverse complement strand
CCCCCTCGTCACAAGGAGCTGAGCATGGTCCGTTAGAAGAGACGCTGGAAGGTTCGCAGGAGGGATCATATTCATATACAATATTAAAATACTGTTTACATTCTCCACATCCAGCTCATGCATCCATTTCCCCTGTGCCTAAGTGTTACATTTATCCAAAGCCGTGCGCAGTCTGGAGAAAGCAAGGCCAGCCAGTCCCTGGAGCAACTAAGGGTTAAAGGCTTTGCTCAAGGGCCCAAATGCGAAATCACTCAGCCGACCCGGAGATTCAAGCCAGCGACTGTCCCGTCATAGGCACAGGGTCCCAACCTGCCGCGCCACACAGTGCCCCCATTAAGCACATGCCTGCTTGTTGGCTGACATCCATTCAACTGTTACGAACAAAAGGAACTGCACAGTAGCTTTGCATGAAGCATTTTCGATGTGCACAGGAAAACTTCACAAGTCACTATTATTATTTTACACCATTCCCTGGAAACACGAGAAATGACATTTTTAAATTTTTATTCCTAAAATCAGTACAAGGAAACCGGTTCCAATAATCAAGTTCCCACATGCCTCTTACTGTACGTTTTTGGGGATTTAAAATCAACTGATTATCACTGGTGGTGCTGAATCCGTGGACATCCCTGGTCAAATGGACCCATGGTTCCACTGAAAAAAAGAGCACCGACTCACCGTAACTGTCAGGCGGTCCGTGAGCTTCGGATAAGTAGCCACCCAAACTCAAACGGCAGCTTCAGCAACACACAAGGTCTGGATGTTTTACAAAACCGCATAGGTGGGTTCTCTTCAAGTTTGCAGCACTGAGTTACATCTGGAATGATACAAGTAAAGGGGAACACAGCTCTGTCGTTTTTTTTCCCCTTGTGGTGTGGGCTTCCTTAAGCTCCTGCTATGAAGCTTGGTACCACTGAGTCACCCCTCCACTTCTGTGGTGACACTTTGTCCACGTGAGCCCCGGCGTCGAGGGAGCGTCCCACAGAGCCACACAGCACACGGATCCACAAAGAGCACAATCAGAACAGCTCATATCCAAACAATCATCACCCCTGACACTCATGTAAAGGTTGGGGAATAAAACTGATACACTTTCAATTAGGATTTCCCTCAAAAATTTGGGTCTGAAAAAAAACAAGCAAAACTCACAGGGCTCTCGTGCCGCCATGTGCACAGTTTGGCCCTAGAAATCCAATGGAACTACTGACCAGGCATCTCATTTCTGAATACTGTTACTAGACATCCTTCATAAATCCTTGACCATTCAGACCCGGATGAGCGAGCCCCGCCTCCTGCCTGTCCCAGCACCCTTGGTATGTGAGGATACACAGCATCTGCCCCCCATTTACCCCCCTTTGTACTCTGGAGATACATGCTGGCTTCTAGGGCCCACTGGTGCTTTCAGCAGTTAAAAAAAAACTATTAAAACACAATAAAAACAAAAATTTACGGGAAGCTACACAACATTAAATCCAGCACAACTGTGCTTCTTCAGTAACTGTTTTTACCTAATAATGAATTAAGGATCAACCCGTCATTCAGCTCTCTCTGGCGGCATAGTCCTAGGAGCAAAGTTCTTAATTCTGAATAATGCTGATTGCGGGAAAAAATATTTTTGATTAGGGGAATGTCAAATGCAGCACACTCGCTGGTGACAAAAAGACAATCCTGCAGCTCTGGATGTTACATCTGGGTCTGTTCGTTTCAGAGTGGGCTCGTTCTAAAATAAGACATTTGTGGTTCAGTTGTTCTTAAAAACCCTCATTTTCGCTCCCGTGTTTTGCTTAGCCGCTCCTTGGGGTTGAACGCGGGTCGGTCCACGGCCGGTGTCCGGGAGCGGAAACGGACCGCGATGATTTTCCAATTCAAGTCTCAAGGCTTGTGGTAGCACGGGCCGCTCGTGGGATGGGCGGGGGCGAGCTCAGTTGAAGCCAAGGCCTGCTCCCTTTGGCCTCTGCAGGGCCCGAATGGGTTCTGTGATGCCCCTTCCGTCGGGCCCCAGCCCCATTCCCGGAGTCCAGCCCATGGTCTGCAACATCCGGCTCCCCACGTTGCTTTCTGGGATGGGCAGGGCATTCTCACCCACTGGTCCTGTGAATGCCAAGGAAAGCAAGGTCAGTGGGTGAAGGATAATCCCGACGAGTCTAAGGCTGGGTGATCATCTTAACACAGCTTCAGAAGTGAGGACAGTTGGCACACAATGGCGGCACTGCGAAAAAGCACCATTGCGGCCGTTCCCCTCGAAGCAAAGTCTGTACGGCTCCCAAACCCCCGTGCAGAAATCCGAAACCCGTGGCTTCAAAGCCACAAAGCTGCCGCGCAACACGTTCCTGGCCCTGACCGCAAAGTCCGAACGAGACGGCAGAATCCAAGGCAGCTGCTCACCGTGAAATGAGCAGGCGGCACGCGGGGATTTGCTACGGCGCGAGGTTAAGCCCTTGGTGGGCGGGAGACGGCAGGCAGGGGGACGTCGGGGCCACCCTCTGCAGCCCCTCTACCGAATCTAAGGGCGTGATAATCAAAGAAGGAATCAGGCTGCAGGAAAGGGATCCGGGTTTAATCCTACCCGGAAAAAATACACAGCAGATATGGGCTTATTTTAACCAGTGTAGAAGATTCCAGGAAACAGGCATCTTTCTAAGAAATGAAAAGAATGGAAATGACAACAAGCAGGGTAGAGAATGCTGACACGGTAAGTAGTAGAGCTCATGAACACACAATTAAAACAGGATCATTGTAACTCCAGTCTTAATCCAAACAGTGCCAAATTGATTCATATATTGTTCAAAGTCACAAAAAAGCTACAAAATTAACAGACATTTACTTAATTTCAGTCTTATTGGTAAAGTTTTGAACATAACTATTGAGGATTAAAATCAGAACAGAAAACATGATTTTAATAGATGTTGGAAATAATGGGAAAATCCATAACTTTAACCTATTAGTGTCCACTCTGCATTTAAAGGGTTAGAAATCGTTTTCTCTCTTGATATCTCTGCTCCCAACTTTAAGGCAGCAATCGGCTACTTCTTGAAAACATCCTTCTATGGGTGACTCTCTATGGACGCCATCCTAGAGAGGCAGGCTCTGCTCTGGATACTGCCGATTCCCATCAGAGGAAAATTACATCGAGGAACAGACAAAAATATTTGTGAATGTCTCTCTGCTCACCTGGTGAGTGCACTCAAGGAAAATAATCTCAAGGTGCAAAAACAGTCGGGTGAATTCTGGCCCTGGATATGTTATCATGGACAGGAGAGGAATACCAAAGCTGCTGGCTGCACATGGCCAGAGGAGGAAGGTACAGCGGGCTAATGTTTACATGAATTATTGGGGAAAAGCGTATAAACAAAAAGCTCTGAATATACATACAGCAGATGAAAAAAATCCAGATGAAAACAATATATATATACACATACACAGACACACACACACACACACACACTCACTCCATAAAAAGCATAATAGTTAATTTTGAAGTGTAATTAAGTTAGTCGCTTGGAACTGGAAAACTACAGCTAGGCAAGGTGTGAAAGAGAACAATAAGTGATGTAAGCGCAAGAGAAGAGTGCTGAGCCTCCGTCCAGTGCAAGAGCCATCGATTGCATGTTATGAGGTTCAAGGTGCCGCAACGCTGTCTTTAACAACCCACCAAGAAGCGCGGCGAGATCTGTAAACAAGCTTCAGTCAGGGCATGGCCGCTTGGGGGGGGGGCACATCTGTTTAATCCCCACGACGCCTGACAGCTGGAGGAACAGATTTCCGAGGGGCCTGCTCATCAATTTCAGCAGAGCCTCTTAATGAAACGGCACGGCAGAGAAAGCCGTCTGGGGAGCGGGCCGTCCGAAGTGGCCCGCTTCCCACCCAGTCAGCTTTTCAACCAAAACTATCCATTATTTACTCACAGATACGTCATTAATTCAGACCCTGGGCTCACTTGTTCAATGCAGTGTGTCCTCCACGGACTGTAGGTTAAGAAACAGTCTTCTGCTCACAAGTTCTCACACGGCCATAGCCATTACGCCACCTGGTGCCTCAGTAGTGCTTCCGCAGTCCAGCGCCAAAATCAAGAATGTTCAGATACCTTTGGAGCATGACTGATTAATTTATCATGCCATAGGTAAGACCATTAACCAGGTTATGGTGCCACTGATTAGTACTGGAGGCTCCTTGTCCATACTGGGGTTCCCTTTCTCTTGCATGACAGTGCCTCCCCCCCTCGTAAAAACACCCCAAGAGGGCCTCAGCCCTTAAGCAAACCATTGTAGCTAAAAATGCCTCTAAACACTTTGTCTGTGGACAGGACTTGGACAACATACCAACTTTGTGCTGCTGTTACTCTCTGTCTGCAGTTTAATGCGCTTATTATCTACACTGAGCTATAAGACACTCCAAATAAATAGACGCGATTCACCATTTTGTGCTTTTATTAATGGCTTCACGTCGCCCACTGCTAAGCTCCCAGTCACGATTTTCCTGCCACGGATCTTTTACTTCAGATAATTTCCAAATACCATCACAGACCTGTCATGAGATTACAAAGGAAGGACTATTATCTGCCTCTTTGTCAGCTGATATCACGGAGTGGTCACAAATCAAAGGCATAAAGACCTCCAGAGTTTAAGGCGCCTGTGGAATTACAGGGAAAACAGACATTTTCTCACACTCGTATATTTCCCCATTTCGCAAAAAGTATATCATGGTGCTAATTTGGTAGCACCATGATAATAACTACACACCAGGCCTGTTTGGTACACTCAGGACATGGAGCTGTCTGTCCACACTAAACCAGCTGCATCATTTAAAAAAATAAATACATTTTCTTTTTTAACTCCATGTTTTCTGGTTCACTGTATTGACTTTAACTTCCATTCTACTCCACATGTCAACTGATTCAACAGAACAGACAATTAGGAAAAGAAAAAAAAGTGGGCTGCTAAACATAGGCATGGGCAGGGTCGGAGGGGTCAAACCAGGCAAAGTGACAGTGCCCTCTGGTGACACGGAGGACATGACCCTACACGTGGGACAGACCCTGCTCTTTGAGGGAGGGAGCACAGGTCTCATTAAAGATTCAAACACCTGAAACCAAGATGAGCACCAGGCTTACTGTTCTTTCACACATTCTCTAATTAGGCACGTTAGCTAAGGAACCGTTCCGTGGGAGATCACACTCTGAAAGCTTCCAGAATGCACTTGGCTAGTGACAGAGTGCATATGGCAGAGAGACCGTGCGACAACAAAAGGCTCGCATTAAATAAATAAACATGCTGGCGACCCGACGAGGGCGAACATCTGGACTCTTTGTTCGTCGTGGAAAGTGACCGGTCCCGGCGGCATGCTCCCATGTCCAGTAAGGAAATGCTGAGCTTTCACCGAGAGCCCCCTTTTGCAAGGAGATGTGCCCAGGGGGTTGGATTACAGCCGAAATCCCCTTCCTCCCGTGCAACATAATTTTTCAATTTTTCAGTTTCTCAAATTATTCATACCTGTTCTTTTACTTATTTGTACTTGGACGTTATCTTCGACGGGATGAATTCAACGATAAACTGATGGTTAGAAGCACTAAGAGAAACTGATGTAATTTACAGTGTAGCAAGGATTAGGGCTCAGACATGCCCCCCCCCCATGCCCTCAGTCACCAATCAGAGATAAGGATGGCCGAGGCCAAGGGCAGTGCCACCAATCGTACCCGTAGGGACGGGCCCTGCTCCTGGCGGTGCCTTGCGTCTCCTCTTGATGTCGCCCGTGCACAGGGAGCCCAGGTGTCCGCTCGTCTGCCTGCAACAATAATCACAGAGCAGCTGTCAGAAAGAGATGAACACAGACAAGAGATGGAAGAATGGCAGGTCCACCCCTTTCCTCAACGGAACGAGTACACCCTCCGAGCCCATGGCCCATAACAGCTTTGCCAGTTATGGTGGCCCAGACCACAGCAGTTAGCAGCGAGAGATATGCCTAAACAAAAACGGTACTTTTGGTACTTTGACTTCCGGTAGAGTACCAGTACCAAAAGCTCCAGTACCGAAAATGGCAAACCAGCTGGGGTACTTCTTTGGTACTTCGGTACTTTGGTGTGGATGCTTTCTTTGTCGAATGGATATGCAAATAGCCAGCTGCTGAAACACAGTTGAAACGCCGCCTTGAAAACGGTTGCGAACTCAGAGAATAATGTTATACGTTAAAAAAATGCAATTTCATTGTAAGAACATATACTACAAAAAGATCCGGATGGCATGACAAGAAAAAAAGGATGAACACAATGTAATAAATATTTGGGTATTTATAAAAAAAAATTTAGTTCATAAATCTCTCACAAACCTGTGTTCGAGTGTTTTAAACGACAAGGATGAAAATGATTGGCTCCGATAACGTATGCAGCGCTCATGAAAAAGCAGCAGAGGTAAACTTTAAACTGATTTTTAAATATAAGAATCTAAAAGGAATAATAGTTTTTTTTTTCCTATGACAGTAATAGAGTAAACATATTTTAGTGAAACTTTAACCCCCGTGCTGTAATGTCTGTACAGAATTGAATGTAAGAAAAAGCCTTATTTTGATATAGCTGACTAGCGATGCAAAAATTGTATGTGCATAACATGTTATGTTTGTATTAATATTGCACATCCCCAAGCCCTATAATATACTATAGCCATTTTTCGAATTCAATACAAGATACCCCGCATCTATTGGCACCGCTACCATTTTTTATGCCAGTGGAAAAGCAACACGTTGAAGTACCGTATTCTCAGTACTTTCTTGAAGTACCAAAAGTTCGGTACCTGGTGCAGCGGAAAAATGCCCCAAAATGCCACTTTGAATTTCACATAAAGTCTGGAGCCATAACAGACACTTAGTGTCGTCGTGGAAGCAAGACCCCACCCAAAACAAAAATAACCCTACCCCCTCGTCTGAAGCAGGAAGCCAAGGAAAAGTGCCAAAGGCAGGGGAGAAGAATAAAAGTCATGTAACGATGTTTTATAAGCCTTTGAAAACAGACGGAATAGTGGCATCATTGTTAAAGGAAGGCACTTGTAAACTACATAGTCAAATACAGGTCAAGGGATGCAGACCTTCTAAATAAACCACAAGACTTTAAATTACCCAGGACACTCAGAAAAGGTTTTCGGAATCCCACAATGATGGACATGGTTATGAGGGGGTAGTTTTCTTCTGTCATTCCGCCACTATAATATAGTGGATGTTGCATAAGAGTGAGTAAAGAGGAAAATGTGAAAGAAAACACAAAGGATTTAAATCTGAAGAAGAGTCTTTAGCAACGTTACTGTGAGTTCGCTGTACTGCATTGGGCCTTGCTGATGCAAGAAGGCCAGTGTGGCCAGAGCGAAGAGGCCAGTGGAACCGCAGGCGTGGGAGCATAGCGAGGCCAGCCCGGCGGATGACCGGGTGCCATGGCACCCAAACAGACCCGAAACCGCCGAGCTGCCCAAAGGGGGCGCTAAATAAGGCCATACATCATCTCCCACCTCCATGAGAATTAGTGCTATTTCCTGCCCATTGACGTTAAATGAGGAAACCCCTTTTTTAATTTTCCTCAACATAAAACTATATGATTGCCTATTTAATGATACTATATTATAAAAACACACAGTTAATATAGTTTGGGTGTCAGCAACCTAGCTGAAAAGACACAGCAATTCAACAGTAATATTCAGCACAAAGTCACCCATAAATTCCTCTCACCTTGATTACAATATAATAGAGGAAGAAGGGAGGGAAGGAGGGAGGGAGAAAGATTGAAAGAAGGGAGGAAGCGGGAGTGAGGGAGAGATTTATGATAAGGACCGCACATCGGTGGTAGATGAGGCGAGTCATTCGTGATTATTATTGTCTTTTAGGAGACAACCTTTAGACGGTGACTTACAGTCTGAGGGGCAATAACAATAACCAAACCAAACCAATTACCAGATACAGTACTGCTGTGAGAGGGATGAAACCAAATGAAGGCCGGGAGGAGAAAAACGAGTGAACTAGAAGAACAGAGGAGATGTGAGGGAGAGAAGGCCAGCCAACCAAATAAAAGGACGGCAAACTGTCTCTGCTGTGAGCTGGGCCAGGTGTTTCTGGGTACATGAACAGGGAGGTGTGAGGGACGAGAGAGCGACAGTCAGAGTCGCGTGCAAGCTAAGATGGACGCTGTGCGTCAGGGGGAAGCGGCGGAGGAGAGCAACACCGCCACCAAGGTGAGAAATGACAAACGCCTCCATGAGTGAGGAGGGAGTGTGGAAAGGAAGGGGGGAGACGACAGGGGGAAATGAAGGGGGGAGACGACAGGGGGAAGGGAAGGGGGGAGACGACAGGGGGAAAGGAAGGGGGGAGACGACAGGGGGAAAGGAAGGGGGAGATGGGGTGAAGGGTGCGTCCACCTGTTTAACAAAACCAAGTTATAAAAAAAAAAAAAGATGAAGATGGAGGTGCAATTTTCAATGTATAGAACAAGAACAGCATATAGCAAATATTTCAAACATTCCAGTAAATCGGTCATTAAAAAAAGAAAAGCTGAAAAAAACTTCAAACTGGACAGACTGACTTCACATTCGCTGAATTGTGGTAACGGGGAAAGGCCGTCAACGGCTGGCAGGCGGGCGCGCTCCCGAGCCCAGATTCGTCATCTCGTGAAGGATATTTCGAGGAGGAGCTGCTTCACTGCTCCTGACATCCGCGTGGGTCACTTTCACCTACGGGGAGCTCTCTGCCTCGCTATTTTTAATTCAATCACCAAGAGTACGTTTCACAGTTACCATTTTAAAAAGAGTGGGGAAAAAAGCAGCCATTTAAAATCAAGGTGAATAATGAAGGCAAATCTGGGAGCTTCGGGGGTCTGGCTGTTTGTGGCTGCCAGCACTCACTGTGCTGGGCTCAGGAACAAGAAATTACCCAGGTGGGGTCCAAAAAGATTCATTATTTAACAAAACCTCAAATTTCCTGTCAAACAAACTGATTATTAGGCATGAAACTGTTCTGTTAAAATCACAGACACCCCTAACACATCTGAGTGCGGGACGTCCTAGTGGGGGGAGCACGCTGCTGAAGCGGCCTGGACACCCACGTATGCGACCCAAGCACCACTGACATTATTTTTACATTTACAAAAGTATTTTCAAATACTTTCACAGTATTACTTGATGGCCACCTATGAAGGGGTCGTTTCTGCCTTGGTTTGAAAAATCTTCTCTTGAAAAAATGACCGTAGAGCTCTTGCTGGTTTTAGCTGTGCAAAACCACCACGCGGAACCTGCAACCCTCTTCACATGCCAACAGTAAAGGCGCAAGAAGCAGAAACAAACAGATGCACATGCAGTACAAAGGATCCCCGTCCAGAGGGGAAAGGTTTTCTTTGCCGGGGGCCCGAAATGAGCCCACAGAGACAGATGTGGACGTCGGAGGGGGGGGGACAGACAGACAAGCGCTGCTCACCTGTTGGCTGTCTTTAATGAGCAGCTCCGACGATGGCCCCTGTCCGTCCGGGTGTCCCACGGCAGCTGTACGGGAGGGACACGGACACGAGTTCAGCGTGGGGGGGCACTATCGGCTATCGGCGTGTGCGAGCCACATTCTGGCTGCCACCACTAACAAAGCTCACAGGGAATCATTAATCTGCTCCACGCACTAACGATCCAGAGGAGTGCATCTTTTTTGAAAACCCTATATCCAGGACAATCGTAATAAAGGTAGAATTACCCTCTTCAAGAAAAGCGGGGAGGGCTTTGCCAGCATAATTACCAACATTAAAAATAAAAAGCCTTTCCTATTGCTTTTCAACACATAAATACCCAGCTGAAATACCCTTAAACTACAATCTAAGTAAAGCAATCAGAAGACATTTCACTCTAAAAATAATGATTCATAACACACATCTTAAACTAGAAGCGATGTTTACACACCATTAACTTCAATAAAAGTTTGAGCAAACATTAAATTATGATGTACGAAAATAGGCAGACAAATTATTTGTTTAAATGTAAGAGTGACCAGGACCATTTAAGGAAAAAATAATAATAATTGGGCAAATAAAAGAGAGCTACACAGTCATTTATTTCAATGTACTTTTCTTCCTGCAATCTCGTTTAATTTGATGGTTTTCTGCGCGATAGGACGACATGTTTAAAGTCATACATACCCTCACAACGTGGCATGTAATTAAAGCTGAACATGCACCTAGAGGAAGTCATTCTTGTCCCAATGGGGGGGGGGGGGGGGGTTCCTTACTGA
Source organism: Stomatorhinus walkeri (assembly GCA_026784285.1). NCBI lineage: Eukaryota > Metazoa > Chordata > Actinopteri > Osteoglossiformes > Mormyridae > Stomatorhinus > Stomatorhinus walkeri. Next base: position 18,990,210 of record JAODUD010000039.1, on the reverse strand, counting down.
TGCTGTTCTTTGAAGAGTGCATGTGATCAATATTACTGGATTTGAGATGATTAAGTGTTAGGGGTGTAACGATACCTATTTCCCAAGGTTTTGTATATATATCGTGGGATTTGGGGTCCTGATAACAGTAAGGTTTCTATATCCTTATGTTTAAGAAAAAAATACGCTGTATGCAGGCTGTGAGGCCGTCTCACCTGTCCATGTTCCCTTCTGGATTCTGGACCGAACCACGGGCTGCAGACCAGAGAAAGATTACACTTCAGCATTCAGAAAGGGCCATTCTGACAGTCCACCTTCAACCTTAAACGCTAGTGATGACCACATGACTCGGGGGCGCTTTAAACTGAGAGTAAATGGGTCCAGTCAGAGTGTGTGATGGCCCAGAAATAAGCACCGTATAACGAATGATCGAAGATAACCCAGACATGTGACTCAGACCAGACAATTATCAAGACTGACCCAAAACGGGGACCCAGCCTGGAGCAGTTAGTGCCATAATATCACAGATACGAATGGCAACAGACAGTACACAACCACCATGCAGTGTTGCATGCCAGTGTCCTGTGTTCCCCCTTCCTTGTAACATGTAATTTATGAACCTGATGAGGAGAGGGGCTCTTGGTGCCGCAACAGTACTCACTCGTGGTGATGGGGGTCCTGAGAGAGTCGAGGCAGCCTCTCGCTACAGCCATGCCCAGGGACACCGGTCTGCAGAGTCAGAGATGTGGAGAAATACATGAGAGTCCGAGACCAAGAGGGAAAGCGCTGAGCACAGCCCGGGCCGACCTAAGCAGGGCCCCAGCACAGCCCCATCACAGCCCGGGCCGACCTAAGCAGGGCCCCAGCACAGCCCCATCACAGCCCGGGCCGACCTAAGCAGGGCCCCAGCA
>JAODUD010000039.1:18958283-18980697 GCA_026784285.1 Stomatorhinus walkeri | reverse complement strand
CCCCCCCCCCCCCCCCCCCCCCCCCCCCCCCCCCCCCCCCCCCCCCCCCCCCCCCCCCCCCCCCCCCCCCCCGACAGGACAATGCTAATCTGATGCTAATTTGTACTCAGACAGGCACTGAACCACTCAAAGAAACAGGAAGAGCATGGAGGCAGATGTTCATGAACAGCTTTCCTGACTCAGCTAACCTCTAAGCAGAAATAATGATCCTACACAACAGCAATAGGGATCTATGCGTTTCTACTGAGCAGGACAATGCGTGACAGACGGCTTAGTCAGATACAGAAAGGAGGATAGACTCCCACAATGCACATATGTCCACCCTCTTACAGACATTTGGGGGGGGGGGGGGTGGCAGGTCACTGACCTCTCTGAGCTTTCTGGGACATGAGAGGGAAGGAGCCTGTGAGGATGCTGTTGAAAACGGGGTCGGACAGCTCCCTCTCCAGGTCAGAGGAGTCCTCCTTCTCCCACCAAGGGATGACCCCGGCTATCCCACAAGCCCCACCCGGCTCGCCCTCATAGAACCAGTCGCTCTGCTCGTCGTCGCCTGCGAACAAGAAATGTCAGAGCGTCAGGCAGGGTCAGCTTCAAAATAGCAGTCACCACAACCATAACATCCGTGCACGGGGAACGAAATGTACCTACTGAGATGATCCACTTTTAAAGAGTATCGTTACATTAAGGAACATTTTAAAAGCCTGCCGAGAATCTTAAAAAGCTGAGGATACCTTGCCTTCCTTCGTCGTTGGTATACAAGCCACCATCACTGCTGTTACTGACGCTGCTAGTCTCACTGGGACAAGAGAGACAGAGAAACAGACAAGATGATCAAGAGAAATAAACTTACAATTTACGGTGATTAGCAGAGGCTCGCTCACAGGAATTAGCCACTTTTAAAATGATCAAAAACGCTAACAGGACACTAAAGGTCCATTCTGTAAGAATGTGAGGTGTATATATAGGCAGACAGAAAGACATTGTCATTATTAAATTCTAAATTGCCTACAGATTGTGTTTATCAAGCTATAATACAGCATGATTTTTCCCGGACCTTGAACCTACAACCTTCCAGTCAGATGTACAGTCCATACTACAGAACCTATAGCTTAGTGCCGGTCTGAGAAAAATGACCCTGAATAATCGAACACTTCCCGCAATGCCGACCCTGCCCCCGCACGTGTGGCATCTTGAGCGTTACCGTATCGACCCGATGAATATTTTAATGTTGGCCGAAGCTTGAAAGTCCAGTGGGATTGTTAGCGAAACGCGGGGGAACGGTAATGAAAATATGTCGGCCCTGCAGCTTATAAATCTCACGCCGTGACAGTGAGGCCAGCAGCATTTAATGTCCTTCTTCGTGGGGTACAGGAAGAGAGAATCCATCAGGCAGGTCTCCACACCGCCTGACAGATCTCCACCGTCAAAGTGCGTTTTGCCACAAAGGCTGGCAGGGGAGCAGACTCTACATCAAGGAGGGTAACTCATCTAAAAGGAGAAATAGCTCAGCAGGCAAAGACACACAGGACTCAGATTATTCTGCAAACGGTTAACGCGGAAGACGCATTAATCCTTCCTTAGCCTGAGGAAATCCCCTTTTTCTCAAGCTTCATTACTTTATGAGAGTAAAGTATAATTTGAGGCCCGAACTCCTTTCTTCTGCCTAGACGGGCACTTGTAGCGATGGATGAGCTGGTCCTAAGGGTCACCTGCAGGCATGTTATCCCAGAAAACAACCTGTCTCCACGTAACAGGAAGCGGGCAGCCCATTTCCACATGCTCCCCTTCATAGTGATACTTCCAAAGCAATTAACAAGCCAACCAGCTCGCCGAAGGAGCCCAGTAGAATGGTCTCACTGACAGAGTGTTCCCCGTATTTCCATTGGTCCGCGCAATCGCCGGAGGGTGGCCAATTTGGCCAATGGCTGTCAGCGGTCGTATGTATCATGGGCTTTGGAGGGCTAACCTTTTTGACCGCTGTCAAACGCTCGGGCAGAGCGCCCAACAGCAGAAAAGAAAGACGTAGGCCGGTGACACTCACAAAGTGTGACATCGGCAGTCTGACCAAGGGAATCTCCAGCGTTACTAATCAGGTATTCTGCTAATTTTTCATCTGATCTCAATAAATACACAGAGAATGCACAATGACCCCAATGAAACACACCTAATTAAGCAACAACAACAGGGATACGATTACAGACAATTAAAGTAGCCTAGATAACTGCCCAACATTAGAAGCATGATAAAAGACTTCCATCTGAAAAGTAAGAATGGTCCCTTTAGGGTTTTTGGAAAACCCAAGTTATGTACAACTATGTGAGACTGCAGAGGCAAGCTACTAAGTTAGCGTTTCAATTAAAAGAACCTTACTTTTAAAGTTTACAAAATAAGATAATACAAATGAGGAAACACCCACAGAGGAACATAAAAACATTTCTTTAAAATTACAGTATATAATCAACATATTAAAGAGGAAATCAAAGTCAATTCAAATTCATTTAATTAAACCACAAAGCAGGTAAACCTACCCCTAGTTTCCCAAAAACCAAACATGTAAAAATCAGATTTTTAAATAGTTTTAGAGGATTTACACTGAAAGAACAACAAGCTCTGACATTTCTCTCAAGGAGAGCAAAACTGGGTAGACAAAGAAGCTTTCCTGTACTTGTACAAATAAAGGATTTCATTTTTCATTTTCAGTCATTTCTATTATCATCAGCCCCTAAGGCTTGTGTACCTGGCTGCCTTCTGAAAATCTACTTATTGAACACTGACTACCTTCACTAATGACAGGTGTATCCCATCTAGCACCAAAATCTGTTCCCTATGAACCTCTGTACCGGGGAACATCCACAAACCACCATGTTTCAGCGCTTACATAAAACCACTGCAGGCTCTTTTGGGAAAGTGCAACCAAGCTGACAAAGGGCAGCGATCACACGCTGCTTCTCCATCATTTGGGAAACATGCTTAGAAGTGCAGCAGCTCTCCGGGAATCATATAAAACGGCCATCTACACACCACAATCCCACATCAGGAAACTAACCATGAAAGGGCTTGTTTTATTACTACTGCAATAAAATGTTGCCGATTCCATCAACAGTACATCTGAGCAGTAATGCAGAACCTATATAAATTTTCGCTTTAAGAAACGTGCTTCTGAAACTGCCCAGTGCTTTGTGCCTAAGAACATGGGAAAACAACTACAAAACATCAGTGTAGCTTTAAGTTCCCAAGAAGGACCAAAAATGAAATAAGGCAGCAGGAAGCACAGCTTAAGGAGAAGTATCACAACCCATCAAAACACTACCCAGCATATTAACGCGAGCTGGCAATATTTGATTTTCAGAAGTCGAGAGGATTCATTTGACAATAATCTTGGGATTAAAATCAGGCATGTCGCGTAAGCAAAATAGACAGAATAAAGAATGCCTTGGTAATATGCTAGCACAATAAGCAATGTTAATATCGACATTGCATGTTATGCACATGCACTTGTCACATCATAAGGACTGCGATAGCCAGCTGGATTGAGACCATCAATGAGTTATGCTCAAACATTTTTACTGTTATAAACTTAGCAAGCTTTCCAATTTTAATTATGGTTTCTTTTCAACATTATCTAGTAAAGAATGTTTTAAAAAATCAGTCTAAAGCTTACTGCGGCTATTTTGCATGAGCTCTGTACATGCTCAACAAGCCAATTATAATCATTTTCATCCTTGCCGTTGGACTCACTCAAAGACTGTCTGGTGTTTGTGAGAAATTTAACATTGAGTAAAACGGAGAAAAGCAAGCGAGAATTGGTCACCAAAAGACATTTGTCTTCCAGGGAAAGGAAACATTTTGGATTCCATAAAGACAATAGAGCAAAATCAAGTGATTTGTAGGCACTGCCTGGTGTCTGCTGGCACAACTCAGGGCAGCACTACCAACTTATTTGGCAGACTATATTGGTAGATAAGTTCTATTTACCTATAGTTTATTTTGGGCAAATTTTGAACTGTTTGTTTTATAAATATTGCAATATTTATCACTACTATTCTGAGTGTGAATTTCTCCCAATACCGTTTAACCCTACTTGGGAATATATTAACCCTGTGAGTGTTAATTCTGATCCTGGGTGCACACACTGTGTGAGGCCTCTTCAGGTCCCTTTAAATGGCTCATATCCCGTGCAGTGACACAGAATGCTAAATTAGTTCAATTACCGTAATAATTAGTTCAATCGACTTCTTAAGCGATCAGGTAGCGCGACAAATCATTGCCTGCCAGGACACAGGGTTGAGAACTACTGCCCGAAAATGATTAATTAAACTTTTCCAAAGTCATTAGATAATGCGTAGTAATCATCATAATTGGAGATCCTGATCTGTTTACAGCAAAAGGAATTTCTTGCTCCTATCAAAAAAAAATAAAAAACCTAAATAGGAGTAGCCACCTGTCACTCATCTCCTCGTCTGATCCCTTGTGCTCCTCATAGTCCATTTTGTCCTTGCCTACTTGGCTGGACTCCTCACTTTCCACTACGACACCTTCGTCAGTCGCCTCCACCCCCTGCCTGCTGGTGGTCAGCTTCCTCTTCTTAACCCTGCTCTTCCCAGGTTCGAGCCCCTTAGCCTCTGGGTTCAGGCCCATCTCTCTGACACTGGCGTGCGGCTTGGGCAGGGGTGGGGCAAGCATGTCGGAGACCTCCAACGGCGGGTCTACAGCCATACGCTTCACTTTCCTCCGCCTGCGCAGGCTGCGGCTGCCCATCCCCTCTGCCCCCTGGAGGTCATCGTGCCACAGGGGTCGCCTTCCATCCAGGGCCAGGGGAAGTCGGCGCTTGGGGCCCAAGAGCTGGTCATCAGAGTCACTGTTGTCACGAGCATGGCTGGTAGTACGGTGTTCCCGGTGGTCTTCCAGGCTGGACTCTGAGCCTTCACTCAGGGGGTGGCAGGACTCCCACGGCGGGTGGGCGTTGTCCGAGCGCCGTTTACGGCCACGCCTCTTGCGCGCCTGCCTCTTCAGCAGGCACCCCACTGCCAGGGCGTGGTCCCCCCCATCCCCACAACCCCCACGGGGTTGCTCAGAACTCTCCTCCAGCGCTGACACCAGGTCGTGGACCAGCTCGTCCATCGTCCTGCGGAAGTGCCTGAGCAAAACACAAACATGACAAAAACATATTACAAACACCATCTGCACCCTCAGGACTAATATTTGTGTTAGACAGACTTACAAGTGGCTAGTAGAAAACAACTAATATCCAAAAGGTTTCTTAACAGAGCTCCTACTTGAAAAAGAAAATGCTAAGCATGTTTTGTGGCAAACAAGCTGTTCCACTCTTGGTCACAGACAATTTCTCAAAGGCTCATGTCACATCCTTCTTTCCAACCCTGGACAAAGAAGGAAAACTATTCCCTGGCCTCAGAGCCTGAGAAGTCACAAAATTCCCAACAAGATTACACATAACAGGCTATAATCATAGTACACCGGTTACATAGTGCTCATCAAATTCACAACTGGTGACCTTAAGACACCCTCTTAACCCAGGTTATTATGCCTGTATAGATCACAGCAGGCCACATCAAAGCTCCGGTTAACAAACATCTCAGTCTGTTTATGCTTAAGCACTGTATTCATCAGCAGGGGCATAATTTTCTTTGAACTAAAAATAAGAACACATTTAGAGTGTGCTTTCCATTAATACCATCCCCTCTAATTATTTAAAAGCATGTCCTCCTGTATTTTGTTTCAGTTTGTATACCGATATACAGGTAACGAGTATACAGAAATGTGCTTGATAAAGAAGACTCATATAGTACTAACCTATTGGTGTCCTTTTATTTTCTAATATCTGACACTAAGGAAATAGACTGGGTTAAGATTTCTGTACTTATCATTAAACAGCACGTATAGGACAGGCAGGTAACGTCCATAATATTATTGTTTGCACTATTATTGTTGTAACTAGCAACCACTCTTCCTGATAAACAATGACTCTTCACTAGATAGCAACACTGTATTTCTGTCAGGTAATTTAGTTTCTCATTCTCGTTTTGCAGAGCTGGTAATAAAAATTACATTATATTGGTGTACGACTTCATATTCCATGCAGTGACAATTAAACACCATTCCAGCGTAAGCTTGGAAGATAACAGCGCGGTGGGTTTCATCCTTGGTAAAGGAAGTCTAACTAGCGAAACAGCTAACCGGCTAGCTACACTTAAAACATAAAATACTGAGGTGACCAGACGCTAAACTGTCAGTGCGCTTCAGATTACTGAACCTTTTCTATGAATAACGTGTCGAGGCAAAATAAGAAGACATAAAGCGTTGTCGTGTAGTTTGAGGGAGATGGGGTGCTTTTCACGTAAGAACACCGGTAAAACATGGCTAGGCTAGGCTAGGCTAGGCTATGCTATGCTATGCTAGGCTAAGCTACGCTACGCTAAAGTAGGCACCAGCCGGCTAACCGGCCGTTAGCTAGCGTCTATTCCGAGTGCCAGTGCCGACTTACCAGCTGGTTCTCGCTTTAACGAAGTTCTGTGCTTCGGCTGCGCGGAACATTAAAAAAACCTCCCACAGGAAAAGGCTCAACTAGTTACTTTCAAATTACCACTGAAGGTGGTGGAAGGTGGGACGCATCAGGGAGCCACCATTTCAATAAAAAAAAGCACAGGAAACCAAACAGCCGTACAGGATGTAGGTGGCTGGCTGGCGAGGCGCGAGCCGGCGGACTGGAGAGGCACTACAGCGCACGGGCTCGGCGTTCCCACTGCCGTTTCTGCATATTTAAAACTCATCTTTTGTATTCTATAAATAAATAATTAAATTATTGTACATGTTGTCATTTTGGCCTCTGCTACGTATCCTTTGTGACTGAAGTTTGTTAAATAGGAAAAACGGCATAACTCGGCGCATGGCACTTAGAGAAAGAAACTCAGGCATATTAAATTTTATGAAACATACTTGCATTCCTTTTTTGATGTTTATATGCTCTGAGTTTAATATTATTGTGGTTGCTTTGCATGTCACTTGTCAAGTTCATTGCTTACATGTCGGTTCTTCGGTGATTTCCATATGCCTTCAAGTGCTTGGTGGTCGGTATATTCAAGCCCTGAAACCAAACTCAACGGCACTTTCTGTGCAATGCAGAAGTAGGTGTTTGACATTCCCTCGCACTAATTTACCGAATAATACACTGTAATCGATCCATTTCCTCTGTTGTCCAAATCACCGGAGTGCCGGGAATGGGCAGATGTATACTAATCTGACCTTGGTGCTTTAACACCTGCTAAAGGAATTAAGTGTGAAGGTTAAAATCTAAAGATGCAAAAAACCATATGGACACTTATTAATTTTGCTTTTCACCCATATGGTTTTTATTGAATGTTAATATAGTTTGTTTTCCCCATTATCATGTTGCCCAATAACCGTATAATTTTTTAAAAGTATTCTTTAAAGAGAAAGTTAATATGTGTAAAGGAGTCGTTAATTACCTTTTGGTAAATCAGAATTAATAAATGCGAGTAATTAAATATTTTCCTATTTAAAACTTTACTTACCTTTTATTGCCTTTTAATACCCACTATTACGTACTTTATTAGTAAAAAAAAAATAACATCTGCATGGACACTCTGCTAACCTATGATTTTTGCATATAGGCTTGTATATAGGCTACCATGTGTAAAAAGCATATTTTCAAGTTGAAATTGTCTAACATTGACACGGCTGTACGTGGCATTATTTGATGGTTTATTGTTTTTAGTCATTTCTGTTCTGGGTACGCATTAAAAATCGAGTTAGATCAGCTCTGGGAGAGTTAATTGAACTCGATAGGTGAATAAGGAAAGCGCTACTGTGGTCTCTTAGCTTCAGAACGGTGACCCTTATCATTGTTCTTTTTGGATGTGCTCCCCATTGTAAACCTTTACACCGGACTGGATATGGCTATTAAAATGTGCCTATGTAGAATTCAACGTAAAACAGCCAGAGAAGTGAACTCATTTCCCTTTGAATTATTTAATTGACCGAATTAAACCAGCCATTCAGGTGACACAGAAATTGATTGCTTGGTACGACTAATTTTAGGCTGCTCTCATCTGCGCGTTGGTCCCAATGCTTACAATGACAAAACTGTCCATCACTCGATCTCTATTGCTTTTAAATATGAGCCTTTTAAAGGATTTATCGGGATCGCTCAATATATCACCCGCGTTTATTATTGATTGTTGACCCTTTAACTGACTCCAGATTATATAGTTTTTATTTTTTTTCTTCTCTGGGATAACCTGGCAGTGTAAATTCTCATTATGTTCAGACAAACCGCAGTGTCACAACATTAACATCGTAATGCGTGATTTATGGGCACTCTCTTTACAATTAGTCTAGCATATTGTGCGGTTTAATTTGTTTCATATTTGTTCACGTATTATCTGACAGCTTTTCACCTCGGAGCAGCATTTTCTTTTAATACTTTTCGCAATAATTGAAACTGTCAACAAATATTTTCTCCTATTAAAATAAATACATAAAAGACATTAAATTTTTTTACGCGTTCTTCAACAACTGAATATGCTGTTTAACCACACAGGAAAAACAAGTACTGGCAATTTGATATTAATTTGGGTGTGTCGGGGGGGGGTGATTAGTAATGAAGTGTTTAACGAGTAGGCCTATGGCTGCTGGCTGAAACAGCAAACGTGCTTGAATTAACTTGCAGGAGTAGCTGTAACATCCGCAGCTGATTAGCAACCATTTTTCTATTTTGTTTCCAGCGGAAGGAAATTGAATGTGGATGATCTCAGTAAACGCCCGCTTGTGACAGCATGTTATCACCTGCAATCACCTAAACAGCATGGTAATTATTTGCTGAGAGATTTTTTTATATATATAAATCCCTTGGGTAGGACAATGTCCTTATAATTATGATGTAATGCGCTGGTCAGTGTTGATTCAGCAGCTCCTATTTCGGCATATAATTCATGTACCATGTCTCCTTCATGCCTGTACGGTCGCTACATCTTTCTTGTCTCGCGATGACATTACCCATGTCCTTCCTGCGCTCCCGTGTCTATACACTTAGCCATGGACTGCTGCGTGCCATGTTGCTAGTACTGTAATATGCCCACATTTCTATATGATCAGCAGAATTTTAGGTGCGAAGGTAGCAGCGTATTTTAAATCATTCGCATTATTTGCAGTCACGTGTATGGAATGTAAAAAGTAATCTGTAAACTGAGTCAAGAGCATGCCATCTGATGATTAAATAAATGATTTTTAAATAAAGGCCGTTTTAAAATATGATCCACTTCATTATCGGAAATAATTATTCTCAATGATTGCAACTCTACACATTCATCCATCATCCAGCTTCTTATCCATTACAGGCACACGGGGTGGCCTTGAACTTATCCTCATAGTATATAGCACAAGAGAATGGTGGCGGTCCATCCGCAGAACACATGTAGGCCATGCACACAGCCACTCCCAAACACATACTCTGGGTAATTTAGAGTAAGTCACCTCACTGCATGTCTTTGAACCAAGGAAGGAAAGTGCAGAGAGAATATACAAACCTCACACACAAGGCAGAGGGAATTCAAACCACCAAACAATGGTGGATACTTCAGGTCCAGAAAGTACAAATCTAGACCTAGATTTTGTTTCAACCAACCAGTTGAGTACTCTGTTACTGTTAGTCTTTATACTTAACTGGTTGGTTGAAACAAAATCTATAGGTCTGGAGTTTTGCTTTCTGGATCTCAACTATCTATTTCTGCTGCCAACCCTGAGGTATGAGATGACAGTGTTAGCCATGGGCATTGTTAGGGTTGATCATCGTATTTTAAGCCAAACCTTGAGTATTTTAGCCCCAATGCCAATCTTCCTTCATAAAAGTCAAGCCCCAGGTAAACTTGACGCAGCGGCCTGATCTTTTCAATGGCTAGAAACTTCCCTGCTCTTAACCAGTGGGCCACCCTAGTGCCCTGGCATAAACAATGTGTACGGTATATATGTATTTCTGTAAGATGTATTTTCAGTGTAACTAAAATAGTGTATTGAGATAATGTATAGCCTGCAGTGTTTTAAATTATTGATTGAGAAAGATTAATGGCTTTGAGCCAAATGTCTGGTGTGCTTCCGAGCAGTTTCAAATGTTACTCTCCTCATCGTTAAGGAATAATAATAATAATAGGCCTATGCAGCATATATGATGAATGCCTGGGTTTTATGTCTGTAAGGTGCCAAATTGGCAGCTGCAGTGAATGATGTGAGAAGAGTGAGGTCTGTCCTTGTCCCAAGATGCCGCCTCCACAGCCCCCATGGTCATCAGAAGGCCATCAGCCCCCGAGTCTCCGGCCGATAGCTCCGTCACCGGCACTACAGCCTCTGATAGCCTAACAGTTACAGCCCAGAGGGAGTCTGGGGGGGGGCTTCTACAGGGCCCCTGGACACCTCTGAAGTCATTACATCTCCAGCAAAAAGACCAATTTTAAATGAGGAGGAGTTAAACAACCACGCTCTCTGGGGCTAAAATACCATCACAGCCTTGCCTTGTGTGTGTTTGATTTAATTAACTAGTTCAAACATAATTATGTTCCTAGTTCATACAATTCATGTAATGTAAATGTTAGAACACTCTAAGCTGACGGTTCATCATATATTTAAATGCATGCTTTAAAATCTTTTATCACTTCCACAGCCAAGTGTAAAAATATCCCACTTCTAAATAATGATTCTCATTTTGGAATGAATTCTAAAAGTATATGAAGAATATTTCGACAATCTATTATCTGTTATGCAGCAAGTCTCTATAAATGGGAAACAACTACAATGATCAATTTACTAATAATAAAAAACAGGCATAAACATCCACAAACATGTTTGTAATAGTGCCATTGTCCACTCTCTACTAGAAACTATTGTTTTGTTTTGTTTTGTTTTTTCACAAGAAGAGCCTAAATTGTGCCATTAATAATGTATATGTCTCCCTGCAAACAGCAAGGTTAGCTTTCTGTCTTCTTTAACTGGTTACGGTCTAAGAGAGATCTCTCCTTTCCTCCCGACTACCTCTCCATTTCGATAACCATCTCTCACAGATAGATGGATTATATCTTCCCTTTGGAAGGAGAGGGTTTTGGTCACCCTGGGTGTTGAACTTGCATTGATAGGCTCAAGGACAAGGGTTAGACCAGCAGAATAAATGAAGTGCTGCGATACGTCAAGGTCAAATAAAAAACACGACTCTCAGGTCTCACACAACAGTCCAGTCGGCACATGTTGACATAACTGCTCCATGCAGTTTTTGTGAAAGCTAAATTTAAACTTACAGTAAATGATGTCTGTACAGGCCGACTTTCGTACATGTCTGTTTGAAACATAAAAATTTAATTTTTGCATAATAATAATAATAATCATAATCATAATAATAATCATAATAAGAAGAATAGCTTACATTTACACATATTAAATAACTTACATTATGTAATGTCTTTCATAATCCCAAGGTTGCTTTATAGGAGGGACTTTGTATAAAAAGTTAATCAAAAACAACCTTTTCAAGAAAAGCTGAAGAGTATTACTGGAGATTTCTGTCAAACAAGATTGAGACAGACTGTTATCACCAAAAAGCATTTTATTCTATATGCCAGCCCCCTGGCAAGGACACTGACCTTCTAATTAATAAAATAAGGAATATTGCGTAAAGAAACCAAACTGGCGTAGTATATGGCTGGAATGTTGCGTCTCACATTGACGTGATTGTGCTTTTTACATTACATTTTTTGTCGTTTTTTTTATTCTCATTTTTGTCCAAAGCAGCATACCATTGAGAGAGCAGGGTGAGCAATTAGGGATTAAGGGCACTATTCTAGGGTCCAATAGTGAAATCACTCCACATACCACTGGACTTGACCCAACAACCATCTAACCACAAGTGCAGAGCCCTAGCCTGCAGAGCCCATGTTAATTGCATCACGGCAGGATCTACGTTTCTCTAGGGGGAGGGATGAAAGTGTTAAAGTTCTAGCATGTGGAAAACGTACCCTCCTAAGCTTAAGTTGCTACTTTAGCTAACAGCCCACGGCTAAATGTATTCATGTGGCTGATCTGGCATTCTCCTGTACCCACACAACCTTGCACACCTTGTACTGAGCATAAACACCAATTTAAGAGACTTATAATTGAGCCTCAGGTATGGAGAGATTGATTGCGGGACCCTTTTCATCAGTAGGTAGAAATAGATAAATAAATAGAGGCGCCCGGTTACCTGCTGACTGTGTGTGTTTATACCGGGCAATACTGATTCAAAGGTACCCAGGTGCCCATACATCACGGTCCCGGCGCTATCAACCTATCATGTCGTTTAGCGATACATCAGGGGCAATTGCCTTCATTAATAATGCAGAGAAAAGGAGGCTTTGTAGGCTTTCAGCAGCCTGCCTTGGCATGGGACTCATCAATAATGTGTCAGGCAGACACATGCGAAAGCATGGAGCCCATCCCTGGCTGGTCCAGCACCGGTGGAGGCACAGGGAACTCAGGCTGGGCCCCTCCTCCCCACCCCGCCCTCTCAGAGAGGAAGCCCAACTGCCGCTCCACTTCATCCCTGGCTTCCTGGGTCTTCTCGTCTTTAGCACAGATATCGCCCCTGATTGTAATCACACAGCGACAGAAAGCAGGTTCACAGGTTAGCAGCTGGCTGTTAAGTTCAGTTAAGTTCAGGCCTACTATTTTCTCCATGTACTGTTTTTCAGGCTTAAAATGTAATCCGGCCAGTATATAACCCCTTTATAATTTGAAGGTTTATTAAAATTATATTGTAAGCCACAAAGCGTCCCTTTTCAAAACTGCAAAAGCCCATTTCAAAGACAGAAGATCAGAAACAATCAGGGCAAATCTACAGTAGGCAATATGCTTGAATAATAATAATGATGATAATAATAATAATAATTAATATTACAATCATCTTTATAATCTTCACACAGCAATGCATTCAAATGAGCGGCCGGAACGTGTAATATGAACTGATATCATAAAAAATAAGACAGTGCTTATTGGACAGTTTAACTAGTAATGAAGTGCATTTGTCTGCGGCTGAGGAACACACCGCTTTAGCTTATCGCCGAGGTTTTACCACCAGTCGCACACCCCCGGCGTGACACACATCCTGCCTTTTAATGAATCTCTCTGTCAGCCCTCGGCTTTTGCATTAACTGACAGGCACATAATGATGAATACGGCGATTCCCGGCTGCATTTTTGATTAGATCGCAGCATTGTCTGCCCATTTTTCTATCAATGTGCAACCTTAAGATGAGCAATTTCTAATGCGTCGCAAGCCGAAGCCAGCATCTGCCGATTTATCTTAGCTCTTAAAGATAAATGAAACGGATGCAGGAGAAGCTTCAGATGGTCCGGTTGTTTTCTGACGTGTCGCTAATGAAGTCTGGTGTCGCAAACACTGGGTTAGATATGTGACCAACAATACAGGTATTTTTTGAAAGAAGTGTGTGTGTTTGCGTGTGTGTGTGTGTTTCCGTGCGTGTGTGTGTGTGTGTGCGTGTGTGCTTTTTGTGGGTAAAAGATTGAAAAAACAATAAAGAAGAAATAGCTCCAGAAAAATAGACAGCTGCCCCACAAATAATACCCCACACCATTTCCCCACCTGAATATTTCACCAATAGCAGATAAATCACATGCATATCTTTCCAAAATCATTTTTTTGCATATAAAAGATGGCGTCCCTCATGCAGCATTTCTTAGCATCTGCAGCTAGTGCAATTTAAAAGCTGGCTTACTTGCTGGTGAATCATTACATCATTTTGCTCTCTGTCTTCTCTTGACATTATTGTGCTTATCACCCGCTTTACCTGAACATGATTATTGTTTCACTTTATGACTGACACAGGCTCACTGGTTCGCCATGTTCCTGACCTCAAGTTAAAGCGTAACGTGCTCTGTCGGGGTGGTAACGGGGCCAAGCCTCGCCGCTCTCCCCGTGGCGATGGCCCCAGGCCCGATGGTGCCGCCCTTTAGGTCGAGGGGTGCTACTACAGCTTGACCTGGAAGGCCCAGTTCTCAACTGCGATAATAATCACCACCAACGCTACCCAAATGAGGCAGAGGGCTGTTCGCTGGGGCTAACAAAGTGCAGCATGTGGCCAGAGTCTCACTGGGAACTCTCTTCTCTCCTTGGGTTGACCTTTCATCCATCACGGCTTTAAAGCAAAGCTGGATCGTAGCCTTGGCTTGCCCTTGTTTTTTTAGTGTTTATCACCCTCCTACCCCCAGTCTGATCCCTCTTCATCAACCTCTGTGCCCGTTAGCAGGCATTTCTCCTTTCATTTCTAATGCCTGTGACCAGGAATTCTGCTATGCTGCTTCCCTGTATTATAAGTTTCTCTGGATAAGAACATCAGATGAATTATTCATAAATTAGATTATTATAAACCTAGTAAGGAGAGCTGACTAGGACTTCAGAGGAGTCTGGAAAGGTGTCTTGCTGAGCCCACATTATGGACCAGAATGGAGAGAAATTGGCTAGAGATGGGAAACATAAGACTCATTGTGGGTGGAGGGAAGGGGGGGATATTGCATAGTGTCATTCATTTCCTTTTTCCAACACTCTTCTATTGATTATTGGTCCCCATCAATGTAAACCAACCAAAAGCATGGAAGCCTGTATTTATTCCATCACTGTAATTAACTATAACAAACATTCTTTTTACCACCATTGGAGAACGTATAAGCAGGAAAGCTAACAGTCAAAATCACATTCTCCTTGGTCCAGATGATCCTATGACTTCTGTATCACAGTTACTAAAATTCTATAGAAATGGGAAAAAAAATGTTAGCAAGTTTGACTGGTGATCACACACCGTGGTCGAACAAGCCAGCTACTGTTTTGTTGACAAATGAAAATGTTGAAGCATTGGAATTAGGCGCAAGGGTTTGATTTATCTGGGCGCATGACTGCTGTGAAAGGGGCATTCATGGTTCCTATATGCAGATAAATCTGCTCTCCTCTCCGCATTTTTTTATTTTATCTTGCTTTTATTGTTGTGCAGGGGAATTGCTTCCTTACTGACTTTGAAGTAAAGGTCGCCGTTTCTCTGAATTTGGGATTGTGGTTTAAATTAATTATAAGTCGCTGATATAAGTCTTTGGCATGAAAGTCATCCAGACCCTTTTTTGTGCTCTTGTTGCACAGTTTAGAGGGAAAACCAGCTTTGCGCAGCCGGTGTTAATTCTTTTTTCCTTTTTCAAGGCATTTAATGTCAAAGGAGATTTAAAATATTTCATTTCATTATCCCCCCCTCCAAATAATGAAACTATATAATCAAAAATTGTATCAACAATGATATTTTCTCCTAATGTGGTTTGAAATATAGAAAGTAGATTTTAATATCTGAATAAAATTGTTTAAACACAAAACATGTCGGTTTCTTTTCAATGCACCATGTAGATAATTGACCTGCAGAAGGTTCTCACTCAAATTGCGTTTTGAATCACGTTCGTTGAAACATCCCAGACCAGGCTAAATGAGATCAGCAGTTAACATAGAGAAAATGCTTGTATAGGATAGGACATGGCTGAGAGATATTTTCTTAGGATCACTTGTTCAAAACATATCGTATACCCTGATTTTACTAGCCCTAGAAACATAAACGTGATCTGTGTAAAGAAAAACTAGAAAAGTCCGCTTTATGGCCAGGGTTACTGACCTGTGAAGAGCAACTTCTCCCCTTGTCTAAGGACGGCCCTGGGCACAGAACCATGTGGGTGTCCGTAGGGGAATTAAAAACACCGATGTCAGCTTCCCTACGCAGCTAAAACACTGTAAACTAATTTGAGCTGGGTGGGCGTGGCTTCAAGGTGTCTGTGAGAAATGCAAAGCATGCTGGGAGTGTTTGACGAGGCCCCCTCCTAAATAAGTGAAATTAATGGGGTTCTTTAAGTGCATAGTTATTCCATCGTCCCTCCTTCAACCTGTGGCCCCCACTCCCATGTGTCGTGCAATCAGAAGAAAGCCCAGAGCTTTTGTTTCGTTGACGCTGACCTGTGTCTGAAATGGCTTCAGTTGTCGAAAACTTCATCCCAGGCCGAAATAAATCAATCCTTAATGTAAATTTGTTTTACTTCCATTTAGGAAGATTAGAGGGAGGAAAAGATGGGATATTCTAATCAACTGGAAAGCATTTAATACAAAGAGTTTGATTTACCGGTCATTATGTGCATTGTTTTTTTTGTTGGCCTATTCTGTTTCATAATTCACTGAGTATGCTTTCAATGTCAGATATTATAAATTAAAATTTGTTTGAAAATATGTATACACAATTATGCATGTTTTAACTATAAAAACGGTAAAAAAAAAAAAAAAAAAACTTCTCAAAGCACAGTGATGCACTGTTCATACGATCTGGCCCTGTCACAGAGCCAGTTTCATTGAATAGAAAGGAAAGAATTGAGAATATTTGTAATATTTGATCATTTTATTTTTTCTAAGTCGGTTGCACGGGAAATAGTGTCCTCTTGAAATACTGAGCAGCTTGGCTCTATGTTGCTGATATGGTAGATAAATATGGAGTTTTCGCTGGCCCTTGTTTTTTGTGTTGAAGGGTCGAGTTCATTCACCACCTCCTTCTTTGCAATGACTCTGATTAGCCAGAGTTAAACCAAATAGTTCGATTTACACATTTGTTTTCTTTCAGATAATTATTAGCATTCTACACAGGCAACTTTTGTCTCCTATCTGCCCAATACCGTAATTACACTATCTAAGACTCCCCCTAAAAGTTCACACCATTTTTAACAGTCTAACATTTTTCTCTTAGTCACTATATTCTTCATCTGGCCTGGTGGCTAACGTTCATATTCTCTTTCCCTCCCCCCTCATCTACACTCATGGATATAACCGCGTATCATCTGCTCTGACCTTCCCAGTAGGCCCAAGGAGTTGCTGTTGGCACTCTGTCCCGCTGCTCCTAAGCTTACTTACAATGGAATTATACAGGAGTGTTTTAATGTAGGTGTTCCTAACCCCTAGTCCACAGACAGGCATCGACCCATGGTCAGTATTCCTCTAGACTGAGGAATTCTGGGGGTTTTGCTGAGAGGTTGGTGAATTCCAAAATGAAATATATATTTTCCATTCTTCCACAACTGGAAAAATGGAAACAATTACTCATTCAATCATTTATTTTTGTATGGCGCATTTTGTCTCAAAGCACTTTATATTATCCCTGCCCTGTGTCCCTAGTGACCAAGCCAGAGGTGACAGTGGCAAGGAAAAAGACCATAGTAGGAAGAAACCATGGGAGGAACCAGACTCAAAGGGGGAGCCGAACCTCCCAGGGCTTGCAGAGGAAGCCCAATATAACAAAGTTCCCAATTTATAAAGTAGAAAGTGATTAAACTATGAAATCACACAAGGTTGGCAACCCCTACTTTAATGGATGGGCTGTCCTGCTACTAACCTTGTTCAATAACATTTTACAGGATCATCCCATTCTGAACCTATATAGCAGGGGTGTGAAACTCCAGTCCTGGGGGGCCGGAGCCTCGCACATTTTTGGCTTTCCTCTCATTTAACACATCTGATTCAGCTCTATGTGCTAATTACCACACAGCTCTTGAGCTGAACTGTCACGCTCCGTCCGTTCGAGCCTAGTGTGTGCCACGCGCCCCTTGCTCCTCGTGTGCAAACCCTGATTGAAACCACCTGTAGTCCACCTGTCTGATTGTGATCCTCTGTTTCCTGATTAGTTCCCTGTCAGTCTTGTGTATTTAATCCGCGTCTGAGTTAGTAACCCCAGTTCGGTCATTGTGATGTATTGTGGTGTTTACCCGTGTGTCTTCGTTAATAAACCAAGCTATTTTGGATATTCCTGCCTCGCTCCATTTTGCCTGTCCTACGCCGCCTGCATCCAGGCACGCTGCTAACCCCGCACGTGACATGAACCATTTGTGGTGGGACAGGGCAACAATTAAGCTATATCGGGCTCTGGAGTTTGACACCTCTCCTGTACAGAATACAATTGGTCTTGTATTTTCATGTCTGGATGGAAAAATTTAATCCAAACCACTCAGCAGATCATCCCCTAGATTTTTGTATATCTTATATTTTATCAACGACAGCCACATCATCATATAAAATAGTAGGGGCCTGTATGCCTGACAAGGGGCCCCTAACCATGTTCCTGCACCCCCCCCCCCCACCCCCAGCGCTGTGTTACTGTGGTGGGTTCTTTGCGGAGATACTGCTCCAGCCGCATTTTAAGGGGCTTGAGGAGGGTAGCCGGCTGAGCATCGCCATTGCTCGCGTTCTTAGTCACATGACACACACGGCTTTAAAGAAAAGCACATAGAGTCATCAGATTCGTGACTGCTCTGTACTAGAAACTGGCTGCCTTTGCTATGTGAAAAAAATGGCCAAATAGTAAAATATAACCGGGGTAAAAAAAAAAAAAAATCCTACAAACTCCCACGTTCCCCTTAGCTGCTAAATACAGGAAGTGGTCATTTGTAAAACCTCATTGGACCAGAATGTTCAGATACAATAAACCTGTTAATCGCATGAGATTGCATAGTAGTGGAGGTCAGCGCTGAGCATCCCGCTCTTCCTGGGGAGCCCTCGGAGATAATCACCATGACGGCGGATGCTGATTGACAGGGATATCGTATAGTCATAGAAGGAGGAGGAGCCCTATGACCCGCCCCTTGATATTAGCTCATCCTTTCAGGACTTCAGCTTTTTGTTAAAGACTCAGACAACAGAGATTAATGATGCCTCTGCCTAACCCTGGTGCTCACTCCCCTTTGTGTTTCCACTCGGCTGACATCCTGCATGTCCTCGCTGGGTAATTACCAGCACTGATCTTTGTGAGGTTTGAAATCCTCACAGTGTCTGTTTATCATTACATTACAAATTAAAATTAAAATCACATGTTTCAGAGCACCATGGTGGTTCCATTGGCGGGAATGTAGCCACGCACCTCTGGAAATGGGGGGTTGTGATCTGCTCGCCATACTGTGTGTGTGAAAGTCACACGGTCTCCCTGTATTCATGTGCATTCCCTCCCATACTGTTTACTCCTACTGTCCACCAACATGCATTTAAATGAATTGGTGTCACTTAATCGCGCATCATGTGTAACTGTATGTGTGCTATGTGACGGACTGTCTTCTTGTCCAGTGTCCCCTGCCTCTCACTAAATCCCCATACTGGACATGCATGTTATGGAAGATGGATGGACACTTTCTGCTATAAAATATATAGATTATGGGCAACAAAATGGAAGGATTTTTTTTAGATCACTTGTAGCCTAAGAACGGCCAGCAGTGACATCACTTCCTGTGGAGTGAGACTATGAGGTATAAAATAAGGAAAGGACAAAGGTCCCGATCCCGTCATATGTGATCCCGCTCCACAGTCCCCTCGTTATGTAACAGCACTTTCATTTTGTATCTTTTCGATTACTCCAACCTGGCAGTAAGCTGGCTTTGAGCTCACAGTCTTTATGATCAGCAAGGACCTGAGTCTTTATCAGATCAACCTTTTTTACTGAGTTTGGGAAAACAGCCGCCCTTACTGCACTGCAATATTTTTTCCACAAAAAAAGTAGAAAAATAAATTGTCAGTTGTTCTCTTTCAACTATCCTACTACACACCTCCATCCATCTATTCCGCCACCCATCCATTCCTCCATCCATCCATTTTCTTGTCCAGGGTGCTCAGCTACCATATGATCTATTGTGTTAATACGACCTCAAAATGAAGTTCTGTTCATTGTACTTTTTGTGCTCTTTCTTTCTCTTTGTCACTGCGGTTACTTTGTTGCAGAGATCTTCTATAAATTAGTATAGCTATACACCATTAAAAAGCTTGGTTTTTCTACTTCATAGATCAGTTTTTCTTTTGTCTTTTTTATTGCTTGTCATTCTTCAGTTATAATTCTAAGATAAAATTTGTCGCTTGGAAACCCGGGTCTCCACAGCCAGCAGAATTGAAGGAAATCATCTTCAAATGCCATTCACCATCTTCTCTTCCTAGTGATTTTTACAGACAGGTTGAACTTAACATGAGCAAATACATCACAGCTTTTCACTCGCTGACCAAAGTCTAGTTTCCCCCCCGAATCAGCGGACTCCCCCCCCCCTCCTGTCAACCACTGTCGCTTCCCCCTCCCTCTCCAGAAGCTGTCTGAAGAACAGCTGACTGCCGTCAACGTAAGTAGGCAAGATGTCTTTTTCCAGTTTAGCTGCAGAGAGTTGGGGAAATCCTTCGGGGAATGGAAGAGGGAATGTGACATCGCTGGCAGCACAGCCCCCGGGACCCAGGTGTCCAGCCCATGACAGCTGGAGGCACCAGAAGATCACAACCTGTGGATGTCAGTTGTTGAAGTTCTGACGTCCCCTCTGTACGCACCCCGCCCCCCAACATCTGAAAATGCACTGTCATGGGATGTTATGGATTCTGACATATAGAAAAGTGTGTAGCTAAACACAGCGCGATCCCTAATCCTGTGTTTTAGTTAAATTCAATTTGTGTGCGCTAATTTAATTAAAACATACACTCAAGGAATGTGCTGTTGCGGCCTCTCAGACATGATGGAGAGCAGCAGTTCTGTCGCTGAATTTAATTAACTTTACAGCAGCTACTAATTAGAAAACACATTTTAATCCCTTTTGTTAGCGCAGGAGACTCCCACCACAAATGTTCCTCACTCTTAAATGAGTTTAAACAAAATAAGAGAAACCAGAGGAAAAAATGTTTCTGTTTTTTCTCTCTATTTCCGAGTTTTTCCCCTGAGCACAGAGCAAACTTTAAATGTAAATTGACCACATTGTGTCCAGCCCCCAAAGTGCTAGCTGACAACGGCCATTTCCGTGCAGCCGAGGACGCTGAGATGGGGGCGACACCAGATGCTTCTCCAGATGTGTCGTCAAGCCCAGCAGGAGGCACCTGACTCATTGGGCATCTCTGGAAATATTTGCCCCCACCAGCAAACTCTCCACACACTGCCATCTGCTGGCTGTCGTCTGACATCACAACGTTTTGGCGGAGTGGTGCTTGATTAACTTATGTTAATCGAAGAAATATATAACCATTTATTTTTTAAAGGAGTTAGAATGCAGATTATGAGGCAGCAGCTGTTTTCGTCGCCGGTTTTTTAAATCCCTTAACATTTTGCATTTAATTAAATGCATTAGGCGATTTCTCCGACTTGTTTAAGAGCGGCATCGATCCGCCTTTCCTGCGTGTGCATGGGACAGCTGAGAGACGGTGCCGTCCCTGAATACCACCTGACAGCTTTTGTAAAGGATGACAGAAAGAGACAGGGGTCCTTTAAAAGGCGTATCGGCAGCTGCCAGGACCTGATAATTGCCACAGTGTGAGTGACAGCCGGTGACAGAAGCACGGATCTAAGTGACAAGGCCTCTTGCCAAGGCATTGGGATTCCACAGAAAAGGGCTTGTATAAATGCGAAGTCCTGATTACTGTAAATCAACCGATTGAACATTGTTCCCATTCATTAAGGATATATTCCCATTCCGATGACTTAGTTGGCTATTCCATTAATTCCTCCATCCATCTGCTTTTCAACTACTAATCCTAGACAGGATGATGGGGGGCCTGGAGTATGTCCCAGGCAGCATAGGCTACAAGACTGGGGAACACCCTAGACAGAATGCCAATCCATTGCAGGGCACACACCCACGCTAAATATAGAGAAACTAGTTTGATTATGGAAAGCTATCAATCAGATTTTCCCTGTGACCCTGTCCAGGATAAAGAGTTGAAGGATGGATGGAAGGATGGGTCAAAGTTTTGTAATTTAATTGTATTCAGGAATAAATTATCAGGTTCTTGTAGCTCGGTCATGCTTGTTTTGAAGCTGATAGCCAGCATTTGTTAATAGACTTTAGCATTTTAAAATAGCTTAGCTGATAAATTTATTACAAGCTTCTAATCCAATGACTTTAAGGTATTTACATTTTTTGCTAGAGAAATTCAATTAAGAAGCATTATTCAAAGGTATCGCAGCAAGTCCTCCAGGGAATTAGACCACTGACCTTCAATGCCTGCTGTCACCACAGCCACAGGGTTATGAGGTCATGACCTTAGGAATTGCAATAGATATCTGGACAAAGTGAGTTTTCGGCTGTCATGATTCCACTGATGCCTTTTGGGGTTGTTTCTAAGCAATCTGATGTCATCCCATTTTACATATTATACAATGAGATCCAATCCATTCATGCATCCCTCATACCATTACCTAGTACTGGGTCACAGACAGCCTGCCACTTGTCCCTGTAAACTCAAGCCTGGATGGAATGTCAAGATTCAAGATTCAAGATTCAAGATTCGTTTATTGTCAATACAACAATATACACAGTATACATTGTATTGAAATGCCGTTTCA
>JAODUD010000039.1:18938453-18949075 GCA_026784285.1 Stomatorhinus walkeri | reverse complement strand
TACGTTTGTTATACTTGCCAATTGCCAGGAGGACCCCCCTACCCCACTTGTGCAGAAGCTTACCACCAGCTGCAGTTTTCTCACAATCCTCACCCCCCTCTATCTACAGAATGTTCTGTTTTCACTCCCTCCCTCAAGCCCCCACCCCTCCAACAATCGAAGATGCATACAAACCTTTTTCCGTTTTTTCGTACGATTCACTCCCTCCGCTGGATGTGAATTATAATTACACCCTGCGCCCTGCATTCTGAATCGACCTCAGTGGGGAGCTTCCATGTGTCTTAAAGCCACTTCATGGGAAAAGGAGAAAACCTTCTTACTCAGCAGGCTGTCCATTCCTCAGCTGACGTACCTAGTTTTGCATTCAGTTACTACTACGATGAATCAACTCTAGTTGTTTTCTAGTTACAACCTCTGCATTAACTGACACTTTTACTTAAGTATACGTATCTATCTATAAAACACTCCAGCATACATTAAATTGCCTCTGATTTAAAATGTATCATATACAGATATTCTAAGCAGGTAAAATATCTCTTGACTAATTAAACCAGCCTGTAAAAGCGTGCATTTTAGAAATTAATAATATTGTGACAGAGTCGAGTGTTAGTAGTTGGACGACAGATATTGACTGTGATGATGTTGTGAATGCAAAGCCAGATTTTTCACATTCAGTGAGGTATGTTCCACAGATTGAGGTTCAGGGTGTGACAGGTCAGTGGGCTAATATCGTTATTCTTGACTGTCATCCCAAGTGGGGAGGGGTGTTTTCTATGGTGCACACCTGTCACATCGCAGCCATCTTTCTCGAACGCCGTGATGCAATTGGTCAGAACTCATCGTCGCCGTGTCATCGTCTCTGAGGAGATTATCTTCTCCAGTTGCCCCCACCACGGTGCCACTGGGCCGCCACCACGGGGGGTTTATTCGATCGGGTTTATGCTGACTTCTCCTGTCTGTCACTATATATATTTATTGGCCTGAACACAGGTCAGAATATCAAGGAAAGCTATGAAAATCTAACATTACGGTCAGCACATTTGAGCGTTTTCCCTCCATAACAGCATTATCCTGGCCAAAATATACAGTCTTCATGAGAGTGCAGAATTATTTTACAATTGTCATTCTGAGGTGTTCTGAGATTCTGCATGGTGACAAATATGGGAATGTTGGCAAGGTTTAAGGTTTATCTCTGACAGGGCTTTAAGTTACAGGATGGAGGTAACACAGTGTTCAGGCTGTAAGCTACCAGCTGGGGGCCAAGGTCCCGGTGTGTACTCGCCTTAGCAAGGTGATTAACCTGAATTCTTCTGGTAACTATGTCAAGCTTTACAATACAAATAATTGAAAAATATGTATGTCGCTTTGGGTAGAAGCACAGGCTAAGCAAATAAAAGGCATCAAGTCTAATGCGACCGATGAGCTGTTTTGAACTTATTTTTTGCCAGAAATAATCAAGATTATCTATCTGAATACTGAATGTAATGCAAAAAATATCTTTCTTTTTCTTTATGATTGGTTTAATACTTTTAGCTGTCCTGGTTAATTGTGCAAATAAATAAATGTTCTCCAGGAAAATAGGCTTATAATAAAGAATAAATACTGTACTTTAAGTTTTTTTTACAAATATACTCTTATAAATGTAATTTTATTTTTTAAATCTTATACATCCAGAATTAATCTAATATCACGTTACCTTAGCACTGGCTCAGGGCAGTCAAAAATCCAGCCTGTCTATTGATTATCGTTTAGCAATTGTATTTTCAAAGATTTCCTGGGCAGCTGTCCAATGTCATTCGCTGAAAGTTCCCCTTCAGCCCCATACAGTATGTAAACATGCTTCCACAGACCATTGAAGCAGCAATCTATTACAACAAATTAATTAAAAAACAATCAATAAATAAAAAGCGGTCTGACATTGTCTTCTGGCAGAAGCGAGACAAGGATTAGACAAGATCACCTGCAAAGACTTAGCAGTCTGTGAGTGACGAATGCTATTGATTTAGCTTTTTTCCCTCTTGCCCGCACCCACACACAGGTTTACACTGAATTAAGGTACAGCTGTGCATCTCAAGGTGAATCTGCTGTTTGGATATGAATGGCAGTAAAGCGAATGGGGCAGCATGTAATCAATCCTTATCTGCAATGGGTGAATGGCCCTCAAATGGAATCCTATCAAGATGTGGCGATAATGAGGTGGTTTGAATCATAAACGGCCAGTTTTTGTGCCGTTTCAATTTCTGCTTTGTTGCCGTAAGAGTGCTCTGTTTTTGGCTTAGGACCTGATGGGATTTCCTCGTGCTATGAGGTCATAGTTAAATGGGAATAAGCAAATGTTGTAGCTGCCTTCTTTATATCGTTTTATCAGTTTCAGCTGAGTCTGGTGCTGCCTTTATTATCATAACAACACTGTAGCTTCTGAGTATTGTAGTTTGGCTTTGGTTCCAGCCCCAGCTGTCGGTGTGCAGTGTTATTTTCCTCTTGCCAACTTAGGTTGTCCAAAGTCATGCAGTTTGTTTCCTCTAATTCTCCGGTAGACTCTTGTCTCCAATTATGGTGCTTTGAATCCCACCTCTGCTATACCGGGAGTTTTCCTGTTCTCCCTGCAGATTTTTACTGAGTACTCCAGTGTAAAACCATGTAGTCTGGTTAATGAGTGTCTCTAAATTTCATACCTGGGATGAAAAATGAACAGAGCCATTTAGAATTTGGTTAACAGTGATGACACACCTCAGCACACAACGAAAAACACCCTCTGCATGTAACCCATACTGTATGTGACATCATGACATAGCAGGGGGCAGCTAATTCAGTCCCCGGGGACCAGTGCTTGGGGATGGTACCTTTCTGGTCGGGGATTCAAACCAGCAATCTTTCAATTACTAGTGTGCTTCCCTAACCATCAAACCGCCACTGCCCTACTACTGTTAGGCCGCCCCTATCCTAATTAGCTGGTGTTTCATCTGAAATTGTAGCACTTGAAATGTTTTCTCTTAGAAAGAGCTCTCGGTATAGATGTGGTGCCCCCGCTAAAATGAGCAAAATAAAGTTATTTTTTATGACAGGCTTGAGAAAGCACTACGACTGCAGAAGGGGGGAGAACTCTTATTAGCTCATAACTACCATGGCCTATTGATTTCCCGTCATGGTTTTTTTTCCTGGATAACACATCGCTGGATACCTGGGGGCCGTGCAACAGTACAAGTCGCTGTCAAGACAATTTTTCAGGGCGCGCAGTCATCGCAGTCTACAGCTCCGGCGCATCACCGGGCCGAGCGTGGGCATAACGGTGCCTCCGTCAGCGAGCCAAGCCGCAAGCTGCAGCTTCAGGGATGTTATATAATGCTGGCATACGAGACGCTCATTCACTGACTGATGTCATCGTCGTCATTACCGTACCTAGGTATGGGGCATTGTTATCGAAGGATTATTTGTAGTGGGGAAATACCATCTTCATAAAATGATTTTGGATGGTGAAATATTTAAAATACTGAGTGTGTTTGAAATACATGCTTGATAAGTCATACGCATTTTTTAATATATTCAGTATTTCATAACACAGTATTGCCATGTCGGATTATGATGAATCATAAAAGTCTTAAGTCTTAAGTTCAGCCAGCTGTCCTTCAAGTACAAAGAGGAGATTCTGAGATGGAGGTTGTATTTCAAAGCACATTTGTCTTTAAATCTTTACAGAACATAATCATTTCACAGCTATAAGCAAACAGTAGTGCTGTTGACTGACGGGGATGATTTGCTCTAATGAAATATTTGTTTTTGTGTATGACACTGTAGGATTTGCTCCGGTGCAGGAAGGCAAACAGAAACAGAGTTAGGATAAAGGAAGAGAAACTTTATTTGGCTCACGCAGGTAAGAAAAAAAAATGGGAGCAACCCAACAGAAAACAGGCAAGAAAACAAAATGGGAACTGGGGAGTAGTGAGGGCTACACTGGGGGGGTTGGGCACGTCTTCTGGAGGCGGAGAGAAGGACAGAACACCTGTCTTACAGGATAAGGTCATGGGGCACAGCTGAGCAGAATTAACTTCTGCCACGCAAGACACAAGGTGGCCTAACGTAGCATGCACGAGTTACAGATGTGGGCTGCAACACGGTGTAAGAAAAGAAATGGAACGGGAAAGAAAGTGAAAGAATGACTCGCGCGGAGCAGCGGGAAATGGCAGCACCGTTACCACGACGATCCAGCAGCACCCACGCCTTTTCGGTGAGAAAGTCTCCCCCCGCGGCGGTCTCCTCATCTCCCGCCTTGATCTGCTTCTTAGATCCGGTGACTCCAGTCAGCTGATGCATACAGGAGGATGCGGACGGGCGTGGCTGAATACGTGCGTGCGGTGTGCCCCCCCACACACAGTGGATCGAACTCCCCCCCCACCCACACCTGTCCACAGGCCGCCCTCAGGATGGATGTGACATCATTAGGGAAAGAGGCCGAGCCGCTCCCTGTGGAATTTGCCCATCAATAAAGCTGCTTCCTCGGACCCTGACTTCAGCGAGCGGGGATCTGGTGTCCGGTCAGGCGTCACCGGGCTGCCTCGCGAGCTGAGTTAGTTACCCACTTTCTGTTACCCAGGATGCCTCTGGGCCCTTCTGATTAATCTGCCTGCTGAAACAGACGCCAACTGTGGCGTCCACAAAGGAGAGAAATAAATGATGCCGATGATGTCACCACACGCGTGGACAAGGTACAGCCTCTAGGGGGCCGGCCCTTCGTTCGCCTTGCTGAGACCCTGCAGTGGAAGCCTAGCTGTCAAACAGACCAGCCTGGAGCAGGTCTACGGATGACTGCCAAAGCAGGACTCATGCTGTGCTGACTGTAGTCCTGTTTAGATGCAAAGTGGCAGAGCCGCGGTACCTGCTGAGGGATGCCGGAAATCCTTAAGCGAATCAGCGCACATCGCACTCACATTCCTGCCGATCCCGGCAAGGCCCCAAGGAGCGGGGCGTAAAAATGCATCACGCGTGACCTTCCATTTGCTCAGCGGTACAATCCAAGATAAAACTTTGGCTCTACCTTGAAAGAAGACGAAACGTCAACTGCCACTTATCCACCGCAGATTCTAATTACAGCAGAGACATACAGCAAACTGGTTAAATTTGCAAACGACACCAGGGTGGGCGGTGTAGCAGATACTGATCTAGCAGCAGAGAGGCTACAACGGGATCTGGATTTAATTAGCGACTGGGCTGATACCTGGCAGATGAAATTTAACACAGATAAATGTAAGGTAATCCATGCAGGGAGCAGAAATATAAAGTACAGATATTTTATGGGTTCCACTGAAATAGAGGTAGCTGATTATGAGAAAGATCTCGTGTGTATGTTGATGCTTCCATGTCCCACTCTCACCAGCGTGGGGAAGCAATAAAAAAGGCCAATAGAATGTTGGGCTATATCTCTAGGTGTGTGGAGTTTAAGTCAAAGGAGGTGATGTTACATTTACATAATTCCTTGGTAAGACCCCACCTAGAATATTGTGTGCAGGTTTGGTCACCATACCTTAAGAAGGACATTGCTGCCTTAGAAAAGGTGCAATGGAGGGCTACGGGAATGATTCCTGGTCTTAGAGGAATGTCTTATGAGGAGAGGATAGCTGAGCTGAATCTGTTTAGCTTGAGAAAAGGAGACTAAGGGGGGACATGATCCAGGTCTATAAGATTCTAACGGGTCTGGATGCTGTTCAGCCAAACTTTTTTCAATATTATTTTAAATACTAGAACTCGTGGCCATAAGTGGAAATTAGCGGGAGAACATTTTAAAACAAATTTGAGGAAGCACTTCTTTACACAGTGTGTAGTTAGAGTATGGAATAGTCTTCCTGCTAGTGTAGTGCAGGCTAAAACCCTGGGTTCCTCTAAATCAGAGCTAGATAAGATTTTGATAACTTTGAGCTATTAGTTAAGTTCTCCCCAAACGAGCTTGATGGGCCAAACAGCCCCCTCTCATTTTTAAATTTCTTATGTTCTTATGTACTCAAATGGGTTTCTTCTTTTAATCAATTGACTTGATTGACTTGAAGTTTTCATTAATAGGAGTTTTACTTACACATAAACATTCTGAGGGAAGAAAAAACGATGATTGGTTCAGAGAGATAAGTAATCAAACTGTAGAAGATGTGGGTCCAAGCAACTAGAGGAGGTGGGAAGAACCAATCAGATGTCTTGATCCTGCCTCCTCTAGTTGCTTGGACCCACCTCCTCTACAATGTTTCTCTGAGCCAATCAATGTTCCTTCTGCCCTCATTTTTGTGTAAGTAAAATTCCCACAAGCAAGGCTTTCTGCAAACATTTCAAATGAAACTGCATTAAAAGAGGACTTTTACACGTCTTAGTAAGCAAGAACCCAGAGGATATAATTTTGGCAAGTTCATTTAGAAGTACAAACTGTACTTCTAATAAGAAAAAGATCAGTGATAAGAACATATCATGGAGACTTCTTTTAAAATCAGTTTCATAGGGAAAACGCAATGGCAAACTTTAATCTTTATGAGAGGATTTAAAGGGTGCAGCAGTCTACGCCCTAGGGGCCAAAGCATATATAGGAACGTTCATTAAGTCTTTCTGCTGTGAATCATCGTAACGGTGCGATCTTAAAGTGTGAGAAACAGGACTTAGCATAACATAACATGGATTTCTCAATGCATCACTTTCATATTCCACAACCCAAGCCTGAATAGAAAATATTATTATCATATTGGGCCCTAATTAACATCCGGTGCAAAGCAGAGCGCGGGTGACACAAGTGTCTTTGCTAGCATTGTCCTACGCAGTTGTCCTCTCCAATGCCCAAGTCATTTAAATGCCGCTGGGTACGTCAGTCTTAAAATGATGCACTGCTGGCACGTTTTGAGGCAGAGGCAAGTCTTTGCGCTTCAGACCAACAAAAGCTTAGTCTAACGTGAGGGATGCAGTGTTAGACTGCAGTGTGAAAAATCATTAATGTGTACATAAAGATACACTAAGAAACCTATGTCATAATGGGCCCAGCAACTTTTATAGTCATCTTTCCTTAAACAGCCCTTACGTCCTCAGGCATTAAAGATTTGATTTCACAAACAAATAATAGTTTGATAAAACAACAAAAAAAAACGTACTTGAGCTCGCTCCTGCAATCAAAATGAGATTTTGTCCCAAGCTGCATTCCAGTGCAGTGAGTCCCATGGGAATGCAGAACTCTACTTTGGAGGAATCCCTGTTGCTGTAGATGGTCTGCTCGCACGCTTTCACTTTGCTCACAAGCAGATCTCGCACACTTTCACTTTCCGCACAAGCAGATCCATTTCCTCTGCAGAGAAGTGTTCTTTTCTACTGCCACCTTTACAATAGCATTCAAGAGCACAACTGGCTCTTAAAGGGAGTTGAGAGGTGACACGCCACAAACCCATGACTAATTACAAGGCTTAGTACAACCCTTTTGGACCATGCGCCCGGCACTGCAACAATTTCTCCGCCGTTAAACTAGCAAAAGTGGCTTGGCCATGTCCTAAAATATGGCACATTATGTTTAAATCTACAAAATTGTGTAGATCAGGGATTCCCTAACCCCAGTCCACTCAGAACACTGGGGGTTTTGCGGAGGGGTTTGTTAAAATTAAACTCAAGATTTTCTATTCTTTTACAACCACTTATGTTAGTGTGTTTTGTTTTCATATGAAAAAATGTGATTAAATTTACAAAATCACTGCTCAATGTGCCTAAACCCCCCCCCATCCATGAAAATCAAAAGGTTGAAAAACTCTAGTGTAGAGAAATACCTTTTGTTGGATGACTACACTGTCATGTGTTTGTATTGTCTAGAATATCAAGGCAGTCTGTACTGAGGAACTTCTTAAACCCACAATAATGAAATGTGCTATTCATTATCCATCAGCCCCCTCCTTAGCTATTCTGTCACCTTGCTGCCTAATTTCTTCCTTCTACTCTTTGTTTTTTACCACCCAAGTTACTGCCTTGAGATGTCTGCCGTTGACGAAACAGGGAAAAGACGTTTGCAGAGGGTCTGGGCGGGCGTGTGCTAACTGACTGACTTGTTAGACCAGCACTGTCCAATTTGTTGAGGGTGTCCCATTTGATAAAGGCAAGGGTGCCTTCTGCTGTTCACCCCCACCATCAATCACATTGATAAGTCCCAGAAAGGCAACATATTGCCTGGGCACGCGGTGGGGAGGGAGATAAATTCTGCCACCATCCTGCTGTCTTCCCGCCTAAATGTCTTGTTCTTCTGTAGTGTTGGTGGAGGGGCCAGGTCACCAGGGAGGAGGTGAGGGGGAGGGAGGCCTGGGAGAAACAGAGGGGGGTATTTGTTGGGGTCGATTTAAGGTTGTTTTTCCTCTTTTTTGTTATCAAACTGTTTTCTCTGTGTTAACTTCGCAACACAATGAATGAGACACAAGTCACATACAGATTGGGCTTTTATTATTCATCTGACAAGTGTTCTAAAGCGACTCACAATGATAGAGTGAAATAGGGCTACATTTCAATATTTTATTGTAGGATGAATAAAAAAAAAAAAACATTTTACCTAAGCAAAAACACACAGGAAGGTCATGGACGGTAGAGCCTAAAATGTTATGGTGTAACATAATTAATCAACCAATTAATTATATATAAATGTAATTTATAATAATAACAACAACAACAATATTACTGTGTTATCATTAATTTTCACTATTATCATAATAAATTACAACTATATTAGTATAATTAATTATAATTTATTATTATTATTATTATCATTATTATTATTATTGTGGCTGTTGTTAATTATACAATCCGGACAAGGACTATTATTATTAGGTTCTTAGTAGTATATGCTATTAAAAATTGTTTAGTTAGCATTCAGTTTTAAACTTCCAGTTAAGTAGATATATACTTTACTAATTCCATACAATTAAAGTTACCTTTGTGAAATGGTACCAAAATGGTAAATCACCTTCAGAGATTACACATGCTGATACCAAGAAACAGACCACGCAGTTAAACCTTTTGAAAGTCAAATACATCCTCAAATGTCAAGGCAATAGACCGCACTAAGCAAACCGCACGCTACATGTGTGTAGCGCTTCTTGTGTCGCGTGTCTTCAGCCTCTTACAGATGTGCACAATCACACAGTAATGACAAATGTTGCTCTCTCAGCGATTAAATCCCGGAAAACTAAAGTTCCAGCTTAGAGTAGATAATACTATACATAGTTACGTAAATTAGTTACTAACTTATATGCCTGT
Organism: Stomatorhinus walkeri; assembly: GCA_026784285.1. Classification (NCBI taxonomy): domain Eukaryota; kingdom Metazoa; phylum Chordata; class Actinopteri; order Osteoglossiformes; family Mormyridae; genus Stomatorhinus; species Stomatorhinus walkeri. The sequence goes on along the minus strand of JAODUD010000039.1, from coordinate 18,939,832 downwards.
GTGTCTATGTATGGCTCTCCATTTACTAAGTAGGAACTTAAGGTTTTAAAAAACCCTTTGTGTTTCTGACTGTCCCTGCAGTGATACTGTAGCGATGGTAATAGATTCGGTGTTGTTGGCTCAGGGGTCGCGGGGTCACCATAAGCTCGTTAATGGGCTGTGAAATATCTCTAAGTGCCCTAACCCTCCCCTGATCACATGGTCCAGCCCAGACTTTCACTCCTGAGGGCCGTCTTATTGGAAGGGGGGAGTGACACAGCTGGATTGAATAATAATTCCTAAAGCTGCGATAAACAACAATAGTGTAATAAGCGAACCAGAGGGGCGACAAATCATAGGAAGGCTGCCCAGAATCACATTGGTTCATCAGAGCACAGAGTTAAGAAAAAACGCTTTATAGTAATAGCATTGTTGATGCTTTGAATTTCTAGCAATTTGCCCAACTTATAAAATGCACAGTATGAATTATTTATTGGCATTTTTAACCTTACATGTTTGGGCCCAACGTCGGCCTTTTTTTACTTCAGAGGTAGCTAAACCCTTTAAGATCAGACTTGCTACATTTTCTTTACTGTATGTCATGCACGTGTACGTGACGTTTAGATGGTTCAGTAAGTCAAATGCGGTCAGCTTTCATCTTTGCCGTGAAACCAGACATTCTTTAAATGAAAAAAAGCATCGATGATAGAAGCATCGCTTTCAGTCCCCAGGTAGGCAGGTTGATTATGCTGCCAATCAGCAACAGGCTTAAACTCTTCCTCACTTCTCATTGGATAATTCATTGTTGGAGCTCAAATCTCGTTTCTCTTGTAAATAACTTGCTGGTGGTGAAGCAGAATGCCAAGTGCTAATACAGCCACTTCTGCATAGAGCATAAACAGCGATTCATTTCAGTCGATAAATAATGTTTTGCGGACTATAACAAAAGTGGGCCAATTACTTTCCCATTTTTCCTGCCAAATGAGCTGGTAAGAAAAAAACAGGGATTCAGTCATGTAAATCAGTCTTCATTTCCCCCCCACCATTAAAAGAAGACCACTCAGCCTCTCCACGTCTCATTTCATTTCTGTTTCCCTTATTTTTTTTTTTCGATCACTCGTTTAGAAATATCTGGCTAGCTGCCTGCCAGCCTCGTCCTAACAATTCAGCAGTTCAGCAGCAGAAGATTAGAAAAGTCTCAACCAACTGTATGCCCATTCACACAGTGGCAAATGGCTGAAAATGTCTGTTTTCAGCCCTGATACCCCCATGAAAAATGTATGGATGTTACCTCTCTTAGAATTAGATTATTTACTCTTGTTCATCTCCTCTTTCATTTATTGACACTTAACTGAATGTCAGAACCAAAACAAATCTGACTGGGGGGCACACATGGGCGT
>JAODUD010000039.1:18888937-18909326 GCA_026784285.1 Stomatorhinus walkeri | reverse complement strand
TCTGTGCTACCTTAAGCTCTGTGCTACCCTAAGCTCTGTGCTACCTTAAGCTCTGTGCTACCCTAAGCTCTGTGCTATCTAGGGTTAGGCTCCAGTCTTCCTGTGACCTTGTACTGGATAAGTGTTTATGGATGGATGGATTTTTTCATTTCAAGTTTTTATGTATGTAATTGTAGTGACTAGCGTAACACCCTAATATTTGGTGACCTGCGTAGCATCCCCATTTAGCTTCCCATTTCCAGCAGCTTCTCTGTCTCCATTCCCCAGGTTTCCTTGGTAACTGCGTGGGCTGTGGACGGGGGGGCTTCCGCTACTTCACCGAGTTCTCCGTCCACATCAACCTGAAGCCCAGCGGGCAGCCCATGAAGCAGAAGTACCTGCAGTGTCACCTCCACAGGGACGCGTGCGGGAGGCTGGTCGCGGGCCCGCCCATCTGCTGGAGGACTGCGGGTCGGATGATGGGTACGGCTGGCGTGTGTGGGTGAACCAAATTGGGGGGGGGCTTAAAGCAGACGCACGCCTGCTAATCAGAAGACCTAAGGTGCAGGCCACAAGAGAGACCCCTTGGTACTACAGCAAGACTGTAAGGTAGCTGGCTAGGGACAAAGCAAGTTACACCAGAGGGACGGGTTACAGTCTGTCTGCTCCCAGGGACCTCTGCATTGTTAGCAAAGTGTGTTGAGCTGCAGACCACCCATTATTTTCTGCCTGACCTTTCCTGAAGGGTGTTGCCCTGTTGTGGGCCATAGGAGAGACCCTATGGCACTGCAACAAAGTTCACAGTCCAGTCCCAGCCTAAGGGATCCTGACCTGAGTAAGTCTTCCGTCCCAGCCCGCCTAATCGCCCCGCACCCACCCTCCCACCCTTATAATATAAACACGCCTCCTGTATAACTCAAATAAATGTGTACTTACACAGGTAAGGTTTTATCTAATGTGTAATTAAAGCCAGTAGAATTATTAAATTAAAATATATTTATAATAATATGAATAGAATACTACTTTGGCAGCCCACATAAATATTAGTGAATTTTTGCACATCCCATCTTGCACTCTGTGAGAGACACTCACACTTTTGGGGTGAGAGGACAGTGTGCTAATGCACCCCTGGAGCAGTTGGGGTTAAGGTCCTTGTTCAAGGGCCCATCAGTGATATGATGACCAGTAAAATGTTATGAACCCACAACCTTCCAGAAGCAGGGACAGATACCGAACCCATGGGGTTATGCTCCAAATATTTACCTGTTCAGAGCTCTCCTGGTCCAAAGTTACCTGCTCATTGTCTTGAGTTGTGTGAATTTATTAAATTATGAAAACTGTGTCTTGTACATCATCAAGTGTGAGCAGTTTTAATAAGAGGGGCATTCTGGAAGCAACTGAAATTATCGGCATTATATTTTATTTTATTATAATTCTAACTATGATGTTGGGATGGCAAAACAAGCAATATGCTTCAGCAGAGAATAGGGAAGCAGAACGAAAATCATGCAGACGCCCGGGACGATCTGACTAACCCTCTCTCAGATTTGGCCTTTCGTGAGGCAATTTCGTCAGGTCACCTGACCATTCCAGCATCCACAGCGCCCCCTGTTGCATACATTATTACATAACAGCCTCATAGTGTCGTTGACAGTTAATTCTTTGATGGCATCCAAATGAATACAGGGCCCCCTAAAAAGAGGCACAAAGTCTGGCTGGCAGAGAGAGCCATGCCCGCCCCCTCCCCATGATGACCGTCTCCAGAGCCCCTCCCAGCGATGACGAGGTACGGAGCCCCGGCCAGCGGTGCCAGCAGTGCAGCGGCACAGTTGATGCTGTGTCTTACTCTGCGTGTTCCTTGGCTCTTAGGTTACGCTGAGCTCTCAGCTGAAACTCGAGCTCCCCGGACAGATAAGAAAGAGCATCACCGTGCAAAACCTCCTGCACACCAAGATCTGGATGGATCTCATTTCACAGGAGGAAAGCTCTCTGACACCCCATACGTGTCTGTGTGATGGTCCAAAATCAGTCCAGGATCATTATTTGAAGTAAAAGAGACAGACACATAAAGCATAGCTGTTGTTCAGTTCAGTTTAAGGTGGAGACACCATATTCAGTATATTTGTTAGCCTTTGATTGGTGTTACTTAGACCTGCAACAATAAATACTTCACTGACAGAGGGGCTGGCTCACGTTTTATGTCATCAAACATTTGTCTACTGCTCAGGGTCAGCTGTTGAACTGAACCAGTGTGAACTGCCTCTTAATTTTAAAGTAGATTTATTTTATACTAATAGTATATTATATTCGTATTATATTAGTATACAATATGCCTGTACAAGTACTGTACTTGTGTCCAACAAGTATAATAAAAAGTAGGCCTATATTCCATTTGGAGTCTATTTTCAGTATCTGCCAGAATAATGGCATTGTGAATTCAGGACATCTGAATGTGTACAAATATTGAATTATTTACACTTGATATTACATAGTTAAATATCCTGTTTACAAGATGTTACCAGTATAATGGATGTGTCTGCTTTCTTTGGTCTTCAAACTGTGGTTGAAATTACATCCAGACTGTTAAAGGATGGACCGATAGGAGGATGGGCAGGGATTCTTAATGTAGTCCGTCAACAAAGACGTTTTCTCCAGTTTTGATACCTGATTTAGTCATTGGATGCTTCAATTCAGAACTAAGCGAAGACTCTAATGGAAATGTGTCAATGCCTGGATACTTACTTTCGCATATCCAGCATGATGATGCCGCGCGATAACCATTACCAACAGTATTAAACTGCGGCTTTAATTCCTTGTGCTGAAATTCTCATTAATCGGTTCATTCGTGAGATGTTCTGCATGGGGTAGCTAGATTTGGTCAGCGGGCTGGAGTGAGATTTTCAATTCAACACAGGTCTGCACACGTAGGTAAGAGTTTTGATACCCTGTAAATAGTGTATAAGGTTTGCAAATTACCCCAACGCTTTTGATGTAGCTAATTTTAGGTTTATGCTGGAATAATATGGATTTTCTGTAAGATTTCTTAATCGTTAGAGTCTGAAAGTGTACGAGTGACGTCAGATGCGTGAGAGTTGGCAACCCTGCATGTATGACAGAAGACTTCCATGTGCGACACTGAAATGTAAACTGAAATTTAATTCGTATGTCCTGTAGGTTCAAGAGGAATAACTTTTTCTATTTATTACAATAGAATAAATGTCTGCGAGTACTGGTGTAACACCAAAGTTACACAAAAGACAAAAATATAAAACGATTTATTTGCCTATATGAGGAATTAAAGTAGCATGTATACCTTTTTAGCGTATCAGTCCTGATGATAGTCACACCTGTTTTGATGGCAATATGTTTTGCTTTTTTAAAATTAATATCCTTTGTATAAATTAAGTTTTTCTGACTCCTCCACAGTAGCACAAATAAACACAAAATTTGTAGTTTTTAAATGTACTTTTAGTGGTTAGTTATCAGTTAACAGTGTTGTTTTACCCTTGTATTAAACAGGTTGTAAGAAAACTAAGAAAGGTGCGTTTAAGTTTAATTATACGTATATACGTTTCCATATGTAACAGTAGCACTAAGAAAACTTCCTCGTATTTTCCCCTCAATGTACCTGGCGATGAAAGCGTTTCTTACTTATGATTTTGGATTCTACCTCCAATTCTTTTAACCATTAGGGGGCGCCAAACATCTACTGAGTTGCAAACAAACTTTCACAGGCTTTTCAATCAAGAAATCCAATATTAGCAAAAGCGAACCATGAAACACCGAAATTAAAATTCTCTTATCTCTGAAGGAAAGAGGGTTGCATGAAACTCAATGAAGCTGTTTAGTAAAACAAGGGGCTTCATCAAAAATTGAATATTAATACAAAGAGGTATTGATGCTACCAATTTGATTAATTCATAACAGAGCCAATACCAGAATTGTAGAGAATAAATAATCAGATTCCACCATTTCAGCAGTTTTGGAAACATAAACTGAAGTGATTTTCAGTTACCAGTGAATCACTGGATTTATTCTGTATTATGAAGAAGTCTTCCCCTCCATCTGTTATCAGTCACCACTTATGGTCATGATTCAGATCACTGATTCAACTGCGACTAGAATGGTATGAAGCAGACCCTGGCGCACAAGCACAAACAATCACATATTGACAGGCTAGAGGTAATACTAGAGATACCTTTAACTTAATAACATTGCTTTGGAGACCAAGAGATGACTGCTGCATTCAGGAGAAACCCATGATAATGTGAGAAGGAGAGACAGGCACCAAGTGGACACAGCTGGGGACTCTGAGGCCACAGCTCCTGTTCTGTGACATGCCAGGCTTAGTTTGGAGCGCCAAATGAGCAATCCGATATCTCGTCCATTGGGCTGACTCGAAATAACTGGTATTTTGGTCACGTAAACAACCAGAACTGGATGTTATTCTTCGTGATCCTCAGCTCTGACACGTGTTCGCATGTGTACTTGTATTGCCGTGCCTGCTTCGACGTATCACAAGGCGTGACCTCATTCGGATGTCTGACGAGTCAGCAGCTCCGCAGATGGAGCCCGTGCTGCAGACGCTCTCCAGTTTCTGCGTGGAACATCTATCAGAGAACAGAGCACCTCAAATTAGTAGGGGGAAAAGCCTGTACGTTTGTAGGAACAGTGGGAGACCAACAGACCTTCGGGCCAAACACGCGATGGAATCATGATATCAGCTGAGCACTCAGAAGAGTTCTGTGATGGTGGGACCGCCATTGAGTCCACATGGTCCTGGGTAAAGTTCATGCATTGACTTGGTCTTCTTCCAGGGAGGGCAGTCTTGCATGAGTCGGCCGGGTGGTAGACAACAGTGGAAGGGGGCTTATGGGAAATATTGCATGACAACAGCATGGATGGCAGCCATTGGTGGGAAGAGGGAGACCAGAAAGAACAGGGAAAAGTATACATGTCTACGTCTCGGTTTTGCTGCAGCCTTGATCTAGTGATGATGGACTGGGCATGAGTTGTTCTGCTGGTGATCACTGTGTAAGGTGTATGGCTTCTTTTACTCCATTGGTTGTTCATTCATGAGGCCACACAACAAGTGGCTGAGGTGGCTTCCTTCAAACTGAGCTCAAAGGGCAATCGAGCTCAAGGTGCAGTCAAGCTCTAAATGATTGCTCGACCGCTGTCAGTGGTTGGGCTGTAAGTTCCAGTTTTTCTGTGCACAGACTCACCCTAGTAAAATCCTTCGGGGCAAAAACAAACAGACACAAGCTGAGTAAGAGGGCTGGCCATTCTGTGTGCAGTCCCTGCAGAATGATCCGGGGGGGGGGCAACAGGGCTGTGACGTGGGGAGGGGGATCAGGTGTACTTTCTGGAGGAACGTGGCTCTTCAAGATCCTCGTGTATTTATGGAACGTCGGGTATACAGGACGCTAAAATTAACCACAGCGATATAACATGCTTGAAGTGTACAAATGTGGAAGGGCATGGAACACAGTGTGGATTCATTTATGCTTATATTGCACAGGCTTAGCTCAGCGGTTACTTCGCTTCTGATGGAAAAAATCGACTTTCCCTTCCTGGGATTGGACCACGGGCGCAGTCTGGCATTTTTTGTGGGCAGTGTGTGGCTCAGTGGGCTAAGTCTGTGTGCTTATAATCACAAGGTTGCCGGTTCAAACCCAGCCTCAGCACGTCTGTGGGTCCTTGAGCAAGACCCTTAACCCCCAGTTCCCTGGGTGCCCCAACAGGTGGCTGCCCTTCACAGACAGCTTACTCTACAAAGAGCAAGTTGAGGGAGGTGTAAAAAGAATTTCCCCATGGGGCCAATAAAGGATTGGTTATTTATTATTATTATATACAGTCCTGTTGATTGTAAGTTTCATTAATATACATGCCGTTGCAGTTGTGAGAATGTTTGCCTAAACAAAGGCAAGATTAAATTTAGGCTAGGGTCTCTATGTTGAGTCTGCTTTAGTTGCCAGTTTTTACACCTGCTCTGATACTTCAATATGATTAGGAGTCCATTCTACACTATTTTGGGCACCTATATTTCTGTGGTGCTTATAGGAGTACGTTCAGTTCTCCAGAACATATAACGCCATAGGTTCAATGTGAACCCTCTGACCTGTATCTCAACAACAACATGCAGGCCACAGACAGGTAAACAAACATTCTGGCCTCCTGAGAAATTCACGCTAAGGAGCGATATTAGCGGGGTTCCCGACGGCTACATCAGTAGTTGAATCATGCAATGGAAATGAGTGGAACCTGTAGGGTTACTCAGCACTCACGAGACTATGAGTGATGTCACATTTCACAGACGCCCATCATGTGACTCTCTCTGGCCTCCAAACACACCAATGAAATAAAACAGGAACTGTCTACGTCATTACACAAGTCTGTACATTCCTATGTGAGCAGGACAACAGCTTTGCCAGAATCCCAAACACTACCATTAGCTAGTGTGTAAGTATGGGTGTAACTCCGTGTTTAATCTCCGAGTCGTGTGTTAATAGTCAAAAACAAAAGCTACCAAAACAAAGCAGCCAAATCCAGCACTTCCAAGCTGGTCACCATTGTAAATGTTTCCCTAGGATACACTGTGCAGAAATGTTGTCATTTCATCACATGACACTAATCTTTTTGTCCTCAGGTTGTGATTGGCTATGTAAGCTCAACCCAGACAACACTTACCATTCAAAAGAAACGTAAGATTATTCTTACATTTTAAAATAATACACCAGTAAATATAATTGATAAAAATGTATATATCCAAAAGTTTCCACCTTAAAACTGGGCTCTGCTCATGTCAAACTTCACAGATTATGTGTTCCACGATAATTGCTAGGTCTAAATGTCATACACTACAGATCCTCAGATCTTACTATGACCAGCTAATTAGCAAAAGCTTACAAGATTTTGGCTGGTTACCCTCCAGAAGAGCAACATCTGCTAAGACAAAGTGCAGTCTGCCACTAAATTAACACCGAGATCTGACTCCCAGTATCAGTTACACTGCCATTCTCACTGGAGGCTGTGCCAGACAGAGATGTGGAAAGCACATTCAGAAGCAGAAACTGTGTCAGCTGGTGACAAGCTGCTATCCTTTCCAAGCTGATTTCAGACTTTCCTGCATTGCATTTGTAGAAATGTGATTCCCGAAGGAGAACTGAGGCCTTTCACCAATTCTCGTTTGCAGAAATAGTCTAACGAGACGAAAGTAGAGCAAGGTACAACAAATTATAAAGCAACATATTAATATCTTTACGTAAACTACTTGATACTGCTAGGGTCTGGGTGTCTTCTTAAATGCAAGCCCAGAAAATGACTGAGAAAACCAAATCTGTCAAATGGATCAGGAAGCAGTGAGGTCAGAGAGCATACGATGTGACTCTTCTGGTCCAACAAACTCACTGGGACAGGCAAGGTCACAGAAGAGACATACTTTGATGTCATGGTGTCGCAGGAAATGAATCATTAGCACATACAGTATGTACTTGCTGAGGTCTGACCTCCTAAAGCTTGTTTACTGAAAATGGACCAGATCATCAAAGGGACAGGTGAGAGGGAAAAGGTTTTGTGTGGTATCGCTGTCTCAAGATAACGATGGGATTAGTTTACTGGAAAGGGTATTCTTCGTAGTCTGTGCATTTGAGGAAATGAAGACCGTACTTATTGTGGAGTCTGCAGCACAAATGAAAACACGTACATAAAATGAGATTTCATCCCTAAAGCTGTTTCTGTTCATTCAACTGCCCATTGGCTATGTCACAGTTATACTTTGGATAAAAGCAGGTGATTGGCTGGTCACAGTAACCCCATTCGCCTTTGGTTCCTTGTTTTTCTCAGGTTGGTAGAGAGTGAAACCTTCCCTAATGTTATATATTTTAAAGAGCCTTATCAAAAAGTTCCTTCCAAGATTTACTGGATTATGAGGTAAAGTGGCTACATTGTGCATATCATTAAGGAGATATGATGCAGATGGAGAAACACTTCAAGTGTGGCAACCAGGAACACTGCTAGCTTCAAAACTCTGGCCAGCCGAACCTGACACCCGCGTCGAGTTCGATGCCCAGAGACCCATGCAGGTCATTATAAATTATAAAACTGCGAGGCATTCACCATCGACCGGAACAACAGTGCCGCTAACCGGAGCCACTTTGTTACACTGGCAGACGCAAAGGGGGCAGGTGAGGACACGCTAAACCACACACGTCAACGTGACGCTGTGAGTCCCCTTTCACGCAGGCACCACTCGGACCCTCCACTGGTGTTTGGACAACCATAAGAGTACATTTGCCATTATCACGGCTGGCTGCCCACTGGGACAGCCACACTCAGGCTCATTAGTCAACGTGAATGTCAATGGGGCAGTCAGCTATCCATTTTTTGCAATTTCCTGTCATTAAAATGCTAATATGACTGGCAATATATGACTGATTTACAGTCTGCACCAGTGCTGAAGTGGTCTGTTCCACCACCAGACCATGTAACAAAAGTAATCAGCTCATCTTCAAGTCCATGGTTAGTGGAACTGAACGTGCTGTAGGTGAAATTTACAAATGTACTTAATGGCCAAGGATGTAAAGGAGAAGTTTAGAATGCAACTATAAACAATATAAATGGATTTCCATTATTTTCCAATTGTCTATTTAATATTTTTTTTCTCAAAGCCAGTTGCATGTGAAAGATAATAATAGGTATATTAAGCATATGTTATGTAAGCAGCAGTGCGTCTACATGCTAAATCCATAAATGCAGATGCCTTCTGACTGACGCGATGGCTTTACCTGAGACTTGACTTGTTAGGTGCTTACCGCAAGAACATTCTTCAGGAACCAGAATCTTTTTCAGGAACCAGGAATTTCTGTCACGTTCCCACCACGTAAAGATCGATCTGCTGGCCAGATGTAAAAATGAATTAAAAACATGTCATGTGCCATATAATTAAAATGCGCCACTTTTCACACTGCTCGGTCGATCTTCCTAGTAACTAATAAAATGACTTGTTCATCCTCGAATGATTTGGGGTGGTGGTGTATTTTTGTTTAAAATTGCCTGTGGAATTTAACCTATGAGATTTTTGTGTCTCCCATGCTTATTTAGCATAAAGGTCACGGTTTTTGTTGTGTGGTGGAAAAGCGACACACGAAAGTGGCCAGGATGTATAGAAGTTCCCGGTTAAGGTGGCCCAGGAACTTGGAACCAGGAAATAGGTTCCTGAGCTTGGGCAGCGTGGGCCTTGCTAGGCCCACTTCGACTAGGGAACGTGCAGCAGTATTTATCTACTGTGCCTCAATAAAATATCTTGCTTGAGTTTTAGTGAGCTCTGATGGGCTTATTTGGCAGTGGATTCATTTACATCGATAATAACGGGAAAAGAATGGATATTTTTCTAATTTAGCAAAATACAAGCTGAGGAATGACAACAGAACAGTACTAAACAGGGTCATCATTAGTACCTTGACGTCCGATGTCCACCACTAGGGATTTTTTTCTTCTGAAAATGACAAACTTCACAATTAACAAACGTTAGCATTAAGAAAACGAAAGAGGGTGGCGCAGACTTACACCACACGTGAGGCGCACGCATGCACACACACATACACACACAACTATATCTTGTAATTATATCTTTCTCCATTCATTTCTATGGGCAAAACCCTAATCCTACCAATTACGACCTTAACTCCTACCCATCCCTAAACTATAAATAACCAAACAAAATACAACATTGGTTGCAGTCATTGATTTTTATTAAATTAAACTTCCCCTTGACAAATAAAATGTCCACATAAGGTCAAAATAACAGGTTTTTATCACACTGTGGGGATATTTGGGTCTCAGAATGTTAAATATACCTGGAACACACACACACACGCACACACACACAGACTTGTAGATGTGACACTAAAGTAGAGTGGATACCCCAAGACAGAAGATCATTTGCCTAATCAGAAAGCTTTAGTCAGATTCTGTTTCCCGAAACCCAGTTCTTCATTGTCCGATTCCCCTTTGTCTAATTGCAACATTTTTAGGACTTTGTGCAATGTAGAAAAAGTTCAAGATTAAGAAATACATTTAGGTAGAAACATATCCATTAATGATAAGTTACAGTCTACAGAAGGTTCTTTCGAGGTGAACGCTGTGTATATATGTATATAAAAATACACCTGACAAAAAATTATTTACTCCTGGAAACAAGTTGCTTGCGTGCTGGTTCTGAAACTGCAGAAAGTGATAACGAAATATTCAGAGGATTTAAATTTAGCAAGAGCTTTTAATGAATTTTATCTGATTGTGTCTAACTAATAAGTAATTCAGAATTCATTAATAAATTATTAATAGAGAATACTGCGGGGACAATTCGTGCATATTTTGCTTTTAAATGCTGTTTTATTCACGTTATAATCTACATTGTTTATTGCTTATGGCTGATGCAATAAAGCCTAAGTTTAGGGGGAAAAAAGTTATATTGACTAACCTGATTAAAGTCTATCCTGATGCGGGACTGTGGCTTTTCAAGGATTAAAGAATTTTTGTTTTTATTATGCTTATAATGATTCCGTAAACCTTCTGTAAACCCTTGTTTTTAGATTTCGGCGAAATAGCAAGAATTACTGCCACATTGATCTAATTTTAATAAATTATGTTTACGATCTTATTCAGATAAAGTGATTTCGTTTCCTGACATGTTAATCACTCGTTTTGCAAGTAAATAATTCATAGTGGAAATATAACCTGTTTACCCTATTGTTGAGGGTGAGGGTATAGACTAACGGTATGGGAAGTTGCTAAAAGCTGTCATGGTATAATTTCATAATTGTGTGTGTGTGTGTTATGTTTATATTACATTGTGGGGACCAAATGTTCCATTTTTCAGGTTCCCACAAAGATCAGTGAATGCAAACAAAAATGTAAAAATGCCAAAAGCCTCGTATTTTGTTTGGTTACTTAGGGTTAATATTAGGGCTGGGTAGGGGTTACAAACCTGGGTGTGTGAGTGTGCGCGCGTGTGCACCTCCCTCCTTCGTTTTCTTAATGCTAACGTTTGTGAATTGTAAATTCTATCATTTTCAGAAGAAAAAAAATCCACAGCAGTAGACATCGGACGTTAAGGTAGGAGCATTGCCATTGGACGACACGGTCTCACCTCACGGCATTTACTCAACCGCAGTTTCCTCCGGGCTCCCTAGTTGCATAATATTCACTTCGCTGGGGTCGTGTTACGCACCTCCTGGAGCCTTCGAGCGCGAATAAGATGGGGCGGAAGCTGGAGCGGCAGCCAGCTCGCCCCGGCCGACCTAGAATAACCGGGTGCGGGAAACTCGAGCTCGGACGGTCGGCGCATTTCTCTTTAATATGCATTATAAAGGGAGAACGGCCTTCCGCGAAAGGAGGGGGCAGGCGCTGAAACGGAATTTGCATCCTGCGCTCTGATTGGGCGAAGCGTCGGGAGCTGTCGGCAGCGATGACTTCCGAAATGCTAGTAGGGCTGAGATATTTCGAGGAGTAGCGCTGGCAGGATAAACAGCGCTTTAAATACAGTATCCGCACACTGTACGCCGTGTACTTTATTTGGAGGCGCGGGGCCAATTTGTTGCATTTGCAATGCTTTCCGGACGCCTGATTGAATGACGATCGCGCCGCATTCTCGTCTTGCTTGTACGGGTGGCTGCAGTCCTCCGGAAAGGTAAATGCTGATGACAGCTGTGTTTTTTTCTGTGTGATGACATTTAGGCGGCTTTAATTTTTAAACATGATATTGATTATTAAACCTTAGGTTGCATTATTATAACCGTATCTCTTGATACATTGATCACGAATGTTCAAAATACTGTGGGTATTACTGTGCTAGTCTTGGTTGTGAATATGAAATAGGAGGAAATGCTGCCACCGTAACTCAACAGCTTATGGTCTATAACGGGAACAGCATATTTTGTTATCTGCCGTCCTGTACTATTTGTTATTTTATATGCGGGGCTATTATTTAAATGATGGGTATTTAACCCTCCTTTAGAATAAAATACGGTGATTGCACGGTGTCCGTTTAAATAAGTTTTACTGTGGTCTATATAGATGTTTCTCATATTAAGCATAATTTCCATATTGAGGTGGAGGTGGAGTTGCGTACTCAGATGACAAGGCTACCAAAATATTTTCTATGAAGGAGTTTGGGTATCTCGCCATGCTGATGACAGAGCAGAGAGGTGTCTACATTTCTACATGGTTAGTGTTTATGTGACGTCAAGAGAAATAAAGCAGCGGCCCATATAGATATCATTTCACGGAAAAGGAAGTGGCAGTGAAGTTTTGAGAAATTACAGTTTTTGTTTGTTTTTTTTCAAAAGCGATGTAAAGATTTTGAGATATGTATTCATCGCGCGGAGTTAAACATTCATAACTGAATATTGTTTCTTACGGTTTACCGCTAAAATGCGCATAACCGTGAAGAAACCGGTATCGTCTCTTGTCTCGAAGATTATTATTATTATTATTATTATTAAGAAGTCTGTAAGTGTCCTGGAAATCGGGAGCGCGTCAGAACCGACCTTGTTCAGTTAGTCCACGATCAGGCAATGAGTCCGCATTCATAGGGAACACACAAAAAACAAGATACTCTGAAGAGATGTTTGAGATGAAAGTGCAAAGAATAGGCAACACACTGCGCCTTATCTAAGTTTATTTTAGGTACTCGTGTTAAAAGACAATAATTTTGCTTTAAACAGCTTGTAGTAAAACACATGTAGCTTTGTATTTTTAGGTAAATTACCAGCGTATTTGTGCTCTACCTTTGGCTTGAAGGTATGTGTTGAGAAAATGCGTGTCCTCATATCCATGCAAATATTTCAAAACACGTCACGGCCCAGATTTGAATAGGCCCACACTGCGGATTACCTGTCGCCTTTAATAAAACCAAAACTAGTTTTAGCTTGACCATTACTTAAATTATTCTTTTTAACGAATATATAGTTGTTGGCCAGCAATGAGAGGTCTATTATAGATTATTATTGGTAGCAGAGTACTAGGTTCACACATAATTTCAGCCAGTAGCATGACACTCTAAACCGTTCATCTTTTAAAATCCGTGATCTCTCTTAATTTGAGTTGTAAGGATGTTTTACTTGTTTCTATTTTTTGAGACTATTAAACAACATAATTGGAACTTTAGACCTTTTTAAACATGACCATAAGTATCCCACCTTTCCACAAAGTTCTGTGAGTCTCAGGCAATGATGTGCTTGCAATGTACTGAAAATCTGTATTGCACTGGTACAGTGACACCCCCCCCCCCCACACACACACCCCCCCCCCCTCAGTTGACCGTGGGGGTGGGGTGTCCTCCCTCATCTGCCTCCCTGTGACCAAAAACCCACTTTTTCAAAAAGTCCCAATATCCACTTAGTGGATATATTAGTTGTATTATGTAAAATTGCAAGTTTTGGTTATAAACTGTTTGAGCATGTTATATACATATCTCTTGATTGGACTGGTTTGGCATTGGTGCTTTTTTTAAACCAGCTCCAGACTGAACTGAAAAATAGGGCCGATATCACTCGGTTGTGTAATTCGACAGGGCTAATGTCTCATTTGCCCTGAAGGTGTCTGGTTAACGGTTAGCTTTTACCAGAGGATCAACTATCTCAGTTTCCAGAAAGGTCTGGGCCATGGAAGCCGCAGGATGACTATTCTCTGAAGGCGAACCACTAGTAGGGCAGAGGTCAGGGGATCGAATGCTGTAGTTACGGATACCTCGTTCCTTACAACCTGTTTTCAGGAACCTGTTGTATTGTTTAATCTTTATTTCCAGAAACATCCAGTAGGAAACCGACAGGTATAAATAAATAATGAACGTCTAACTTTGGTCTGTCTGTGTATCTAAAGTAAATATATTTTAAGTTTGTCCATTCCTGGATCAGAATGCCCATTCCTCCCATCTGTTTCTGTTCCATTGGCCATTTGCTCAATCTTTCCCACAAGGGGTTTAACTATATTTTTTGTCTAATATCCATACATAGATTTTTGTTATTTCTTAATAAGTCATATTTATATTATACTTCTATTTATTCAGCTTTTTGACCATTGAGGAATTGAATGAATGAATTTCAATGAATTTCATCTCAATGTATGATGCATGCGTTATGGAGCTGAGATGACAGTAAAGATCTGTTGACTTTTGACAGTTAGTGTGGTGAAGGCTGCCACTGAGCTGTCTGCCGGCGTCTCTTTCAGAGCCAGACCATGAACTATGTGGGCCAGCTGGCGGGGCACGTGTTCGTGCAGGTGAAGGAGCTGTACCGAGGCCTGAACCCTGCAACCCTGTCGGGCTGCATCGACGTCATCGTGGTGCGCCAGCCGGACGGGACGCTCCAGTGCTCGCCATTCCACGTTCGCTTCGGGAAGATGGGCGTACTCCGGTCACGTGAGAAATTGGTGAGTCGCATGACAGGAAGCGGCAGCAGTTTGCCATTGACTGACAAGTCCTTCTTGGTCTCGAAATAGTTTCGTGCGCAGAAGGTTAATCATCACCTTTGGTTTTGTCCCCTGAACAGGTGGATATAGAGATCAACGGCGAGCCAGTGGACTTGCACATGAAACTGGGGGAAAATGGGGAGGCCTTCTTTGTGAAGGAGACGGAGAATGATCAGGTAGTGCTGTATGAATGGCTTGTCACCCCTGTTTGGCCCCTGCACAATTCCTGGATGATCCCTGCATGGTCGCTGGGTTCTTGCCCTTTGCCAGTGAGGTTCAATGGGACATAAGTCATACCAGAGGCAGCAGGTGTCCAGAAACATGAGTCCTGTTTACTGGTAACATGTCCTGACTCCGATTCCAGCCTCTGTGTCAGGGACGGGGACAGGGATGGTAATCCATCGCTCTTTTTGGTGCACCATGGAGACGGTCACACTAAAAGGGGAGGTGGAGACTGGCAAGAGTCAGTGTCTTCTGTCGCTAGGGCTTAACTATCGCGAGTGAGACACTCGCTTATGGGACGAGGGCACCAATTCCTTCTAGGGTATCCTTTCCTCAGGAGGCATCCTGGATCCTCCTCTTATGTTATACTGACATGTAGAGCAGATGTTAACATTGAGGCATCAGGACAGCGTCACATACACTCATTGCATTACATTTATTCGTGCAGCAGATACTTTTGCTCAAAGCGACATATAAGTGAGGCTGACAATAAATCGGAAAGCATACAGCAGACAAGGGGCCACCTGGGTACAAGTGCAGCTTGGCTGAGCTTTCAGTGAAGGACCAGCAACAGTTCAAGACAGCAGGAAAGCAAGAGCAGTACAGTGCATTAGAAACAGAAAGAACCTAATTAGAGCTCTTCAGGTAGAGAAAAATATGAGCATTCAGGATACATGATGACAGGTGATTGGCATTGTGGGTTACAATTCTGTGCCTGTGACCAGCAGGGAATTGGTTCAAAAATTCTGTGCCTGTGACCAGCAGGGAATTGGTTCAAACATTCTGTGCCTGTGACCAGCAGGGAATTGGTTCAAAAATTCTGTACCTGTGAACAGCAGGGCATTGGTTCAAATCCTGTGATTGAAATGGTTATTTCACCATTGAGCCTTTGAGCAAGGCCCATAACCCCTGTTGCTCCAGGGACTGGCTGACCCTGCTCTCAATTATAATTTGCTTTGAATTAAATCATATGCTATAAAGCAGGTATAAGTAAATGCACAATATGTACACAAGAGTCCAACTAAGAGATCACAGAACAAGTTTAGTGGGAGGTGGATCACAAGCTGGGCTTGGATCATGTGGCCTTTTGGGCATTACGGTGACCTTTGACCCTACCCTGCCCTGTTTGACTTCATTTTGAGGAAAAACACTGTCAAAATGTGGCTGTATGGGAAATAATGTTGAATATGTCAGCTTGACAGGACAAAACTCACATTTCGCGAGTGGTCTGATTGTGATAAAGAGGTTGTATGGAGCGCGAGATTAATTTAACCTCTTTTGCTGAGCTGTGTGAACCTGAAACTCCCAGAACGCGCTGCCTCGAAGGAGAAAACACGCCTTAAAAAGAAGGGCATGCTCCACAGGGAGATTTCATACGGGGAGGGGGAGCCCGGCACATTCTAGGGCCTGGTGATGAGTGTATGATGACACTAATGCCCCCCCCCCCCCACACACACACACACACACACACACACACATATATACACGCTGAGCAAGGGGGCCATATTACTCTCCATGTGACTTGACTGCAGACACAAGTAGGGCAGAAGTCTGTACTGAAATGGAGATCTGTGAATATTGCATCATAAGAGAAGCCAATCAAGATGCAGTGAAAGGCAGTGTTCCCTATTCCTTCAGTTTAATGAGCAACAGATCAGGTTTAATGGATATTATGCTATTCTGCCTGTTTTGTTTTAGGTGTCAGAATGAGTTGTATTAGCCACTATAATAATAGGCACGGTTTACTTATGGCTGTCAGACAGTCGGGCTTTTGAAAGCATTTTTTGGATTTTTTTGTGTTCCTCTTCCATCCCCGTGAGACCAGGGTCCAAAGGGAGATTCTGTTTTCTTCCTGTGCAGGAAAAAGCGCTCTCAGTGGGAAAGAAAAGCTCATTTTCTCTGGTTTGTGAATTTCTGATTCTGTAAACGCTGTTTCACCTTTTCTGTCCATTGAGCAGAACCCCTAAAAAGTCTCTTTGGAAAAGAGAAGAAGTGCAATGGTTTCATTTTAAGTGATTGGTTTTATTTGATTAGTCTGAGATCTTGTCACTTTGCCTGAATACTTTGCTGTTTGTATACAACCAGATTCAGTATTTGAGTTCCCACCTAAACAAACATATATTGATCCTCTTATTGGGTATCTGAGTAATGAAGTCTGGGCACAGAGAATGCCAACTGAGAGCAGCATGTCAGAGAAAGGTTTCAAAAATTTGTGTGAATATGAACAACCCAGTAACAAACCAGTACAATAACAGTGCATTACAGTAAATTAATTTGACTGTTTTTTTCCCAAATATTGTGTTTTGGCATATATAGAGGGTCATGTTTTCTTCTTGAAAAATTTTGATGTCTTTTGTGAAGTTGTGAATGAACTGTCACATGAACAGTCTACTCACTCACTCACTCACACACACACTCACTCATTCACGCACGCACACACTCACTCACGCACACGCTCACTCACGCACGCACGCACTCACTCACACACACACTCACTCACGCACACACTCACTCACTCACCCATGCACACACCCACTCACTCACTCACTCACTCACGCACACACTCACCAATGCCTTATTCCCAGTTTGTTTTCTCTCACCCCAGAAAATCCTGATATCTGACCCCACGTGAAGCCATTTCTGATTTATGATTTTTGTTAGTTTTCAACCCTTGTTTATTTCCCCCTGCTGCTGTTCCTCCCCAGAGCCGCTGTTAAACCCAGCCCCGCACTGCTCTCCTAAGAGAACCCCTCTTCCTTCCTCTGTGGTTCAGTTACCTGTCCCATTTGGCGCATGTCCTGCTGCAGCATTGCATCTCTGTTTGGGGTTGCTGTTGCAGTTATGCGGTTTTGCAAAGCCATGCTAATTATAATGATTCAGGTGTCACTTGGGAAGCGATGGTAGGTATAATAATGCAAGCTTGAGCTGGAAAGCTATGCTAAGCATGATATGGATTTCAGTAGGAAAGCCAAGCTAAATATAAAAATGCAGAATTCGGGTGGAGGGATGAGCTAAATATAGCAATATAGACTTTAATTGGGAAGCTAGGCTAGCTGCTACTTCTGGGGCTTTTTTGGAAGGTTGTCTGATAAATGGTTTACATTTGCTGATGATATTTCTGTGCTGTCGCCGTAGGAAATCGTGCCTGCATACCTGGCCACCTCCCCCATCCTGTCAGATGGCGCAGCACTGATGGGAGCGCAGCTGGGCAAGGGCCTGGCCCGTCATTCCGACCCAGCGTCCGGGCCCCCCGTCCAGGCCCTGGGGCCCCTGCAGTCTGTCGGCGAGAAGAAGAGGAGGAAGAGGCGGAGGAAGTCAAAGGTGGACAGCCTAAAGCGGGAAGACAGCGCCAAGTCCTCGGAGGATGAAGACGTGTTCTCCATCGAAATGAGCTCCGACGAGGAAAAGGAGATGGAGAGCAGCAGGTGGGGAGGCAAGGGGCTCGGAGCTGGGTAAATACAGCGGGATCCATGGGGCGACAGGGTGACGCATCTGTCTGCACACATTCTGCACCTATAGGAGACTCTATGTGGTTCTCAATACCAAAAACACAAAGATCATACTTGTTATAAGTAAATGTAACAGTAAGTAATAATAAGTAATAATAAGTAAATTGCCTTCCAAGAATGAACTTGGGTCACAATCAGTCATGGGATTGGTCTCAATCAGCAAGGATGCAACTGGTGTATCGTTGATATTTGGGCTAGAGCGAGACCAACATCCAGGGATTTTTACCATCCTCTGTACTTGTGTTATTAGTATTGGTTTGTTGTGTTATTAGTCTTCGACTAATAATAGTATTCAACAATGGAAGATGATGTAAAATGGGTGCATGAGAACGCAACTGCAGTCAAGTATGCATACTGAGATTCACCCTCTGTGTCTTTAAGTGGCAAGAGCAGATAAATGGATTAACAGACCTATTGCAAGGAAAATTCCTGCATGTCCTTTATGGGGGGGGAGCTACGCAAAGCCTGGAAGTGGAGCGCATGAGGGGTGGGCCGTGCGGGGCATGTGTGTTCATGAACCTCGCCGTGGGGGTTATGTTATGGCCAACCGTACCTGGGCAGCGGTGCTCCTGGGCTGATCATGTGCTATTAGTCTTCACTTTGTGTGCATGCTGACCAAATGGCTGCATTAGATTTTGTTTTATGATTATTATAATTCAGAAGCACATTCAGCTCATGTTTTCAAAACTGTCCACTTCCCTTTTAATGTAGAGGTTTTTACTAAGTTTGATGCATGGGAATTTAGCCGGAGCATTCCAAAGTGGCTAAGAGTATTGATAGATAATGATATATTGCTTGTCCGACACATGTTTCCCATCCATCCTAAGTTCATATTAAGGCACACGGGTCACATCACCCCCTGGTGGCCAAAAAAAAAGGCTTGATGTCATTAGTTGAGCATTGGCTTCCTGCCAGTTGTCCCCACTCATCCCGATCTCCTGGCTGGCACTCCAACCTGCACTGCTATTTTCCCCCAAAATCCTGCAAACACGGCTTGGAATATTCAAGTACAGACGCAGGAGGTCCTTTGTGCTGAGGAAGTGGGGGTCGTGTTTGGCCCCCTGCCAGCCCCGTTGGAAAGAGCATCCAGCGCAGTCTTCGGGGAGAGGGAGGCGTCTGGCATGGAGATTCGGCGTTAGCTTTCTTAGAAAAAGGATGGAACGAGAGCAGCCTGCTCTGCTGTGCAAACCCACAGCCTCATCACTGTTTTCCTTCCCTCGCCTCTCGCTCTTGCGTAACACAGCAGCATGTTTTCATTGAACAAAGCCCGCAGAAAGAGCTACAGCAGTAGAACCCAAATGATGTGTTTTTTAGAACTTCCCTAAGTTAACCGGCCACAGAATTAGGATACATTCGATAACAGAAGAAGCCATCGCGAAGTTCTTCCAGAACGAGGCCATAAGCTCAGATACCCTGTAAAAATGAAAGGCCTGTAATTGAATCGTGTCCCTTTAAAATGCCACGCTCTTGAAGAGGAGGGAACGCTTTTGACTTGTTTGGTGCCATCTTCCGTCTACTCATTAACACATCTTCTCAGAGACTGAAGTAGGCTGCATTTTCTTTTGTTCCTTGTTGTCCTTGAGCACCAGTGCTGTGGGAGTTGCTAACATTCTTTTGTTTTGTTTTGTTTATTTCCCCAGGAATTCTTCACGCGAAGCCTTCACAGAGGAGGGAGCCAGTGGAAGCCCCTCCAGCAGTATGTTCAAGCAGGATGCCATTTACGCACGTTCGGATGGGGAGTGGTCACCGCTGCACAGGTAATCCATATGGACGGGACCAATATGCGCACCCTCTGCGCCCCAATGAAGTGTCGGATAAAGTGATATAATGACAGACACGATTTTTAGTTTCAGTGTTTGTAACACAGATTAATTTCTTGTGTAGATTTTCAAAACTGTTTTTGTGTCACATATTTTGATATTTCTTATAATTTCTTTGTTTTAGTTTTTATAGATTAGCTGACTTTGGTAATTCTCTTTTTAAATGGAAGACTAATGGAAGACTAAGAGTATTACGTGTTTCCCACAACGCATTGCACTGAGCCTTTTTTGACAAAGCTAGTTTGCAATTGTGAAATCAGCAAAGAAAACGGCCACCTTCTTTACCGAGAGTATCATACAGAAACACATTCCAATGAAATCCTGCTTGTCTGTCTAGCATTACAAACTTTTGACCTCGGGGGGGGGGGGGGGCTTGTTGCTTTTATGTCC
>JAODUD010000039.1:18855981-18858340 GCA_026784285.1 Stomatorhinus walkeri | reverse complement strand
TATGGGGACATTGTGTCCCCATAAGGATAGGTATACCCGCTCACACACACACACACACACACACACACACACACACAAAATTAAACAGGAAAGGCAATTTTGTAGACAGGAATAAAAATGCTACATAATCAAACTGGACTGAAGGGTTGTGCTAAAAGGTAAACTGCAGAGAATTAAATGCGAATAATATAGTTCACCTTGGTACGCCTTCTCCCGCTTCTTCTTCTCAGTCTCAATGAAATGTTCTGAAGCAGCTTTGATTTTCTGTGCCCAGGCCGTTCTGATTGATTAAGCATGAAGAAACACCCGATCTGTTACCAGCAAAGGACACCAATGGAGTCTCCTCCTGGACTGAAGCCACAGCTTCTTTGCTCAGTTCTCCTTAGTCCCTTCTCCGACTCCCTTCCTTTCCCACTAACCTCTCATTGATGTTCTCCGTCCTGAGAGTATAAACGCGGTCGATGTGGGAGATGTGGAAGATTGGCTCATCACTAGACGGATCGGAGGGCATCTTCACCAGAACTTCGTTTAGAAACACGGGCTGGTTGGAAAGACGACCAAAATTGGGCCATGTACTCTCATTAAAGTGGACGTACACACAGGAGACAAAGCCTGACAAAATGGGCTAAACATACAACTAAGGAAGTGGCACCTCTTTCTAGAAAGTTCTACATCGAATTGTATGTATATGGAAGTTCATTTAATATGGAATGTATGATTCTGTGCCGTAAATGCAACTGTCTGCTATTGCCAGGTACCCTCCATCGCTCCCCAGCATAAAAAAAGTGTCTCACGTTCTTGTATATCTTGAACTGCATATTGCACTTGGGACTGAAGAGCTTATCTGTCCCTGACGAGGTGAACTGCTTCACTGCTTGGGTGAGCAGCAGGAAGTCGTTGAAGAGGAAGGTGTATAACTCCTTGTTGCTCTTCGCTTTATAGACCTTGCCGCTGTGCAGCAGCTTTCGGGGACCCAAGCAGTTAGTCAAGGAGTTGAATATCAAGTTCTGTAGGGAAATGGAACAATTGGAAGAGGACAGAAGTGTGACTGTGTCCAATAAACTGTAGGAGGGCAGGAAAGATCCAGACCCAAACTTGTAGTAGAATTTACTCCGTAGACAACTTTGTTAGAGGCTGTGCATGTAAACAGAAACATTTGTTAAGAACTTCAGAAGGGAATATTGTCTATAGTTTGGGTTTTATATAATCTACAAGTGCTTTGTGATATAGTTCCAGTAGACGTGCTCACCTCAGTAATGCCTTCACACTGGACGTGGCTCTGAATCCACTCCAACCTGTCGGAGTTCTCCTTCTCCCGGACCCCCTCATTGACCTGCAGACAGAGTTCCTCAGCCCTGTCCAGAGCCTCCCGCAAGTGTCCGTGGTCCAAGTGATTCTCCGGAGTGTTCTCGAGAATCTGTGGAGCAGGAAATCTGGAGATAAGTCTGGGACCTGCCTAAGAATGAACTCTGTATTTGGTCAAGGAGTGTGGAGTACAGGGCATCCATCCATCCATCCATCCATCCATCCCAAAAAAATAACTGGTGCAGCATGTTTTGTTCCGACTGACATCAACATTTCACAATAGCCATACTCACTCTTCTGCCTGAAGTTTTTGCATTTCATTGGTATTTTACTCCAGCAAAACCACACATTCCTTCCTGTATTTGCTTGTGTCTCCCACACTGCATGCTGAAGGAGGGACAGCGGGTACGTCCTCTGCGCAGGACTTACGTTCTTGATGATGAGTGGATAGCGGGTGATTCTCTGCATGGGCTTCAGCAGGAAGCTGGACAGTGGCATGCCTTTACACCGGTGATCTGAAGCGATTTTCTGTGAGAGAGACAAAGAGAGAGAGAAAGAGAGAGACACTTAGGAGTCAGAAACCCCAGTCTATGTCCTCATCCAAAGCGCCATTCCAAATTTCAGTCTGGGTGCTTTGATATGAGTGGAGACCAGAGGTCTCATAGTACACAGTACTGGCCCGCAAGATATCTATTTAATACATTGTTATATTTGGCCCAGAGACTGACCTTTTTGCTCTCTCTCATTAGTTTTTATTCTTGAAAGCCCATTCCTAGCATTATCTAACCATGTTATTCATATTTTCCATTCCATTCCGACTTCCTTTTCACTGCAGACATTTTGGCCGCTGCTCGGAGGTCCTTACAATTCTCCCGCATATCGATCACCCCAGAACAGCCATAAACAATAAGTATCTACCCCTGCCATCTGCTCCAGGGCTGCGGTCTGCCACTCCTCACCTTCAGGAAGTCCTTGAACTCAGGTTCCTTGTCGGTCTTCTGCTGCAGCAGGGCGGCGCCGTTGAGCTGGCAGCTGCAGAAGCGGATGTAGGCCT
>JAODUD010000039.1:18840981-18850981 GCA_026784285.1 Stomatorhinus walkeri | reverse complement strand
CATGTATCTCTTTTTTAATGAAGACATTTGCCAATATCAGGTAGTATTTTTCAAACTGCCCTACTTCATATCACCAGGTTCCCATGAGGTCACCAATGAATCATTTCTTAGCTGTTTAGGTTTCTCCTGCAGCACACAACTACTGCAAACTCTCTTGAGAGCAGACCTTTGAGAGACCCATACAATGCAGGTGACCCTGTACCGTGGGTCAACTTTTACCCGAAAATCACTTTCACTTTCCACCTTAGACTACTGCTCTCTCCTTTATTGCTAACAGCGTGAAACACTAGGCTACAAACTCAGCATCTTAAGACATTTGCAATTATCAACAAGACAAAAAATATTATTTGGGGAAAAAAAATGAAAAGGGGAGTCTTGACTTACATTGTTGACTGGGATCGGACTCCGTGGTCATCTTGACGTAATTAGTGGGGAACAAGCCAACGACGCCATTCAGCTCCCCCTTCCACCAATCAGCATCGTCCTTGTTCAGCACATTGATCAGCTGACTTTTGGAGAAGCTCATCTCATCCTCGTTGGCCGCCTTGTAGTCGTACATGGTGATGACCTGGCAAACTGAGAGCGGAGATAGAGGGAACAGCCATTGTGTGTGAAAGGGCGCTATGAGAGATACAAACGGGAAATCAGCGCAGATCTTGGCACGTGTTGCTGCTGATCTTACTTGGGACAGGAGCTGGTGTGGATTTCCCGCTGGTGGGGCCCAGGAGCTTGACGTGGGAGGCGGGGAACCACCCGCTCTGGCGTCTTTTACCCCTAGCCTGGACAAGAGGTTCCTCATCAGGACATATACGCCGACTTAATTCAGGACAAACGCATCTGACCTACGAGAGACCTGCAACTCGACTTCAACGCCTCCTCCCAAACATAGGGTTAGACCTCATCATGGGTACACAGGGCAGCCTCCACATTTACTAACATCATCGTCACGACAACACGGGTCCACAGACCTGCAGAACCCCTTGCCACCACCCAGAGGGGTTCTTGCCCTGGATGAGGATAAGCTGTCCCGGGGCCAGGCTCAGCTGCTCCGCTCCGGTGGCCGTGTACGCAGTCGTCACTTGGGCAACCTCTGTCATACATATTCACACATGAATGTATACGAACACGTACATGCGTTCAAGGCTGATAGAGCTTAGCAGCAGTCAGCATCGGCAAAGACTATCGAACACAGCCGTGTGTGGAAGCTGCGGGTGAATTTCGTGGTGACACTTTGGGACCCAGCATTACCTGGCTTTCTGTTGGCTCCACCTGACTTTCCAGTGGTACCATATGTCTGTAGACAGACGCACGTAGGTAGAGGTCAGAGTAGCAAAAGTTAAGCTGTCATGATTTATTACTTATAGACAAGTAGTTTAAGCATCTCTGAGAAAAGTCATACACGCATGACTATTTACTTCAGATTCCTTTGGCTTTACGTAGTTGGAGGGGAAGACTCCACTCCTGTCTCCGATGTATCCATTCCACCAGTCCCCTTCTCTTTCCGTCACAACGATGGTGTCTCCTTCATTGAAGGTGAGGTCTCCCGGCTCTGGGCTTTCATAGGTGTATATGGCCACATACTCTGATTGGATGAGACAGACAGAATTGGCCACATGATTTTTAAACTGCCACAAAACCTGCCATATGATTGGATAGAAAATCAACGGTCACCAGCCAGTGACAAAGGCTTGCTCTCTCCTTGTTGACGGTGGTCTCTCACACCAGATTTAGTCAGACCCTGTTTCAAGGTTACTTCTGACATGCTAGCAGGGATTCCAGTAATATCAAGATGATTAAAAGGTATGCAAGAGAAGATAAGGTGCTAGATTTCAGATGGACAAACTGAAGAGTGGCGACAGCCCAGGGGGACGAGAGGCTCGCTAAAACGGAATGTTGGGTACCAAAGCCAGACACACTGTATCCAAAAGCGCTTCTGCTTAGCTGAATTTATCTGATCTTTTCATTCAAATTCTTGCCTGGAAGAGAAACTTACCCTCTTGCAGAGTATCGTCAGCGCTTTCGAACTCATCCACAGAAGAATATAGGGGTCTGTAAGGTAAAGTAAAAAAAATGAATAGGTGATACTGCTCATAAGTATTTTTTAATACATAAAGAAAAAAATCCCTTACAAATTGATCTCATTTATCTCTCAATACTACAAGCACAAATACATCACAATAGGATTCATAAGTATTGGGTCAATCAGTCAAACCAAAATTTTCTATACTAAATCTAGCACATTTTCTAAAACATGCCGCAAAGAAAACACAGGGATTATTTAAATTACTCCTAGATCCCTGCCCACAAAAACAAATCAAATACCACTTCAGTAATCAATACCTATAAATATGGAACTTAGAATAAGGAAACGGCTCAGTTGATGACCACCAATCTCCGGGTGGCTAATGGGCTTTGGTCCCAGCAGAACAGAGCGAAGACCCCTTCTGGAATCTCCCGAGGACCCTCTAAAAGCGTCACTTACTCATTCCGGCTGGCTGGCGTGACGTAGGTCTTGGGGAACCAGCCCTGCACGCCATTCAGCTCCCCCAGCCACCAGTTCTCCTGCTGCTCCAGCACCGTGATGATGTCATCCTTGGAGAAGTTCAGGTGGTTGTCCGTCTTGGCCGTCCAGGAGCACAGCGCTTGAACCTGAAAGCCACTCGCCACCTGACAACGCCGAAAGCATGTCTCTGTCAGCCGGGACACCACTCAGGAAACGAGATCTGATCCAGACGTGCTTGAATCTACCTTAAAAGTCCCCCCAAAAATGGACGTTTTTATAAATGTTAACATGAAAGTTGACCCACTTACGAATAAATCTAGAAAGCTTACACTCTCGTGCATACATGGTACATCTCAGTGCACTGTTACATATATGCAAACTCGTGCACAAATATGACCAAATAAAACGATACATTTAGAAATACAAACTACACTATTAGCAAACATGGCCGACTTGTTTATAGCGATAAAATCATGCATTTGCATTGGGCGCCCCCTGCTGGCCACAAACTGTGGGGAGACCCCAAAGTGACTTTTTAAGTGGGTTCCCAGAAACAGCAAACCTGCTCCTGATTATTGTACATAAATAAAGAAAAAACGTAGTACAGGACAAAATACTGCGGTGACGTGCAAGAGACATTTCATATGCAGCCGTGCAAACAGGCCAATGACTGACTGGTAAATAAATACGCATCGGTGATGCTACGGTATGCAGTAGAAACACAGAAACAGAACATGACTGGTCTGGTGGGGCCAGTTCTGAATTCTCACTCAAGATTTATTCAGATGCAGTTACGCTTTTCTTCAGGTAGGGGGTGCTCCCGGCACACCTACCTGTCCGTACTCCATAGAGGCAGAGCCTGGAGGGTGGGTGGGAGTGAAGGCGGAGTTCTGTCCTGCCCCTCCAGGAGCGCTCTGTCCAGCCGGGAAGGTACTGGAATTAGCCTCCGCCTTGCTGAAGTGGGGACAGACTCAGGATATTCAAGTGGTCAGTGAGACCCTCATAGATATTCAGACGCAACACAGGACACAGGATACTGGTAGCAGGGGAGATTACTGGACACCGAGGGGCAACATCACCTTGCAGTGACTGAGGTAGATGATGCGGTCGGGGGCATCAGTGCCTGCTTGGTGCTGGCCGCAGATTCCGGTTGACTGTGCTTCTCGACGTAGCTCTGAGGGAACCAGCCCATCTTGCCCTTGTAGCTGCCATACAGCCAGCCCTGCTCACCCTCCGTCTTCTCGTCCACCTGCGGGCTCAAGGCAATTAGCCGAGGGCTACCACAGGACGCACATAGGAGTACTATCCAAAACCAGGTCACGACTGGCCAGAAAACAGAATAATAGATCTAATTATAAACCCGCCGAAAAGGATTCAGAAGAAAAGAGCTAATATGACACCTGAGCAATGACTGTCACCAGCACATTTCATTTACGGTACAAACAGATTAACACATGGGGGGGGGGACTCTGTATACCTCAATTAAGCTGTCTGCGTCGAAGGTGAGCTCGTCCGCGTTCCGTGCTGTGAAGGGGTACAGGGCTCTGTAGGTTGTCAGAGAGGCCGATTTCCTGTGTGTTGACTTGACGGGTCTCAAACTCCCTGCAACGACGGGGTAGAGCCATGGTGTTCCACACTGCGACAGTGAGTCAGCCACCTCAGGGTGTGACAGTCCTCCTTAACGCTGTGTCACTAATGACACAGTGCAGCTACTGAACCAGCAGACATCTTGGGTCTGCTGACGGGACACTGGCATTTGGAGGCTAATGAAGGAATTGTACAAACCCCGCCGCTAATAGTAACCTTACATCTCTGAGATTAAGATTTCTCACAGCATTTCCACACCTCCCGAAGGGGGCTGCATCGAGGCCATAATCCTTACCCTTTCGCTCCTCTAGGCCCCTGATCAGGGCTGACAGCTTCTCATGAATGTCTGTCTTGCCGAAATTTTGCTGTTGCTGCTGCTGCTGTTTTTGCTGTCGGGTCACTTCCTCCCGCTGTCTGGCCGCGGCCTCCTCCTCCTGTTGCTTTCTCCTCCTGTCTTCCTCTCGCCGTTTCTCCTCTTCCAGTTTCCTCTTCTCCTCTTCCTGTCTTCTCCGTTCCTCCTCCTGTCTCTTCCGCTCCTCCTCCTGTCTCCGCCGCTCCTCCTCCTGTCTCCGCCGCTCCTCTGCATCCCTGACAGCAGCTATCTGAGCCCGCTGACGTCTTCTCTCTTCCTCCTCCCTCTCCCTCTTCTTCTCCAGCTCTTGCTCCTCCTCCTTCTTCCTCCTGATGTCCTCCTCCTGCCGCCTCCTCTCTTCCTCCTGCCTCCTCCTCTCCTCCTCAAATCTCTTTTTCTCTTCTTCCAGTCTTTTCCTCTCTAGCTCTAGTTTCCTTCTCTCCACCTCCACCTTCCTCCGCTCCTCCTCTTGCCGCCTCCTCTCCTCTTCCTTCTGCCTCCTGTCCTCCTCCGCCTTTTTCTGTTCCTCTCGCCGCCGCTCCTCCTCTAGCCTTCTCTCCTCCTCTCTCTTCTGGGCTTCCTCCTGCCTCCTCCTCTCCTCCTCCTCAGCGGCCCGGCGGTTCCGTTCGGCCTGCTCCTGAGCGGCGCGCAGTTTGACTTGAAGTTCACGCTCACGCTCTTCCTCCTCCTTCAGCTTGGCCTCCCGCTCCTCCAGGGTCCTCCTCCGCCGCTGCTCCTCCTCCCGCTCCAGCTTCTCACGCCACTGCCGCTCTTTCTCCAGCTTGGCTTGCCTGTAAATGACATCATGCATCACATGGAAGCTGAATTTCACCCAGCACCACAACGCAGCCATTCAATCACTTGATGCATCCCAAAAGATTTTCTTTAAACAAACAAACAAACAAACAAGGTCAAATGGATGCTTTAACTGAACTTTGCCACACTAGGTCTGTAATTGAGGTAAAAATTGTTCTTTGCCATCTAACATGTTCTGACATTATGTAGGTAATGCGTTGACCCACTTTAAAATGGAAAAAAAACCAAAATAAATATTTCCCAACACACATTCAATACAATTCAATTATGCAATGATCAACAGCAACCCTCTTTTATAACCTGTCCCTGGGAACTGCTCACTCAGAAAGAAAAAAAATACACTTTTATTGCTTGATAATTTCTGCACATCTTTTTTTTTTTACCGAGTGTAAATTCCACCTCTTCTTCCTACATTATCCCGCTAAAGCAGTGTTCCTCAATCCAGGCCTCAGGCTGCCTGTGGATCCCCGAGGACCGGACTGGGAAGCACAGTGCTAAAGTGATATTAAGAAGCCATTCAGGACAGGTCAATCATCAATGCAGGGAAACCAAACCTGACGCCAGGATGGCCAACAGAAATGTGAAATGACAACAGAGCGTGCAGGAAGTCATGCCATGCAGGAGGCCTGGCTCACCTGACGGCCTCCTCCTCCTCTCTCCTCCTCCTTTCCAACTCCAGTTCTCGCCTCCTCTGCAGGTCGCATAGCTTGTTGGCCTTGGCCTGCCGCAGCCTATCCAGGGCCTGCTGTTGCTTGGTCTGGCTCTCCCTGAGCTCCTGTGGGAAGGGACCGGACCCACACCGCCATTAGCGCAGAGCGTCAAGCCACTCCGCACACCATCGCTCACCACACTAGGTACAGACGCCAGGCCCAATTCAGAACACACGGCATTCTGGGCCATAGCTTATGGATGGCAAAAATAACAATAAGAATTAAAATAATACTCAAAGATCAATGGCTATTAATGCACTTAAATATTTCAACCGAGGATTGTTATACGCACTACAGGGGACACATAACACCACTTAATTTATAAATGTGGTTGAATTAAGGTGACAGCAACTCACAGAACAGGAAATGAATATGGAGTGAATAGAAATATTGGCAAAGACTTCAAAGGAAAAAATAAGTTAAACACAACAAGAGCTTTGGATGTAGCGACAGGCAGCATGCTCTGACAGCGACAGGAGGCCAGAACCACGTCACGAGTAACGGTCATGAAAGTGGCATGGCCTTTCACGGGATCCGTCACCCACGGGGCTGGGAAGACGGGATGGAGGACGAGGGAGGTGGGCACGAATGTAGGGAGACAGAGGGGGGAAGAAAGTAGTGAAACAACCTTAATCAGAAGGAAGAGACTGGTAAGACAGCCCAGCAAAGAAAGAAGAGCTTGAAGGAGACAGTCGTCCATATCCTCAAACTCGGCAGGACGCGAAGAGGAGAGAAATGGAGGGGAGAGAGAAAGATAGAGTGAAAAATGAAAGAGTTAACGGGGAAAATTAATGGGAGGAGGCTGGCCTGCTAAGTACTGGAATCAAAGGGAGAATGGCGTGGAGAGCAGCTCTTAATGTGCCGTTTAGGCCCACTGTGTGTCAGATCCGCCCCCCTCCCCCGAGATGTCGTGACTCACAAAAGCCAGTGGCATCTCCACAGCCAAAAGCAGAATAACAGGTTGGGTGACATTGCTCCGGATCCCAAACAGATGCCGACAGGACGCGTTGTCATGCCGATGCATCGTTATGGCCTTGTTAGAGTAAACACTAAACAGCTACGGCATGATGGGTATTTATATTTATTTATTTAGCAGATGTTTTTTGCCCAAAGTGACGTACAAGCGAGGATCAGAGAGCAGAGGCAGCTAGTGTCTCTGGGACAACTGTTGTTAAGGGCCCTGTTTACTCTACCTGCCTTGGGATTTGAACCCACAACCTTCCAGAGGGGAGGACATACAGATGCATACCTCTTTGAACTATGCTTTGTCCAACATCACAAGAATACATTTTAATTATGTTTGGGTTTCCTATTAGAGGATGAAGCCTGTGTTGTCATTTGCTAATAAAATTTGGAATCTCATCTATACTGTGTGCAAAAGGTCACTGCACTGCATGGATGGGCACTAAAAGTCTTCACAAATCAAAGTGTGTGAAATCACGGTGGACTGTCAATCTCTGCCTTTAACCTAAAAGAAATTAAAGACAAAATAACGCCTCGTGAACCATTTGCTGTATTTTTTGACCCCACTAGATGGTGTTCTTGGTTTCCTTTGGGGCACATTTGAGCCCATTTATGAATAGAATTCAGTCAAAAAAATATAGCAAATGGTTCATGGGGCATCATGTTTGTCCATCACTAGTAGTTTGGTAAACTGGCCAATTGATAAGTCCCACCTCCTGCCAATTTTGAGGCTTCACTTCTCCACTTTATTCTATTTACACGTTACCACAACATTGATGCCTTTCAGCATCCAGTAATGCCTCCTCACCTTGATGTCCATGTTGTACTGGTCCATTTCCGACAGTTTTGCCGAGGTCTCCTTCTCCAGTGTGTCCAGCTGCTCCTTGAGTTTCCGACAGACAACGTCCTTCTCAGTCACACCCCTCTTTACGGAGGAGAGCGTCGGACCTGTATACAGAAATACTACCTCTAATATCACCAAAGAATATCTATTTCTTTACCCACACCTAGAGTTACGGCCTGTACCAGTTAAAGTGTGGGCACACCTAATGAAAATCATTTTTTCCCCAGCAAGCTAACAAACCTAGTAGGGTGCACTGGTTTCTCTGAGGCTAGGGATGTGTGTCGGCAATTGGAAGGTCGCTGGTTCGAATCCTGTAGATGCCAGGATTGGCACTCCAGCCACCGGAAAAAGATACACTGTTCCATTCCATTCAAACTAGTGTGGTGCTGAGGTATCACCCACTGGACGACTACACTCAGGTTCGCAATCCCCGAGGTGGTTGGTGTGGTGGGTGCGGCAACGCGTTGTATCAGAAGACGCTCCTTACGTTAACAAACCTAAGCGCACCTCAAGGTTATATGGCAAGTATTTTCTTGTGAACATGCGAGATGGAGTACTGTGACAGATGACCTGGCCCCCCACAATCAACTACAGAGCCGGTGTGGGATGAGTTGGTTCGAAGAGTAAAAGTAAGGTAGCCAACTTGTGCCCAGAACTTATGGAAAATCCTTCATGACTGTTGGAGTAGCCTTCCAGGTGGCTACGTCTGGAAGCTGGCTGAAAGAATGCCAAGAGCCTGCAATGCTGTCATCGAAATAAAACTGTCAACTGCCTCTAAGCCTTTTACTCTAATGTGAATAATGTAGCTAAAATACAGACAAATGTACAACAAGCAGGTGTATCCATACTTTTGTCTGGTAGCGTACACCTACATTTTAGGAGGATAAGAAGCGTGCATAACCCATGTGTCAGACGGACATTTAAGTACTTCAAGAATGACTGCAGGGAGTGCCGGTTAATGTATGGGAAGCAGGGAGATCAGACTCACCAGGCGTGCTGTTCAGCCCCACGTTGCATAGGATCTCCTTCAATCTCTGCTGCTCCACAATCAGCTGAGAATGTTTCCTCTGTCCCTCCTGCACAAACAGGCCATGCGTTAAACTCCCTCAGAAAACGGGAGAGTCCTGAAATAAACCCTCTCTGGAAACTTCACCCTATCTGAAAGTTCTCGCTTTTATTGAAAATACCCCCAATAAAACAATCTGCACATTCTGCAGGAAAAGTGCGGAGAACAGTCTCTCCCCTCTTGGTTGCCAAGACCTGAAGACTGCCAATCAGACAGAAGTGGCACAGCTGTTGTGTAACGCACAGCAGACATGATGCCGGATCACATGGAAAAAAACAGTGTTGAATCTATTTATCAGTGTTGCAGCTGGTGCTCGTCCCATAGCTGCTGGGATCTTGGACGGCAGTGGAGGAAGGGCACAGACCTCAAGCTGCCGCTGTAAGGTGTTGACCTCCAGCAGACAGCTGTCCTGCTTCTGGTTGATCAGTTCCAGCTCTCTCTTCTGGATGCTTCTCTTGCTCTGCATATCCCTGAGTCGGTCAGAGATCTGCTTGTGCTTGTCTCTCTGAAATTAAACAGGGGTCTTAAGTGTCCCGAGGGACCGAAGCATGTGTACCACTAACATCTGAAAGGAAAACGTGCATCTCCGGGAGTCTGCATTCGGCAGATCCTTGTTCCTGAAGGGGAGTGTAGTCTGTCGGGGCAGACGGGTGCTGGACGGCCCGGTCCTCACCACAGCCTCCAGCTCCAGCTCCAAGCTCTTCTTCTTGGCTTTAAGCTTGATGATGTCGTCCTGTTCTTGGTTCCTCTGACTCAGCAGCTCCTGTCGCCGCCTCCGCTCCCACTCCATCTTCCTCTGACGCTCCAACTCCTGCTTAGCGGCCTGCAGGGACACACACGATCAGGACCAAACACACACAGGCTAATCACAGGCTGCACACTTTCATACACAAGCTAAACCAATAACCAAATACAAGCTTCCCAGCCATTCAGAGACATACATAAAGTTTCACTGGTAAAGTAAACTAGTTTGAATAAAGTAACACTATTTCCATATTCGCTTGCCCAACACAGGCTTGGAATAATGAAGTTTTTTCATCTTCCAGCCGGAAGTCTATCCAGGGCAGCACAGGGCACCACGCGGGGGGGGGGGGTACCCCCTGGCACAAAAAACACACACACCCACACACACACACACACACACACACACACCCACACA
>JAODUD010000039.1:18827182-18840448 GCA_026784285.1 Stomatorhinus walkeri | reverse complement strand
ACACACACACACACACACACTTGTGGTAACCATGGCAATAGGGCCAGTGTCCTTTGACCTTCAGTAATTGAATTGAATGTTAATTAGGTGATTCTTTGTGAAGATACCTAGAAGGGCATATCACTAATACACACTTGTATCACCAAAAACATTCACTAGCTGAAAGTGCCTCTGTGTGTTACCATTACTCTTTGTCTTCTGGGGTGGTTCAACTTGAATTTCCTCAGGGACGACGGTGCGACTCAAAGGAAGCAATTCCCCCTGCTTCCCCGTTCTGCAAAATACAACATGCCTCTGTGTAGGTAGAACATGCTAGAACCTGGGACTCGGAGTTAGGCTACACAGGAACAAGCACCATACAGCTTGCCGTGCTGACTCATCAGGAGTCCCATAGCTGCGCTCCGTCGGAGTCTCAGCGCACGGGAACTCTGCCCCATTCTGGTTTTTTTTTTTCTTTCCAAAGTGCATCCTGCTGCTTCCCTGCTTCTCATTAATGAAGGGTTGCTACCTTGCTTTATGGGTCTTCAGTCCTGCTTCTATGAGCCCGATATGAACTGTCCTAGCAGAGCACCTCACACCACTTCTTTTGCAGGTCACTGAGGTCACTGTCGTGTAAATGGACGGTCATCTCAGGCATTAGGAAGTTGCTTCCGCCCTTTACCTGGCTTCTCTCTGGTCTTACCCAGTGCCTCCTGTTTTACCTTATTCTTGCGTATTTGCGGTCTTAGGAATTTAGAACCTGAAAGCCGCCTGCCGCTCAGCGTAGCCTCCTGCCAGCAGATCCAGCTTTAAACCAGGATTTAAAAATGCTGAGTTTTTTTCCAATATAGAGTGGTCTCTATTTTTCCCAGAGCTCTATTTACGGCTCTGCCAGGTTCACCGACTGGCCACCGGCGACGGCCGCCTACCTGACGGAGGGGGGCACCAGGTCCCCAGGAAGTGCGAGGGGCAGCGGCTGTCCGGCCTTCGCCATGTCCACCAGGTGCATGGCCAGGATGAACTCCTCCGCCGTCAGCTGACCGTCTTTGTCCACATCTGCCAGGTTCCTTGAGAGAACATGCAGGAAGGTCAGCGACCGAACGAGGTACACAGATGGCGACAACCAGCATAACCTCACCCAGATCATGAGGGACCAAGCATGTTTAAGCAATGCTAGGCTAGGCTATGATGTTTGTTAGGTTAGCTGTGCTGCAATAAAATGTATTTTCACCGTACGATATTTTGTTTTGCAGAACGCAACCCTACTGTAACCCAGGGAGAGGCTGTGCTTGGTTTTGGTAAGTTTTAGCACAGTATCTTTCTTTAAACATTGTGAAAATAGTATTTTGAGAGACAGACGTATAAAAAAATTAAATAGTATTTTTTTTCCAAAAAAAAAAAATGCAGTGATTATTGCAGTACATTAAAAACCTGCGACACACTTCTTATTAGTTGACTGGGTTCCATGACTCATAACTCAGAAGTACAGACCACCCGCCTCGACCCATGCTAACGGGAACAGACCATAAGAGAAGAAAACAGCACTGGAAATATCATGAAGGCTTCAGAAATCACAGTACCAGAGAGCTTTTCTGTTCTCCATTCAAGCTGCCTGATCAGTCTGGCCCTGGAACTCAGCCAATCATAAACAATCATTTTATACGTTCTGCAGATGCTGTTACCCAAAGTGACATACAACTGTGGGCGCAGGGTCAATTGGAGCAATTAAGAGGCTAAGGGTGCTGTTAAGTGGCCCAGCAGAGAAAACACTCTGCTGATCCTGGGATTTGAACCGTCGACCTTGCGGTTACAGACATAACGTCCTAACCTGTAGAGCCACACACAGAATGGACACTGAAAGGATAGAGCTATGAAATGAGGGACAAACAAACCAAAGCGTGCCACTGCAGCCGTGAGACATTCAGTGGACACTCACCAAACAGCAGCCAGCTGAGTCTGAGTGAGCTGGGATGAGGCCAGAACGTTCCTGACCTGCACACCTGCAAGGCAGAAAAACGGCATGCGGAACATGAGCTTCAAGCTGAACGATCAGAAAATTGGGGGGGGGGGCGGGGGGGGCCACTATTAACATACAAAATGTCTCATAATATAGCTCCCGTGGAACACAGCCTGCAATGTTACTTGCGAGCTGTGACTCATTTAATTACTGGAGCAATTAAATCAACAGCCGGAGCTCAGAGCCTTTTACCCGTGATGCAAAATTCTGCCATCTGTAATTAACGTGAACTGCTTTCCTATTATTATGAATATGCCTGACGAATCCCTGAACAAGCTTATTACAAACAACATGCTGTGTTAATTGTCATTAAAAGGTGCTAACTGGGTTCGCTGGGGAACCTGTCAGATGCAGAGTAATCTACTCCCTACACAACTCTATAAATTACTTACCGTTCAAATGTTATGAGCGCAGCACCCACATTCAGATCGTTAAAAGAAAAACACAGTAGTTAGTCTGACTCATTTGTGCGTTTATGGCTGGTCAATAGCCTCACATTGCAATGGAAGAATACCTTCCAAAGGTAATTTCTGTTCAGCACCTATTACCGACATGTTAAAAACTCTTATATCTACCTGATCATTATCTTACAAAAATCTTTTTACATCTGTTCCAAGGTCCAAAGAAAGAAGGCAATAGTATTAACTGCAGACCATTAACCACATTCCAGGGGAAAAATGGTTCATTATATTTCTTTCACTTAGATTTTAGTTTACTTTTACAGACTATCAGACTAAAATGAGGAACACTAAGAAATGACTGAATATCTAATACTAATACAAAGAGTAACACAGCCGATACTCAAGCAAAAGGTAAAAGACATTGATCTGTGTTGTTCTTGTCCAGCGTCTAATCAGTTGAACATTACATGCTATTCACTGTGTAGTGCCTGATATGTCAGTGTCTACAAAGAGGACAGGCCCAATTCAGTGATAAATCCTGATTATCTCAATTTTCAATGAGGCTACAAAAAAAGGCTTTTCGTATCACCTTCTTTCAAATGATAATTCAACAAAAACTCAATTAAATTAAATTAAATCTGGCTCTCAGAATAATTTTCTCATCATGAAATAAAGTACAGCTTTCTGTTATACTAGATGTGATTCTGTCTTGTGTGGGGTTGGTTAACATTATCTGACAGAAGACCACGGGTAAAAATGCTATTTTACTTTTAAGATGTAGCTCCGTCAAATGTGTACAGCTCAGTTTGTGCAAATTCGGGGGCCCCCAGTAAGCGGCCAGATACGTGGCAGACAGCACAAGGATTACCCACCCGAGAGGTAGTTAGTCATCTGCTTGTCCAAGCTGTTGAACTGCTGCCGGTATTTCAGCCGCGACGGCTGCGGCACCGCCCAGTCAGAGGCACCTGTCTTGGGGGAGTTGCTTACTAGGGAGGTGGTGGAGGAGGAGTTGGAGCTAAACGAAGAGACCAGGCAAAAGGTCAAGGCCTTTAGATAAGTCCATGTCGAGCTGCCTGCTTCAGAACGTCAGAACGGTAGCAGTCCATTTTACGCAGGACTCAGCAGCTGCTGCGTGGGACTGGGTGATTCATAAGAGCATATTTAAAATAAGTCATCTTCTGGCTTGGAGAAACAGCTAAAGCACATTGTACATCAAACCGCAGAAGAATGAGTTCTGATAGACGGTAACATTTATCTTGCCATTTTCAATTGGCCGATAAAAGTATCTGTTAATGAGAGTAATAAAAATGAGTTAATTCAGAACCATCTAACAGTGAGTCCAGTATCAAGAGCTGTATTTTTTGGCTATTAATGATAATTTCTATAAACATACAGTGGAGATACACAGGAGGAAAACCATCAATTGTGTACTGAGGTTCTCATTTTATGAATAAGATGGACACTCGAAGTCCTCCATTCTGTGCCTCGATGACCGCTGGCTTCTTTGAGCGCCTACCTGCTTGACCCAAGTTCCAGAAGGGAGTTCGATTTGGTCACTGGGGGGCCGGCAAAACTCAACGGGCTCGACGTGAAAGAGCTGGAAAGGGGAAGAGCTGCGGGGACAAAGACGTTCTGGCTTGACTTCGACGGAGATGGAGGTTAACACTGAGAAGGATTAAGGGCCTTCAAAGCTCAATAGATGGTCAGTGTAAGGCAGACAAGGACCATGGTGAAGAGAGGACCTCAATGCTTTAGTAGGTTGTAGGTTTTTAATTCTGCCCTTGTTTCAGAAGGAAGACTGCGAGGTTCCCGTGTGCCCAAGTGTTTATAAAAGGAATGCAGGAAATGGAAGGGTACCTACTCGATAGTGGCGCAATCTGACCGTTGGCAGGGATGGGCTGAAAGAAGCCGCTGGTGCCATTAGCCAGAGTCGGTGTGCCAACTGTGGGGATCAGAGACATGGACAAAATGGAGGGCGGTCTGGGGGTGAAGCCGGACGTCATAGCTAAGGGCATCAGCGGTGGCATCGGGCTCATGGGCATGGGAGTCATCATGGGCATGGAGGGCATGATGGTCAGGTTCGGCATGGAACCTGTTCCTGAATTAACATAGACATTGTATGTATTAGACCAGTGCTTCCCAATCCGTTCCTTGAGGACCTACAGACAGCCCACGTTTTTGCTCCCTCCCAGCTCCCAGTAGGGAGCAAAAATGTGGACCGTCTAGTCGGGAGCTTGGAGGGAACAGAAACATGGACCGACTGTGGGTCCCCAGGGACCGGAATGTGAAACACCACATTACACCACCAGCACATTTACACTCAAAGTAAACAAAACATATCAAGTAGCTAATGATTAATTATCTTGCATAACTTTAACAAACTGAGAAGGCACTGCAAAGGAACAAAAGCAGCCCATTTTATGCAGCATTAACAAAGACCCACTGGTAGCATAAGCTTAAAATAAATTCAAAATTTCTCTTTTACAGAATTATTAGTTCAATTTAAATAATCAGAGAGTGGTTTAAAATCATCTACCCTGAGACAGAATGAGGACACATTTGCATTCTGGGAAAAGTGACATCTGTGGGGTTCTTTCTAACCAGCTACCAGATATTCCCACTTTACCAATTCAGCAACTAGCCAACAGAGGGCGCCATCTCATCTGCACCATTTTAACACCCAACATGACACAAAGGCACACTGCGAGCCCTTTTCTGGTTCCTTCCGTGTTTGGGAGCCAGATACTTCTGGTAGCTGGCCCTTATCCAATCCTATTATTTGCAAGAACCCAATTTAAAAAAAGAATTAGCTGGCGACAGTTTTTTGTCATACATAAAGACCTCATTATGGTACCATTTAGGCTAGACGCTGTCTGAAAGGATTCGGGGGACAGAAAGCTGGATGGGAGTCAATGTGCCCGCGTGACCATGATTGAAGTACACTTATGTGGAGGGTGTGTGGTTATGCGGGGCGGGCAGACCGTAGCACGTGGTGGGCATGGCAGGGGAGGGCACTGAAGTCTTCATGATAATGGGCAGCGCCGAGGGAAGGCACTGCCCCTGCAGCTTCATCTTAATCAGCTTCATTGCGATGGAGAATTCCAGACGGTCCATCTTCCCATCCTTGCCAAAGTCGGCCAGCGACCTTCGGCACGGCGGCGAAGGGGAGAGAGTTAGCTGTCGCCCAGTCGCTTTCCCGCCAAAAAATAGAAAATAAAAACACAAAAAAAATCCACGGAGAGTAGCTATTTCAAGGCCTATATGTCAACAACAACAAAATTCAGCCACATGGTCTCTGGGGGGGGCAGCAGGGATTCTAGACTTAACGTAATCAGGCTGGACTTCCTGTCCCGCTCTGATCTCACTACTGAAACTTTATACTACTAAAGGAAAGGCAGAAATTTCCAACAGGAAGTTGAGGCCGGGCCAGGAAGCATGACTCTGCTATCCACATCCAAGATCAGACGTGCTTCTTTACGAGGAAGACTCCTTCCTGTGACTTCAGATGCATATAATGCACTTAAAACAATCTCAGTAAGGTGGCCTGATCATCCATAGCAAAAGGATAGATTGGTCAGACAATTGAGGGTCACAATACTCTCATTACAAGTAAACGAGTAACAGCAGTGTTCAGTGCGATACTGCTGCTCAACTCGCAGTTAGTTAATAAAGCTGGTTTTATCACATGCCAGTAATACCTACTGCTTTGGCCTTCCTATCCACACCCTTCACTAGTATAACAAATTCACAAGCCTTTTACCTCTTTAAATGTTTACAATTCATTTCAAAATTACCTTTGAAGTGATGTAAGGGCAAACTTGCAGGTCTCATTAAAAAAGGGGGGCAGTGTTGGCTTTAATCATTTTGCCACCACACAAACAAATCAGGAAATGAAAATGAGCAGGGATACACACAGGTATCCAGCTGCAGAATGACACTGATTACTTGATGCACTGGCTGATGAGGACCCTGGATGACCCATGTGACCCTGTCCTGGGCAAGTGATTGGGCGAGGGGTTGAATTTACATTAAAGGAGATATCATTCAACAAAATTACAAGGACGTATAAGCTATGACTCAAAAGCCATATAATGTCAGCAACAAATAGACATTTACTAGCAAGAATGTGAAATAAAAACTTTAATTCAATATATTCATGCTTATTTTAATATTCAATTTAATATTTCCAAACCAATTTCTATGTCTGATTTTTTATTTTATTTTTTATCTATACAAAATTCTTACTGATGAAAACATACAAAGTGACAAAAAAATAAAATACGAGTTGCTGAAAAAAATACGTGTACAAGATTTGTACAAGATTATACACTAACATTTGAGTGTGTGAATGGGGAACAATGTGTCTGCAAACATCACAACTTTCGACCTGTTATCCGAACTGATCACCACAGTGCTCAGCAGTACATCTTGTTTCTGGGTGTGCAGAGAGACAACAGAAAAATCGCTGAACATCCTCACCATATTTCAGCCAGAATGGAGGACGGGAGGCGCGACTGCAGGAAGAATTTGCGTGCCTGGTCTCCTGTGGGTATAGAACCATATCAGAGCCCTACAAGGGGATACACGTCACACACTATGCAGACTCAAAGGGCCGCAGACGTCCCCTACTGATCGGTACACGTCACACACCTGCCGGTTCAAACGGCCGCAGACGCCCCCGACAGATACATACATACATTTCACACACCTGCCGGTTCAAACGGCCGCAGACGCCCCCGACAGATCCCTACACGTCACACAGGAGGGCTCACACCATTAAGGACAGCACACACCCACAGCATGGGCTCTGCACACTTCTGCTGTCAGGAAGACGACACACTTGCGTATGTGTACATGGAGATATTCATAGTTCTCCGGTCAAGCCGCGTACACTGTGCAGCCATGAGAGTAGCAGTACATTGCAGATACACTGCCGTGCTGCTTGCTGGAGGCCACAAAGGGATCAAGCCAAAAGGGCATGCACACGTAAGGGAACACAAGGGAACATTCACCTTGGAGCACAGTGCCACCAACAGGCAGACAAGAAAACAGGGACTCACAGTAATTAAAGAAAAACAAGTGATTGTGCAAGATGAGGGGGGGTTCAGCTTAAGTCTATATACACACACAGTGCCCAAGTGGTTATTCAAAATGATGCAGAAAATGGGGCATGATAGAGACTGGAACAGGAAACCACAAGAAACACTGATGAAGTAATATATATATATTGGAACAAATATATATATCTCACATATATATATATATGTGAGACAGTGGTGTGTGGGTGTAAGCCAGGACTGCAGACTTGACACCCCCACATAGGCCAGCACCGAGAAAATACGTCCAACAGGCTAGCCGAGGTATGGTTGAGGTGGGGGGGTGTCGGCGCCACAGCCGGTTATTAATTGGCCTGAGTGCGCCGGATGTTTAAACACCTCCTGACATACCAAGAGGTTGCCACAGCAACGGTGGCCCTGCAACTCAGGGAGGAAGTGGAGGGGAGGGACTCAGATCCGGTGCTCAGCAAGCCCACTCCCTCACCAACAACTCACACTCAGAGGGGTTCCCTGAGGAGCCACCTCAGAGGCATTTGCACGAGAACAATCTAACAAGTACTGAAGAGGACCGTGGCACGCACGCAGCAGCAAGTGGCACTAGACAGGATCTACATTTATGTTTGATTGGCCAGATGCTTTTATCAAAGTACATTTTTTGTGATAAGGATAGAGGGCAGATGGCATCCCTGGAACAAATGGGGTTCAGGGCCTTTCTCTGGGCCTGTGATCAGGTTGTTGGGTCAAATCCCAGTGTTGGCAGTTTCCTAACCCGCTGAGCCACCAATCGCCCCCAAAATGCATTAGTACCCACATTGGGGGGGGGGGGTTGGGGCAATCAATCCACTCCATCTTCATCAGTACCGTCAGCTCGCTACGTTCCTGCCTGATAAGCGACGCGCTCAGCCGTTGTCAGCTCACAAAGGCCCCGTCCACCCATCACAGATCCAGCTCCAGGCTGCTAAGGGGGGGCCCCCACCCCCCAGAGAGCGCAGTATCGCCACGGTGAGGCAGAGCCCTACCTGACACATAGCCCATGGTGGGAGAGAGCGAGTCAAACTGCTTGTCATGATTGTCCCTCTCTTCCTTAGTGATAGCCCAAATGCTCTGGCCACCTGTGGGAAGAGACCAGGGTTTAGGGGTGAATACACACAAGAGACACATTACACTCGATTTTCACTGTCAGTTTGGCATCTACTGCAAAACTACTAAACAGTGCAAAAATACTAGACACGGCTGTATGAGTTTTGCCGTTTTTTCTACCTGACATTACATTAAAACTTTATAACATTCTGTTTTTTTAAATGCATTCATTTCTGTTTTTTAATCACAATTCTATTTGTGTACTGTGTACTTTCTCATTTGTTTACACTAAGTGCGCTTGTTTGCAGCATGTGTGCCATCTCTGCACCCTGCCTTCCTCGCACTGTACGCCCGTCTGTACTCTGTGCACTTCCTCCTGCTGGAACAAGAATTTCCCTCTGAGACCAATAAAAGTTCATTTTATCTAGTCTACAATAAATACAAATGTGCTAA
The DNA here is from genome assembly GCA_026784285.1 of Stomatorhinus walkeri. Classification (NCBI taxonomy): domain Eukaryota; kingdom Metazoa; phylum Chordata; class Actinopteri; order Osteoglossiformes; family Mormyridae; genus Stomatorhinus; species Stomatorhinus walkeri. Next base: position 18,831,461 of record JAODUD010000039.1, on the reverse strand, counting down.
GCAAATTGTCAGGTATAGATGGTATACATAGTATAAATGATGATTATTGAGTAATGAGTATAGATAACATATGACTATGGATGACTGGCAATTCTTACTCAAGGGAAAAAAAAAAAAAAGTCTACAAATTCAGTACTTTGACTTTTTAACTGCAACACAGCAGAGGAAAGTCATGCTTTTGTTTAACCACATGTAGGCTGAAGCACGAGGCGAGTCTTATCGCTTAATGCACATCCACACCCGGGTCGTTCCAAAGCCACATTCATTATTTACAAAGCAAATCGAGAACAGGAATGCGCCAAAGTGCCGCCCACCACCAGCTCCTATGGAAAACAGCACGTCAAAAATCACGCAGCTGGCTTAAAGGGGCAGATTCATTTCGGTGATGCATGCATTATGAATAAGGCACCAATGCTAATGAGCTACTTTTTAAACAAAGCTGGCTTACGTCTCAATAAGTCATGGTTTCATTCTGAATTTTACGAGTCAGGATCTGCAGCACATACATGCATATGAAGCCAGATTAGTGACGCCCCCTTTATGGGGAAGACGGTCTTGTCCCCAGTGCTGCCAATAAAGGGCTACTTTTGGCACTCAACTGAGAGAATAAACATCAAGACTGCCACAGGTCAAGGAAACACTCAACTGCTGAGTTTCTAAACACACACACACACATTAATGTGCTTCACTACTGGGGGATAATCGGTAATTTAAAGCACTCCTTAACGAGCAATGCAGTTATGTTATGCTGACTAATTGGCTGTATGAAACCGACGGAGACAGGCCGTCACAATGCAGCACGCAGTGGGAGAAAACTGCAGTGCAGTGAAACACAGGTAGACACTGACACCCCAGACATCAACCACAACAGTGACGGCCCACTGGCTTCCTGCAGCCATCGCCCACAGACCCAGTGAGTGAGGTCCCTTTCCTCCAGAAAATTACAGTCTTGTACACAATGCTGACATGTGATTCCAGACTGTCGTCACTAATGTAAAACTAAACTCCCCAACATTAAACACCTATATTTACCAACGACACAGTAATGAGACTCAGAACTCTGACACCCAATAAACAAGGATTACATTTGCAGAAGGCAACATGCCCTTTTCAGAGTCTCTCTGTAATGGGCTTTGAAAGACATCGATCCCAAGATAAGGGCCCAAGGCTTTTAAATGCAAGCAAGCATAAGCACACTCATCCCCCCCCCGAATGTGACCTTGTACAAACATCGTGACCTATGTTTCTCATCATATTAGTGTACGACAGAAGCAATCTTGAATCCAAAAGATTAGGTGACGTCCTGCTGCATTTCTGCTTTTTTCACCAGTCCATGAACTTCACACTGACTGTGAGCAGAGCGGACGCCCTCTCCTCTGGCCGCCTGGTGCAGTAACACTTCACCTGCTGCCAGATCGATACATCAGCAGAGACGCACGGAGGAATTCCTGCCAGCGATCGATGAGACTGCAAGTCATTTCAGGATCAGACAGATGGCTCTGCTGAGCGCTCTGCTCTGACTGCACATCCAGCTCTCTGCTCAGGGTTGTACACAGGGGTGCCCAGGGGTGCCCAGGGGTGATCTCTGCCCAGGGGTGTACGGAGCTCGGGAACACGAACGCGCGCACGCACACACAGAGACGGGTAAAAATGCATCATAATCTATTTTCATACAAAATACCCAATTCGTCTGTCAAAATAAGCTACTAAAGCTACTAAATACACCCAAACAAGCTAAATATTAATATAAACAGTATTTTGCATTTTAAAAATACTAAAACATATTTCGCATACTGTCCTATCTCAGCATGTTCCTTCACAAGCATGCTGACTCAAATGGCCAAGCATAAGGGGACATTTCCACTGCTAAATGAGACACAATATAAATGTGAAACCGAACAAAAGATCAAATCAAGTGGACTCAGATAATGGCAAATCAAATAAAAAAAGTAATAATAAATTCAAAAGATTTTTTTTTTCTAATTTAATTGACAAAACTGCTTCCTTTTTTGCAACACAGATGCAAATACACAGATGCATAATAAAAACAGCAAAATTTAAAATGAAGAATGGCCAACAATTTAAGTACTTTACTCTGCAACATCTTACAAACCTTAAACACAAATAGGCATGAATGGACCTTTTAAGTCTTTTAGCTAAACATAAGTGATTGGCTCTAAGGACCATAAAATAAAATGTCTGAAAAAACTAAACTGTTTTTTCAAAATAATTAACAACAAAGTATTTTGATACAAATTACATAATTAATTAAATAAAATAAAGATTACAAATTAACATTTTGTATTTAAATACATATTTTAAATGCATACATCACAAATACTGCCCATCGCTGAGCAAATACAGCAGCAGCAGTGATCTTACCACTCATGGCTACAAGTGTGAAGGGGTGGGGTGGCCTGGGTGGCCTGTCCCAATCTTCTCAGCTGGCTAACTTGCAGTCATCTGCAGCACAAATGGGAGGGGGGAGGAGACATCTTCCCATTAGTGACCTAGAGGGAAAAGGCACAGTGAACCACACACACAAATGGTGATCACACTCCCCCAAAATCAGGATCGGCAGTCTTAGTTAAAGGGGATATTACAGAAGCTCAAGCGTGACTTCATGCCAAGGTGCATGATTTGTTTGCCTCGCACCAACCCCTCCCACCCACCCACCCCCCCCCACTTCAGAGCAGGGGCGTTAATGACGCCTTTTCCTTTCAAACCTGTCCAAGTACCCGGGACACTGCATCTCAACACAATAAACAGAGCAGTTCATTAATTTTACTAAAGGGAATAACGTGAAAATTGAAGGAAGAGCAAATCAAAGGAATCGAAAGGTGTTTCTTTGTGTTTTAAGAAAACTCCGCAAGTGCCTTTTCCTGTTTTTAGAAACGTAAGGCGCTGAGACTTGAGGCTTTGCCAACATGAAACATGGACAAGTCAGGACATTGATCTCACTTTTAACCCCCCACTCCGGAGACTGCGAGCCCCCCCACGCCGAGTGCACAACACAAATTATATAACCGCCATGCCACCACACCGCTCGGGAGAGGGTGGACAGGAGTCCAATGAGAGGCCGCTCCAGATGTCGATCAGGTCACGCCACATCCGGGACAGACGCGCGGCGGCGGCAGCTAAACGCCGAGCTCAGCGGCCTCCGCGACCTGAGCCTGGCTCAGGTAACATCGCCGCCCGCTACAGTCATGTGACACTGCCCGCCTCGGCCATCCCGGGCTCCCGAAAGCACAAACTCAGCCAGGCTCAGCTATTGAGTGCCGGCTTTGCCGTTACCTTTATCACGATTATTTAGCAGAAGCGTTTATCCAAAGTGACGCGCACTCGCAAAAGCGGGTTCCTGGTGTGAATAGGGTCACTCTGCCGACGACGGGACTTGAACCGGTCACCTTCTGATCGTGGTCACAGAGTCCTAACCTGTTCAGCCACACAGCGCCATTTATACGTAATGAACCGGCATCAGCCATCAGAAAGTGTCAACAGAGCTCGCCTTGCTGCAGGAATATGGTGATATTTCCTTAGCGTGCAGACGCAGATTTCAGAGGTGCTTGTCAGCTCCGGGTTAGTGGTCTATGCTATGTCGCTACGCGGGGGCCTTTCAGCGCACTGCCAACTCGCCTGGACGCCCTCCCCGGCCTCTCGGCCCACAGATCAAGGACACAGGGGTGGCATTATGTCCCGCCCACACAGGGTTACCCAAGACCTGCCCACCCAGCCACACCCAGCTCTGCTCTCGGCTTGCTCAAAGCCAGCCATTGTGCTCCTCCATGTTCCTTCCCAGAATCCTTCAGGGTGACATCTTAAAAACAACTCTGAATGTAATCCTGCTCTTAACACTCCTCTGTGGAACAGAAAAAAAAAACAAAATTACAGGTTCCTTACACTATTCCTTGAGCGTCTGAGGATGGAGACAAGGAGATAAGGGGAATGCAAGACAGGGTTACAGTTTCTGCCGTAAAGCCAGCCAGAACTACACCCATACATCAGCTCTATGGCACTTAAATTGATTTAAGGGTGCAAGGGTTGCACCCATTTAACATGAGCTGTTAAACAAAGACAAGCTGACAGAAAGCTGATCTATGGGAATTGCTGTTATTTGCCATTAAACTCTGCAGTGGACTACACCTGTATTTACATTTTTTTTTAATTAGCCCCCCTGTTATGTAGGGGAAGAAGGTGATCGGCCCACAGAAGAAGTCGGCCTGAAGATTTTGGCCAACCTGTGTTCCCAGGGCTGCCTCCGCCCACTCGTGGGGTCTCT
>JAODUD010000039.1:18811128-18821715 GCA_026784285.1 Stomatorhinus walkeri | reverse complement strand
ATGCTGCTTCAGACAAGCACGTGCAGGCCCCGGTTTCTGTTTGCGTCATCACAACATACTGTTTCGGCCGTGTTGTTGTGGTGATAAAAAATTTCCGGTGGCCGAATATTCGGTGCATCCCTAGCGCGTACCCATGAGTTGCACAGGGCTCAGTGACAAGGCAGGCTGACTAAGACTTGCCTGCTCGCCGCGTCATGATCACAACACAAAGGCACCTCCGTATTCCCAGCAAAACGCTAGCAGCTGACACTGTAGGCCCAATCTGCTCCTAGAGACACAAGATTAACACTCATCTAGTGTCATCACCATTGTGTTCAGGCATCTAAGAGGACAGCTAAGAGGTCCTCGGAGGTGACAGGCGCTTGCTCCAGGTAAGTAGCCCGAGAACATCGGGCTTCCGGGACCGTGACCCGCCCACGCCCTCCACGCCCAAGCTGCTACAGCCTCCCCCCCCAGCAGGGCGGGGGCCAGAGTCAGTGAAAGCTGCTCGCAGACACACCCTGGCAAGGGAGCGCGAGCGAGCCGCCCACACCAGGCCGGTTTGTGTGCCTCTCTGGAGAGGAAAGGGCCTTGGGCTGCAGCGTGGCAAAACACGCCCTTTCACAAACAAACAGGAATGCTGAGCACAGTCAGCAGTCCAAATCCTGCCTGAACCTTTAAGGCATAACTAGCTGGCTGTTGCCAGGTGTTCAGGATATCGAACATCTGCACCTAGGTGGCATTTCCTATTAAAAAAAATCAATTCCAATTACCGCAAATACTTCTTCACGGCTGAGACTGCAGTTCCCAAGACCTCCCCAGCTGTGCTGCTCCACGACGTGGGAGACTGTGCTGTCCCAGCATGCACTGCAGCCCCAGAAAGGAAGCTCTGTATGAGCCAAGTGACAGTCCACATTACACAAGAGACCAGAAGTGACCACCAGATAAAGGCCAGCACACTAAATGCATAGCAGGGAGGTCTATCCATTGGAAGCATCTTCATTTTGGTTTTTCTCCTTAAAGTTAGCAGTCTACTGCAAAAAAAAATGTGCCTGGACTGACTTACAAGAATTTAAGATATTTTGCCCTCAAAGGTGAACTATTGCATAGTAAAAATGCCACAGCATCCACCTGAGGCTCCCAACAGGTATACTCCAGGTCTGCAGACCAACACGTAAAGCAAGTTTCACATAACTACACGACTCCATCCATCTATCTTCCAGTCACTCATGAGGAACAGGACTGTGGTGAGCCTGGGGGGCTACCACAGGAAGTACAGGACCGGAGACACCCCATGTCGGCATTTCACCCCTCACGCACGCACGAGCACGCACGCACACGCAACAGCTAATTTAAATTCCACAAATCATCTAGTTCTCGGAAGCCAAAGGAAAGCTGACACAGTGATTAAATGTTTAACCTCCTCTAAATATGGAAAGTAACAGAATTCTGCCGGGAGGAAGCTACACAATATGTGAGGAACATGCAAAATCTACAAACAGAGGGGCAGGATTCAACCCCCCAAGCCTGGAGATATGAGGCAACAATGCTGCCCACTGACCTCCACACCGTCCCGTGTAACATGGTAATCCTGTATATAACTACAGTGCTGAGCCACAAGGGACAGAACATCGGCCTTCTCCAATATCATTATTATTATTATTGTTATTACTGAGGTGTTTGTATTAAAAACATTATTATTGTGTTATTAACAACATTATTCTTATTACAGAAAATGGGTTTGAAGGTTATAGAAAAACATTTTACCAGTCAAACATAATGGAGTATGGGGGAGCAGGAGATCTGCCCCTGTCCCCAAGGGCGAGTTCATCCATCCAGACCACCACAGCACTCACCTGCACTGCGCACTGAGTACCGGTGACCTGTGACCCAGCTGGCCTGTCGGTTTATCGCTCGTCCTCCCTGCTACGCTCTGATGCCGCCCATACAGAAAGTCGTACGTCTGCCACTTACGTCGGGGGTGATCACGCGCACTTGACAGTCTTTGTCAGAGACATTGCCAGCATTCCTTCTATGTTTGCCTGGAGGCCACCCCCCTAGGGTGGCATCTGCCACGTTATGCTTTAAGGAGAGTCATCGGTCCCCAGATCCTCCTCAGCTGAGTCTCATAGTTGTATCGGAGATGCATCCTTTCGGGATTTAAGGGCACAGGATCCAGCTGATGGGGTAAATATCCCTGTTTGTTAAGGGTTGGGATTTATGAGGCGTCTGTACACTGTATCGAATGCACCACAAAAAGAAATCCAGTAGTGAAGCAGAACATCTACAGTACAACCCAGCCGGAGTCACACACAGCTCCGGCTCGGGGAATTGACAACATGAGGTTCTGTTCCGTCTAGGAATCATCATATAAGCGAATCTTTGGCAATGCTGACATCACGTGCAGCCAACCAAGATTAAAGACCACAGGGGAGGACACCACATCTGGGGTGGCAAGGAATCACCACGCGTGCTACTTTTGGTTCCATGAGGGTCTTTCTCAGGAGAAGTGAAGAGCTGGATGGGTTTGGAAACTAAGTAAGAAGTTACTACAAAAAAAACATTAAATGAAGCATCACCATACTGTCAGATGAGAATGTGACCTCAATCTGACCTTTGACTGAACTACAGATGATGTGACTTTGCTTATTAAATAATTACACAATAATGTAGCTCGAAGACAAGAGGACAGTGGCTGAGGTACTCTAACGCAACTAACATGTAAATATGAGTCAACTAAACAAATGACAGAAAAAACACCACTGTTCAAACTTGGGTCTGACACATTTTCCACCCAAGTGAACTGATTTGAACCCAATAAAGGACCCACACTGAGCTCTGACAAGGCAGCGATGCATTTTACTTTATAGGCTACCAAGAGGCTAATTACAGTGAAACCGAGCGAGGGTGTCATTCTGACGCAAGGCCACAGCGCAGCGAGGACAGGAGCGGAGCCAGGGCGTTCTTACAAAATACAGGCACCCTGACGACACAAAGCTGTTTGCTCAGAGGCTATTCAGAACTCAAGGCTACCCTCAGGAGTGAGATTTAACGGCAAGCACACTAATGGGTCATTACTGAGAGACGCACAAAGCAAGATATTGCGATTAACATAAAAAAAAAATAATTACAAACGTCTAATGATTAATAAACAATAGCAACCTCTAACACCGACCAACTAGTCAAACTGTCCTGGTAAAAGATGGATGCTTATTATAATAGACACGAGGTGACATCAGCCTTTGAAAAAGGATCACTTATAGTATTACACACTGACATCCCTGCTGTCAACATGCAAGGATAGCTGGGTCAGTGGTAGGCAGGGCAGACAGTCTGGCTTAGACCTGAAGGCCCTTCATTCATTTCCACGGGCTCTCTCTCTCTCAGTTGCCATTTTCAGATAATAAGAAATGGAAAAGGCGTGTGAAGAGGCTACGTTGAAACTTCACGTTTGCCCTTCTAAAATGATCATTTAATCACACCATGTAAACACCTCATTAAAAAATCTTTTGTCAATCCTGTCAGACGCGAGTAATAAATCCGACAATTTCCTATGATGGCTAGAAAAAAAAAAGACGCAAGAAACGATTTCACTACAATGTCATAAATATGCCATTATAAAAAGTAAACAATAAATAAATAAAAATAGCAAAATAAACGAAGCTTTATCGTCACTAGCACTGTGTTGAGAGAGGAGTGCTGGCATAAAAATGAAAGTTAAGCCAAAGTTGGGTACGACAGATCGTCCCACTCCGGACACAAAAAAAGATTTACGCGTATTTCTAAAGTATGACCCCTATCAATTTCGGGACGAGCTGATCACGCGCCGTGGCGCGTAATCTCACTCGAATCCTTATAATAAGCTTATTACAGCTAGCGTTTAAAAAGTCACCAATCCTCCTCCAAAGTGACAGGGACAGTGCGATTTAAGGGCAATTAAAATAAATGCACCGATATGGATGCGAAAAAGCAGCAGCGCGATCACTAACCTTTTCCAAACTATGACTTTGCAACCGGCCGGACGAGTTTGGTTATGCAGACATTTTAACTGCACGCGAGAACCTTTAATGAAACTATCAGAAGTATAAAATATATGGATTCGTGTCGGTTTTGTTTTAAAAGAGAGACAAAAGTGTTTATATTTCCCCATTTCCTCCCAGTGAATGAACTGAGCAGCCCCCAGCTGTAGTTGTGCATGCGAAATCGGTGTTTGTCTGACAAACAGCGAACAGGTAAGACGTATACTAGCGATCTGCCGGTGTTTAATGCGAATTAGCGCTAAATATGAGATACACTTACTGTTGTAGAAAGAGAAAAAAAAGCAGTCATTTGGGCTCCCCTCCTTTAATCCTGGCAGCAGATGATGGGCATTCCCACTACGAAGAAAGCTCCCTCGCTTCCTAACAGCTTGTAACCTTGACAAACCACGGAAAACGCCTTTATTATGTGCCGGACCTGTTGCTGCTAAAGAGCCGCCCGTAGAATCACACCAACAACATGGCTGACGACGGCGCAGCGCTGGATGCCATTCAGCCGCGGCTCTGGTGGGAGGAGACAGCGGCGCTCCGGAGCTTGGCTCCCCGCACTGCGCTGCGCCCCGCACCGCCCTCTGCCGTCGGAGCTGCGGAATCACAGCTGTTAATGTCGAACTCTTTTTAGCGCCCCGCTTCTCGCACTGCGCTCTGCACCGTCCTCTGTCGGCTGAGATGCAGAATCACAGCATTTAATCTCTCTCTATTAGCGTTGCTCATGATTTAATTCGTGCACTAAACTTTTCACACTGGTTTAGCTCCGTTTCAGGAACATGATCCGATTAAAAACACGTTATTTATTGTGTAAATGAAACAGTTGTATATGTTTAAGTTAGAACATGCGTAGTCTGGCGGGATCCAGGGCAACACTTCTCAGAGGCCTGTCACGTAAAACTATACGTAAAATTGGGGGGAGAATTACACAGAATTACACAGCAGATAATGCCAGAGAAACAACTGGATAAATTCACAAAACAAGGAGTTTGTTAAACACCTGTTAATGGTTATTGATTTCACAGAATTAACTACTGCTCCCGACCAAACATGTAGTTTGTCCTTTTTAGAGATAAACCCCAACGGTATTATAAATAGCAATTTTAAGATTCAGAAACCAAGACCACAAAGTTATAAGATGGCATTACAAAAAAATATTTAATTTCATTAATCTGACCGGGTGGGACCAAGTCCACCCATAGATCAGGCCCTATCACAAACTAATGTGTGAAATTCAGGACATAACTACTGGTTCTTATGAATGGATTGTATCAAGTATGTCTAAATCACTATATGCAAATTCAGTATTTGGGTTTTTATATTATACTTTATCTAGATTAGTGGTTCTTAACATTTCATGTACCTTGGAGCCTCTGCTAAAGTCCATTCTGGCCCTCTCAGGATAATGATATGAAGCTATCAGTAATTACAAGTGGTTTAAAAACAACTACTGTGTTTTGTCACCTACATTGAAGTGTTTGGAGCCCCTGAGCAAGTGTCCTGCGGTAAGAAGCCCTTAAGTGGTTATTTTTCACAACATAAATAAGCTGCACAAGTCATATTATTCTACCAGTAAAAATGAGGAAAAACTTAAAGGAGATATATATATATATATATACAGAATCATTTAATGAGACTAAGAATTTCAATTTATTAATGAGAATCTTCACTAACTTGATTTACTAGGGACAGGTATGTAAAGTTGTCGGCAAAGTGAAAATTAAATGTAAATACTGTCTAAAAAGGACAGTCTCCTTTATTTGGATATTTATCACTGTTATTACACTGTAGCCTTGGGTAGCATTGATATTTACTGAAATTTACAGGAATGAAGTAACATTTTACAATTTGTGAGATATTACAGTCATGTCTTACAATAAGTCACCTCTAGAGATAGATTTTAGACTAGCTGAAGGGTATGTATTTTTGAAAGGCCCCAAACAGAACAGCTATTTTAAAAGGAATCAGAGTCTGGCCCACAAATGATCTCTTCCTCTCTGATTATTTCTGGACAGTTTCCATTGTAGCAAAAAAGGACATTTAATATCGGTCTTCCTCACAAGCAAAATAGGAGTGAGACATTTTTGGAACAGCATAAAGGCGTCTCAGATCACTGTGGTAAACGCCCTTTCAGCTCTCAACGCTTTCCTGGTGAGACAGATTAGCTAGATGGTCTGAGGAAGCATTGTCGGAGTTTACGCAATGAAAGCAGCACAGGCCGTTTGTGCAGACCATGGCCACAGTGGTGGGGTGTAACCACATGCAATGCTGAAAGCATGTAATCGAATACGGCGTTAGGCAACTACTGAAGCTTGGGTGCAGATCAAACGCTAGCATGACAATCCCAAATAAGCTATGATTCCTCTTACACAATAGCAGAACCTTCCAGACCTGTTACTGTTAGCATACCTCAAATTCAAACTCTGCTCAGGTGGATCAACATTTGGCAAGTTGTCATACAGCCACCGCAGCACCTCTCACAGCACTGTTATATGAGCAAGCTAACATTGATCAGCCAGTCTATGCTATTGGAATGTATCCTATCTTGTATAAATATCTGTGGTATGACTGTGTGTGTGTCGGGGGTGGGGTGTGGGTGTGGAACAGGGGGTCTGTGGGAGCTCACATCATTGCACATTTACCAAATAGCCAGGGAAAGGGAAAAAAATGAATATCAAGTAATTATTGTGCAGTGAATAGTAGAAATAAACACCAACTAGAACAGGGATGACAGGCATGATGTCTGCTGTACTTTATTAAATATGAAACCAACAAAAGAATCACACATTTGTTCTGACTGGTCCTGTATGCACCACCAGGTCCACTGGTACCACACTGGTATATTTGCCCTTTCTGAAGGTGCCATCCCGCTCTCAGGGCCAGATACAGGTCTGGACAGTTAAACCTTCGCATCCAGTCTTCCATTGGTCAGGTCCCCCGCTTACTTCCATGTGCTGCAGAAGGGAGCCCCGCCCCCCACAGCATTTCTTCCCTCTCATTGGCTCATTTCCTTCTGGACCTCCTTCCAGATGCTCTCCTGGAGCTCGGCAGTGTCGTACTCCTTCAGCATGTCGTACTTGTGCCAGGGCTGGCCCTGCCTCTTGGCCTCCTTACGCTGCACACTGGTGAGGCTCAGCTCAAAGCGGATGCCTTGGACGTTGAACTTGGGATGCTCCCACCGCTTCGACCACGGCTTGGGCTTCATTCTCACCTTCACCTGAAGGAGGCACCGTTTGAACACCAAACAAAAAACACTGTTCTGCTGCGCTGGCTCATATTAAACCAGGCCACGGCTAAACCTGCTCAGTTTAAGTCAACAAGTCAACGGGCAAAGTGGGCAACCCATGACATTAAAAGAGGGCGCTGGGGGGACACATCATAGAGAATAGGAGTGTATGGGCACACATATCCGTAACTAAAATTTCCGGCACAGGTTTATCAGCTCGGTGCGCATATGTGCCCGACGAATGCAGCGAATGCGGAACCTTCGTGCGCTTGTCTGTTGTGACCACGATCTTCAGTTTGAGTGCTGACCACTAACCGTATTGACCGCCACCTCGCCGCTGAAAGAATACGGCACAGGCTTCATGTCGACATCGACTGTGCTGTACGCAGGCAAGGCGTCTCGGAGGTACATGAGATTGTCGTCCAGTCGCTTCTCCAACTTCAGCACCTCCAGCTGCTGTATGCGGGGACTGTACAGCTCGTAGCACATCTCCACACCTAAAAAGCAGCAATGGGGCCCCAGCCCCCCCCACATAAGCGAGAATGCGGCTCCAAAGACATGGAATTCTCCATGGAGATGTTAAAACATATATCGTTAGCAACAAAGATCACCAGCGTCTCTCACTTAGCAATGCATATTAATAAAACTGTACCTTGACCGTCAATAATGTTCCTTAGGATAAAAGTGGCTCCCAGTCCAGATCCAGACCTTTGGATACAGATACCCACAAAACGGTTGCTTTTTCCACTGGCATATGGGTCGTGCATAGTTACTGCCAAGATGCTACCTGTAATTTGAGATTACAGCAATCATAATTTGTAATTAGAACAATCAGATCATTTTTACCACCATGGTGAATCCCCAGAACTATAAGAACATACAAGTTCTCACCAACATAGAATTCAGGGATGTTCAACATTTTGCGTCTTTTAATCATATCTTTTCTCTCAACAGCAAACTTGAGAGGATTCGTTCTCTGCCGTGGAGGAATGAATTCCGGACTGAGAAACCTAAATGGAAAAATAAAATCCAGTTAGTCATCATTTAAGGTGACTTCAATACAAGTTAAATACAAGGTCAAAAAATAGCGCTAGTCAGCGAACATCATTGTTTGGCGATAGATAAGTTGTCGGTCCTCATAAACAATTCTACTGCGAGATTGCGTTACGTGGGACAGCTAACTATTCTGTACACGTTTACATTCTGTACAAGTCTCACTTTCGGGGTGGTTCTGGGGGTTTAGTTTTATCCACAACAACCGGTTTCGTTGGAGGGATGAATTCGGGTGTCTGAAATGTGTTTCCTCCAGACGCATGCCGCAACAACGATGTGGAGAAGAAACCTAGGGAACATAAATCCATAAGTCCATGTTATACATGCATTCCTACACTGTTTTGCTTGTAAGAGTTGACAATCATGATAGCTTTCTGGCCAACGAGCCTTAACAATCACGCAGCGATTATGATTCATGTTATGGTTTAACATAAGTCAAATGACGTGACGTTAACAACACGCTAGTTTCAGCTATTATATTGCACAGATCCCCCAAACTTACGCTCATTCCAGTGCTGTGCGTTCCGAAAGGCTCGTAATGCACAAAACGCCAGCCTTGTTGTACCCGAGCACGCAGCCATGTCTACAGCGTATGACCTTCCACAGTGACGTCTCCGTCAACACGTGCCACATGGAGGCCTGCGAGGGACAATATACACCAACATATACGCGATTCTCTGCAAATTCAATAAGGATAGCACAACCAACCGCCAAATAATGTTATGTTAGGTTTGACTGTTTACGTTTTGCTTTATCAAATTGTCCACAAAACGTGTATCTTGTCATTATTATAACTATCAGTCCTGGCACCTCGCCATAGATCTTTTGAATTTAAACCTCTGCGATGCCATTCAAAATGATACCACTAGGTGTCACTGTTACAGCACATATAAACATAATAAAACGATGCCTTAATTGAAAGCTTTATTTCAGAACCAGGTAAAGCGCCACAATATGACAGTAAATTTAGGTCAAGACAAAACTGTTGTAAACGATTATGTCATTGTCTCTATTGCACAAGGTCTCTAAGTCATGGATCCCCAAGTATAACAGAAAACATTTCAGTTTTTGAAAATCTTACTTTTCATTATTTCCGGAGACAAATATGCCAGCATGACAAAGTAAGTAAATATAATGCGGCTTCTTAGGTGGAGACAGGGGGTGATGTGGAAAGTTAGTACAATAAAGCAAAAACATCATTTTAAAAAGTGCAAATAGCAGTGTTGTCCGAGATTAGGTGGAGAAGAAAGAAGCGGCAGTAGAGGGCTTCTGGGCAGATGAATCAGAATAGAAGAAGCTTCTGAATTAGATGAATCGAGTGGGTAACAAGTGGATTTGCCAGATCAGCCAATCTAGTTGGTATCAAAAGTAACCTACAGATTCCTACAGGTCTGGCAGGGTGTTTCTTCCTGGAGTAGCGCGAGGGCTGTGCGTGGGAGGACAAGTTTAGAAGGATTAGAGAATTGGATTTCCCCCCCTCCCCAAATGTAAGCGCTGAAAGGAACAAAAACTACAGAGAATGTCTGTATGACTGAAAACGGTGGGGGTGGGGGGGGGGGGGGTAATATTTTTACTGTCAACAGGACTGCAGCTGGAAAAGCAATAAGTAAGTCGAATAAGATATTATTTAGGCGGCATGAAGACCAAAGTCAGTGTGACAGAAGCAGGGCGCTTTGTATATGCACCTCATGCTAAATGCACCTCATGCTAAATGCAATCTCATAAAAATGTGCCATGAAAAAGAAGATCTGATGGAGGGAATATAAAAGGGAAAAACAATCAAATTGTTAAGCAAGTCACAGCATAAATCTAGAGGCAGGCAAAAGAATACAGGAAAGATCACATAACAGGAAGTTTGAGAAAACTAAACAAAAATGAGAAAATGACCCACATTTTCGCATTTAAATGTCAATTAAATATAAATTAAATTTGACATTTTCATAAAAGAAACAGTAGGTAGTGTGGCGGGATGACAGGACAGAGCCAGCGGAAGTCCCTTAAGTGAACTATTTGACTTATATTGCTCCATCATAGTCATGTAGGATCTTAACTGGTGTAATGTGAATAAAAATAATCAGTTATTTCACCCTATTACATGAGGATTTGTTAGCCTCAGAGATTGGCTGGTCTTTAATTAAGTATTGTTGTGGCAAAAAGAATGCAATGCTGTAAATGGACTGCATTTATATAGCACTTCATTCCAAAGGGCTTTTGCAATTATGCCTCCCATTCACCCATTCACACACCGGTAGCGGAGGCTGCCATGCAAGGTGCCAACCTGCATACCGGGAGCAATTGGGGGTT